>CM076573.1:505695679-506007861 GCA_034641835.2 Pinus albicaulis | reverse complement strand
TATTGCATGATGCACTAGAGTTACTAGCCAATGTTAATGGAAGTTTGCATCCTTCATTATGGTCCCTTGTCCTTATCTTTGGATTGGATTGGCAAGGGTGTGCCAACATCAAGGTAAGATGTGAGAGTAGCGGATGATAGAGTAAGTGGATTGTTTTATTTAAATTTATTCTAACATTTTCTTTAACTTGTTTTTATTAAATTGTGTAATGAAATTGTATAATTATTGTTGTGTACTTAACATATATTTTGCGGACATTGGGTATTTTGATGGCGAGGACGTGTCGGCACCACCACATATTCGGGTGGATCGATGACGATTAGGGCATGCTAGATGTCGAGGATCATCGAAGGCGGTGCGGGGAAAATTTCTCTTCTTGCAGTGCTGGCCGGTATCGCCTTTTGCTAGGCACGGTCGGCTATCTTAGATACAAGATGGAGTTGGGTGACCAACTCAGTTCATTGATTGTTGAGGTGGGCATCAGGCCCACTCATTACAGAGACATACAGGTCGATGATAGACTATTACAGATGTGGAGAGGCATGTCGCGTGACATGTACAGCCTGATGTGGCATGTTGTAGGAGCTACAATAGCTGTGACACGACTGAGGAGGACTGTTGCACGTTATAGGCATGGTCGAGCCGCAGCACGTGATGGACAGTCCGTGAGAAGCGACTCATCATCTCATGGTCGTTGACCTCGTGCGGCACCAAATGAGCATGAGGCTTCACTAGCATCTAACAGTCATCATGGAGATGAGGTTGGACCATCGGCCACGTCCAGTCAGCAGCCTATAGCATCCATCAGTACTAGTCATGATCATGAGCAGGTTGGACCATCGATCGTCGAGGCTGCACCATTGGGCGAAGCGAGGCCTCGACTGAATGCTGCTGGCGATGTTGTACCTCCAGCTGATCCATGACATTTATATTATAGTTGTATATTTTTAACATTATTATTTTTAACATTATTTTTAACATTTTTAACAATATTATAGCTGTATATATATATGGTCTATGTATTTTATGTTCATGTTGCAGTTGTACTTAATTTACATGTTGGTGATCATCATGATGTGTATATTGTTAGGTCATGTTAGATATGTTCATTTAATGTACAACTTGCGGATAGATGTGTATGTGATAGCAGTTATTTGACATGTGATGTATATTTGATGTTTGTGTTGTGATGATGTTATACAATGCTAATTCTGTTTTGTTAGATGATCATGATCACGATGATGTTAGCGAATTTGAATGTGTTTTTTAGTCGAATATGATGTTTGTACGATGGTTATCATGATCATGATGTTTATTAATTAATTTAATATTAAATGACCGTGATATTTATAAAATAATATGTCGTGATTGTAATTTAAATTTAAATTTTAATTGTATGTAAAATTATAAAATTATATTTGTATTTGTAATTGTAATTTTAAATTGTATGTAAAATATTTGTAAAATTTTAGTTGTAATTGTATATATGACAAATTCTAAAATTGTAATTGTAATTCTAATTATATGTAAAATTATAAAATTGTAATTGTAATTTTAATATAGGACAAATTGTAAAATTGTAAAAACGTAATTTTAATTCTAATTGTATGTAAAATTCTAAAATTGTAATTGTATTTGTAATTTTAATTTTAATTGTAATTGTATGTAAAATATTTGTAAAATTGTAATTGTAATTGTAAATGTAATTCTAATTCTAATTCTAATTGTTTGTAAAATTTTAATTGTATTACTGTGGAATGATTGTAATTGTAAAATTTTAATTGTAATTGTAATTGTATGTAAAATTCTAAAATTGTAATTGTAATTATAATCGCAATTGTATGTGAAATTGTAAAATTCTAATTCTAATTCTAATTCTAATTCTAATACTAATTGTAATTGTAATTGTATGTAAAATATTTGCAAAAATTTAATTGTATTAATGTGAAATGATTTTATTAAAAATTTTAAATTTGTAAATAATTGTAAAATAATAAATCTAGAATAATATGAATTTTTGTAACATAATAAAGTTTAGAAAATAATAAAAATAAATTCACGTACTTTAGAATTATCATTATTTTTATAATCTTACACACAAAAAAAGAACTTTATACAGTAAGCCATTTATAGCGGAGGTTCTTGGTTTTTCGTCTGGTGCGCTTATCATCATAACCCACACCGACGTGTCTTAGTATTGTAGCACATCGGCGTTTCACAACTCTTCTACATCGGTGCGTCATAAAACACCGCGCCAAAACATAAACCGTGATCTTACGAAACCACATTGGTGCGCATATAAAACCCCGCGCACCGGAACACGGTTAAATAAAACCTCACGCGAACCAGGCATGTCATTGAAATATATTTTCTAAAAAGGAAAATTTATTTTGTAAAGTGCAGTATTGGAGCAACAGAGGGTTCGAATCGCGAGCAAGTATTTTTCCGAGGAGATGAGGGTTTGAAAAGACGAAAGTTCGAATTTCGACTCAGAATTTTATAGCAGAGAAAATGAGTGATTCAAATAGAAAGATGGACAAAGACGCTTACAGGGATGCAGACGGCTATAGAGCTCGACAAAGTACAAAAGGAGAAAAGATTTATGAAAATCTAAGAAGGGCGGTCGAGAAAGCTCGATTGAGACCGGCGATAGGGTTAAGAGGACTGGTCACGAGGGTAAGTATTTATTGATCCTGGCAGAGAGAATTCGGTTGAGGCTGGCAATAGGGTTAAGAGGTGCCATGATGGAGAAAGGGACAACAAAGTTGATGGCAGAGAAATACTTATCGACACTCTGGCGACTAGCAAAGTGAAATGGTCCTTCGAAATCAAGGAGTCCTATTCGCTAAGGGATGTCAGAGAGAGATTAATTGAGTCTATTGAACGGGCTAAGAAATCACATGAAGGTAACGATTCTCATTCTTACAAGGATGACAGAGAAAGATTGGACAGTAGAGAAAGATCAATCGAGGCAGTCGATAAAGCCAAGAGGCACCATGAAGGGAAGGATTCTCATTCCCTCAAGGACAGTAGAGAAAGATCAATTGACGTTTTTTATCGGGCTGGTAGGTCCCATGAAGGGAAATATTCTCCAGAATGCATTTAAAAGTAGCTGGGAGTATTATCCGAGCTTCGACTGGCTTACATAAGCTTTTACCAGCAAAGCTGACGTCGCATAAAATCACATCTTTGGCTTTCAGTTGAACCTGAATGGCATCTCTAACTTGTCTAAGCTGTGGTCCTATGGATAAAGAGGAATATCGCATGGAAGGTACCCAAAAATCCAAATTTTTGAAAGTATAGGTGAATTATCACTTATCAAAGAACGAAATTCCGAACGAAATGTGAACGGGATACACTTAAGGATTCCCCGGTTCCATTTGTTATTGAAAATGATGCTCTCTCTGGATGAAACCAATAAAAATTTTGCTTGTATTATAAATGGAAATCCAGTGACCATTTCTATGGGAAGAAAATAATAGGTACCTGCAGCTACCATATTTCCACCTACAAATCAGTTTCCCATTGGAAAAGCTTATGTAATAACCCATTTTGCAATGTCTTTCCTTTGCTCAACTCTATACTCATTTTCTACGGGAAACCATTGCCTCCACATGTAATAACTGCATTGCGGAATGAAGGACTCGTCGTCATTGCTCCCAGAACATTCAAGGTTAGTTTCTTGTAAAACAAATATTGTATAAATTTTTTTAAGATCAACATAGAAAGCACAAAGGAGAAAAGAGGAAATTGGATGCCAAGATGGAGGAGGAACTTACAAATGAGCAAGCAGATCATGGGTCCGCAAGCATATCATGGGGCACCTTTTCTTGTTGCAGGTTATGGAAAGGTTAAAGTTTCTTTTAATGAAAGAAGAAGAGGTGTAGTTTTGAAAAGAAATGGCCCAAATATTTTCATAGCAAAATGTACATTTCCAACATGTCTAATTTTGGTGTACACACGTAAAAGTAATTTCGGTGCCTCAACCACAAATTGGTGCTAATATACAGATAACCACGCCGGTGCATTCTAGTTACTGTGCACCAGTGCATTTTATTTACTACGCATCAGTGTTGTGTTACCAATGGATGCACCAGTGCGGTGCTATTAAGTGACGCACTGGTGACGAATAACCACGAACAAAAAAACGCAACTCTATTTTCTTTAAGTGACAAAAAAACGGCAAATTGAAAAATGGGCGGAAAAATATTTTCGAAATTTTAATTTCATAAAATAATTCTTTAAATACTAAACACTTTTCATTATTTCACTATTTTTGCTAAAAGTTTCAGCAAGATATTTGCAAGAGACATAATTGGAGCAAGAGAGCACGAGAGCACTGTGGAGCAGCGAAATACATTCGAACAGAAGTATTTAGGCAATCAGAATCAAAACCTCTGGTGATTCAAACCCTATAGCATAGAATTTCAAATGATCTCGTGATTAAATTTGATTATTTTTTTTACTTTTTCTGTAGTTTTTTTACTTTTTCTGCAGTTTTATCCATTTTTACCCTAAACCTTTTTTTTTTTTTCTTTTTTTTTTCTTTTCTTTTTTTTTTTTTTCTGCCCTTTCTTCTCCCTATTTCTGTGATTTCAGAATTAGGGATTTTCATTTTAGATTGACATCCAACCCATGGGACGACTTGCATAGTCGGATCCCAAACCATGTCGACCCTTGCATGAATTTTTGAAAAAAATGGATTTTTGTTTATCGGTGCGCGCTGCGTAACATAGCGCACCACGCAAGTACTGTGTAATAAAAATTTAGGAAACAATTTTTTTTAATCAGTGAGCCATATCTAAAATAAGGCACCGGTGTGCTATGTTACGAGGATAGCACCGTACGGCCTACTATACTGTTTGTTCGGTGCGTTTATAATACCCCCACGCACCAACGGTGGTGCGTACATAATGAAAGGCGCATCGGTTTCTTGATATTTATTTTTACCTGAAAAGTTGACAATTTATTTATAAATATATTAATGAATGATATGGTACATGTTTCAGATTGATAAAGAAATGACTGACAAAAGATCAAGTAACAAAAATACTGATAACACATCAAGAAAAGAAAAAAAGACAAGTTTTTTGTAAATTCTTTACAAAAAATATTATTTTTGAACTATATGGAAGTTTAACTAATATGTATTGTTTACTGTGTATCATGTAGAGCCAAAAAATGACGAAGCTCGATAAGATTATTTCTGATCTAGGAACATAAGAGCGTAAAATCTTGATGGAAAAATTGCAAAAGGATGAATCAGGTGAATGAAAAAATACTATCGATCCAATATGAGTTTCTTTTTTTAATTTTCATTAATAATATACTTAAAATTATTAGATAACATGTGTCAAACAGTCTATTAATTCACATATGTTTAATGTTCTATAGGGACCAACAACTCAGAAAAGGAATGTTGTTCTAAGAAAAGAAAAGAAAATAGAACATGCAAATGAAAATGAATCGCTCCTTCGCTCATCTGGAGTGGTGTTGGAGGTTAACGAAAGGGGGAAAAACTTTTATAGAAGTTTGAGGGATCTAGTGGAACGAATGTATAGACGTTCTTTCCACTTACAATACAAAAGCCAATCCAATGATTCCATGAACCAAATTTTATCTAAACTACAGGAAGAGTTTCCAAAGAATTGGTCAATGAGACATGCCAGACTTTTAACAGCAAAAACGCACACCAACAAAAAAGAAGGAATGAAAAAGTAATATTCCTTTAAATGTTTGTCTAGAATTATTTATAAATATCACTTTTGTTATATTCACTTTACATATATCAATATAAAAATTAAATAGTTTATTGTCATGTTACATTTTCAGGAAGATTATGAAAATCTTAAAAGATGAACGAGTTGATATCAGAAATATGCCAATAGGAATGTCCAAAAAGGTGTACAAGGAGATGGTCAAATAAATAGACAAAATTGCATCGCAGGAGGAGCCATCTCAACAACAGGTGCTTCAAATGTAATATGTAATCATTGAATTTTTCGATCATTAGGCACAATAAATAAACAATTTAGCATTAACTATTAATTTTCAATTATTTTCTTGCAGAAAAGAAGAGAAAATGGAACCCATTCAACACATAAAACAGGACAACAAGGAAGAAAAGGGTTGATATCTAAGTTTGTGAGTAATTGTTACTTCCTTATAACAACTTAACTAGATTTCATTTTTGTATTTTTTAAGTTATTTTACAAAAATCATCATTGAATGTCTTCAAACAGGTGCTAACATACAAAGAAGAACCATCATATGAATTGATTGAAATTGGGTTAAATATGGTTTGTGAGTATATGCTGGCATATCATAAATTAATTGTGGAATTTGTAAGCATCTATCGATCTTGTTTTACTTAGCTCCGTCTATAATTAATAGAACAAAAAAATCTTTTATATTAAATATATGATTTATTATGGGGTATAAAACTTGCAGGAAACAAAGTATGGAACTACGCCAACAGACAAAATTTTGAAAGATTGCATGGTACATGGCTTTGAAAGAATGTGTATAGTTTATGAGTCAATTGTTGCTATGGTACATCATTTTTCTTTTCGATTTACATTGATATATATTATTTAATATTGCAATTTTCATTATTCTCACCATTGTATATACACTCATTTCAGTTTATTTTTATGTTTGTAGATGGAAGGTGAAAAAGAAGAAAACAATCAACACCGTGAACAAAACATTCCTGAAAATAACCCCAAGTCATGGAAGTAGCTCTAGCAGTGACAACAGTTCAAGCAAAGAATGATGATCACTATATTTGGATATCAAAGCAAGGCGTTGTATTTTTTGAAATATTTGTCTATGAAATCAGACATTTTGGTTAATGTAATGGACATAGTGTCCCAATTGAAAGACAGAGGGATACCAATAACTGTCCCATTTTGTAGGACAAAGACTATCTTTTATGTGTGTGTGTGTGTGTGTGTGTGTTTTAATTTATTCTATTGCGTTCTCCATTGTCGTTCTCAAATGCACTATTAAAAATTTAATTCATATGAATATTGTTATAAGATACATATGTGTCGACTTTTGATGAATAATGAATTTTAAAAAATCACAATAATTATGATATGATATAACAAATTTATCCAAACATCACATTCAAATGCATTAATAAAAATTTAATTAATATGAATATTGTTATATGATGTGTCGACTTTTGATGAATAATGAATTTAGAAAAATCACAATAATTGCATTGTCACAGGTCGATGTTTCTAAAAAATACAAAATGAACACCGGTATGTGTCAGTTACTGTACACCGGTGCGTTTGTATGCTTCAGCGCACCGATGTGTTTCTACGACCAATGGGCACCGCACAAATACCAAAACCAATTAAAAATCTCGGTGCATTTGTGCGATACTGTGCACCGGTGCTTTTATGTGAGACTACGCACTGATGCATTTGTACGATGTATGGGCACCGCACAAATACTAATACCAATTATAAATATCGGTGTGTTTGTCTGATACGGCGCACCAGTGCGTTTCTATAAGTCTACATACTTGTGCGTTGAAACGACCTATGGGCACCACACAAATCCTCAGACCAATTGGTACAACCCCGTGTGTTGTATCACCAACACTGTGCCTAGTGCGGTTTTATACCTTGACAGCCCGGTGCAGGAGCCTTCGACTACCGCAGGGCCATCATCTAGATGACACGCACCGGTGTGTTGAAACCTTAGTAGCATACCGATGAAAAAAACATCCGTAATAACCTCTGGCCTCCCAATTTTTTTAGTTGTGTTGAATTTCCGTTAAAAGCTCTGCCAAAACCTGCGTAACCATAAACGAAAGCTGTAGAAGATGTTTTTTTGACAATTTTGGCCAATTTTATAACACTAAAAACCTCCTTTATAACTTCCGCTAGAGGGTATTTTCCTTGTAGTGCAAGTAAGGGAGATATGTGGGGAAAAAATGTTATCTTTGGCATATAAAATTTATTTTTCATTTTGTAAAATGTTGTTAGAAGCTAAGAAATAGGTGTAGAAAATTATATACAACATGCATGCATATATCCAGATTCTCCTGATCTAACAATATTTAACTTCTTGCAAAATACATAATCCTTCCACTGTTAATCTTTCTGCGGAAAATTAATTTAAAACACATGTGAAGCATAAATAAAAACAATCGCACATAACACAGTTGTTTAACATGAAATCCTGAAGATGAAAACCCCAACTATCATATATTATGTATCATGGAGATCATGTAACAATCTCATACAAATATTAGTACATCAAGCTCTTAGTACAATCAATCGTCACACACTAATCAAAAGAAATCTGCAAATCCATGCATCGATTTCTTGCCACCTGATAGCCTGCCTCCATTACACAATCCCTGCTAAAGAATAGCTCTAAATGAATTCAAATTACCTTTACCTTGACTGCACAATCCTCATTGGCAACTCCAATGTGTGTGTGGTGCAATCAATGCATCCCACTTATAATACCATGAATGGTCATCTTTACTCACCTATCTCTCCCATGGGTCTCCAACAGGCCCTTGTAGTTAAGCAGTGTATTATTCGATTGATTAATGAGTTATTATTTGTGAATTAATTAACTATTAATTCACTCCACTCTCACTAATGTATCATTCAGTTAGACTAGATAAAACTAGCTCAACTGAGTCTAACTGAGTTAAACTGAATACAACTCCATGAACTACTCTTTCAACTCTGTCATAACTTTGCCACTTTAGTTTTAACTGAGTCCTCCATGCATGAACCACCAGTTGCCCTTGGAAATTGTGTAATACCCTCAGCCCACTGATTTTCCAAATCTGTGCACTGAAATTAAGTGCTCCAAGAGAATAAGTTGTAGTTTATGTCGGATTATTATTAAGAGCTAATAATAATCGACACTTTTATTTTTAGATCGAAGATCTATAAATAGACTTCGCCCAATATTCTAAAAATAGAATTTCATCTATTTTTCCAACTTGATCAACCATCCACAAATAGAATCCTACAACTTCTGAAATATGATCACCATGTCTAAAAATAGAAAATAGCATGCGGGCCCACTTAGATGAGCGGCTCTTTTCACTAAGCTCATCATCTTGTTGAATCTCAACACTCCTCTCCAACAGATGAAGTTATGCGTCACCCTCGATCTGCCTCTATAGTATTCGAATTTGCTCCTAGTGAGCACCTTCGTGGAGAATATCGGCATCACGATCTTAGTATGAATGTCTTGAAACAACATGATCTTCTGTTGAGATTCAACAGATGATGAGCTTAGTGAAAAGAGTCGACTTCACTAAGTGACCGCGAATTATTTTTGGCACGGAGTCTATTTTTAGACATGATGATCATATTTCAGAAGTTGCAGGATGCTATTTGTGGATGGTTGATCAAGTTGGAAAAATAGATGAAATTATATTTTTAGAATATTGGGCGAAGTCTATTTATAGATCGTTAATCTAAAAATAGATGCATGTCGATTATTATTAGCTCTTAATAATAATCAAACTCTAAACAACAACTTATTCTCTTGGAGCACTTCAGTTCAGTGCACAGATGTGGCACAGCAGCTGACAGAAGGAATTACGCTATTCCTAAGGGTTTACTGGAGTTAATGCATGGAGGACTTAGTTAGAACTCAAGTGGCAGAGTTATGACACAGTTGGAAGAAGTAGTTATGGAGTTGTATTTAGTTTAACTCAGTTAGACTCAGTTGAGCTAGTTGTATCTATTCTAACTGATTGATACACTAGTGAGAGTGGATTGAATTAATTAGTTAATTAATTCACAAATAATAACTCATTAATCAACTGAACAATACAGCAGTTAACTACAGTGCATGGCAGTTTCAGTGGAGACCAGTGGAGAGATAGGTGAAAGGGCAAGATAGACTATCTGTTGTGACTATTAGTGATGCATTGATTGCATCACACACATATTGGAGATGCCAATGAGGATTGCGCAGTCAATCCAAGAGCAATTCAAATTCATTTAGAGCTATTCTTCAACAGAGATTGCGTAGTGGAGGCAGGCTAGCAGGTGGCATAGATCGATGCATGGATTTGCAAGATTGGGCATGATTAGTGTATGACGATTGTATTGTACTGAGAACTTGTGATAAGCTTTGTATGCTTGTATGAGATTGTCATATGATCTCCATGTTACATAATATATAGTTGGGGTTTTCAGCTTCAGGCTTTCCCGGTTAAAAAAAAACTGTGTTATGTGCGATTGAATATTTTTTTGTTTATGCTTCACATGTGTGTGCAATTAATTTTTCCACAAAAGATTAACAAGTGGAATAGATTCAGTATCTTGCATGAAGTTAAATAGTGTGAGATCAGGTGGATCTTGGACATATGCATGCTTAGTCTATCTTCTACACTTAAAATTTACAATCTCTGATATGATGATACCGGATATCAATATGTTTATATCTATCATGAAACACAGGATTAATCGAGAGTTTAATGCAACTTTGATTATCACAATGTATCACTTTAGGATCTAAATGTGAACTGAACAAACCAACCGGGATCTTCCTCATCCAGATAACCTCACATGCAGCTTGACTTGCTTCCATGTATTCTGCTTCCGCTGAACTGAGTGCCACAGATCTTTGTTTCCTGCTGTACCAAGAAACTGTCGTAGATCTGATACTGAAAATCCCTCCTGATGTGCTCTTTCTGTCTGTTGGGCTGCCTGCCCAATCTGCATCCGTGAAGCCATGCAACTTCACTTCATCCGTCTGTCTGTACCATAAACCATACTCAGATGTGCCCTTGTGACATCTCAGGACATGCTTGCTTGCCTTCCAAAAGAGCTTGGTAGGCTTAACCATCGCTTGTAAAAGTTGGTTCACTGCATATCTTATGTCTGGTCTTGTATTAACTAAATACATGAGCGAACCCACCAACTGTCGATAAAAAGTGGCATCCACTACCTCTGTCGATGTAGCATCCTCTTTCCTCCAATTTATTGGAAGAGGAGTGTCGATAAGCTTGCAGCCTTGCATGTGAAACTTCTCTAGTATCTCCCGGGCATACTTTCCTTGAGACACAAACAGTTCACCTTCCCGCTGCCATATTTCCAATCCAAGGAAATAATGAAGGAGGCCCAAATCCTTCATCTCAAACTCCTTTGCAAGATCTGCCTTGCACGAGTGTATCAACTGCTCATCACCTGTTAGTATTAAATCATCAACATAAAGAACAATGATTAAAAACTTACCCTCCACCACAATTTGGTACAGGTTTGCATCCACCTCACTTTCTTGGTGAATCCAAGTACAATGAAATAGTGTCGTCAGGTGGTAGCCACTTGACACATGGTGTTTGTGACCCATACGGTGCTCTTTTGAGCACTGCACACATGCGACTCTCACTGCTTGAAGATCTCAAATCCTTCGAGCTGCTCAATGTACACCTCTTCCTCAATGATCCCATTAAGGAACTCGGTCTTCACATCCATCCAGATGAATGTGCCAACCCATGCGCTGAGAGGCAAGGATGGTCCTTATGGAGAAGAATGCCATCGACGGTGAAAAGGTTTCTTCATAGTCCCTCAATCTATGAGAAGCCCCAGGAAAAAAATCTTTCCTTATACTTCTTGACACTCCCATCAGTAGCTTGCTTTACCTTGTAGATCCATCTTGATCCTACAACTGATTTTCCCACCGGCCTTGGAACAATCTCCCAAGCACTGTTTCTGACAATGGAGTCATACTCCTCCACCATGGCATCTACCCATGTGAGCTCCTGCACTGCTTCTTCAAAAGAAGATGGCTCTGTCACGATACACTTGCTCATAAGAGCCATGTATCCAGTAAATCGGTCAGGTGACTGTCTCTGTCTTTGCTGTGATGTAGGGACTCCTACATTCGGTGCCGCATCAAGCTTCAGTCTCTCAGCTTCTATGGTACACTTTCTACCATGTCTGATGTTTGGTTCTACATGAGTGGACTCCTCCACTCCATGAATCTCCTCCTGTGGCTAATCCACATCTAGAGGCTCATCTTTGGGAACAAGAAGTTCCTCCTCTGCATGCAAGTGTAGCTCCCTCTCAAGCGACAACTTCATGGCTTTCACATCATTGAATTTTATTTCCCGTCGCACAACAATCATCCGACTGTCTGGAAAATACACACAATAACTATGGGGTGTTTTTGTGTACCCCACAAATATCCCAACTTCTACATTCGGCTCTAGCTTCTTCCTGGCGTCCTTTGTCACATGAATGTAAATAGATGAGCCAAAAATCTTCAAATGAGAAATATCAGGATTTTTACCAGTAAAAGCTTCTTCATGTGTACTCATGCCAAGTACTCTTTGAGGACAATGGTTTTGCACATAAACCGCAGTGTTGCATGCTTCCGCCCACAAGTCCATCGGTAGGCCCTGGTCATGCAGCATAGCTAGTGCAGCACCCACGATCGTTCTATTATTCCTCTCCATGACCCCATTCTGCTGTGGGTTGTGAGGCGCTATGAGTTCTCTTTGAATTCCTTCTTTGCTATAGAAGTCTTTGAATTCTCCTGAGATGTATTCACCACCATTATCGCTCCGTAGAGCTTTCACTTGCTTCCCCGACTCCTTCTCCACCAATGCCTTGAACTCACAGAACTTTGAGAATGTTTCACTCTTCTTCTGCATGAAGAAGATCCAACATCTACGAGAATAGTCATCAACAAATATAACATAATACCTATGTTTTGTTGTTGAAGCAACCGAGAAAGGTCCACACACGTCTGTGTGAATTCTCTCCAGGATCACCGAAGCACGGTTCTCCTTCTCATGAAAGGTGGTCTTCACAAACTTACCCATAGTACATCCCTTGCATTGATATGACTGCACAAGAGTACCCTTGGGAAGTCCAGTAGAAATCTTCTGCAAAATCTTCAAATCGCCATGGTGAAGATGGCCCAATCTCCTGTGCCATAATTCACCCTCATCCCGGCTCACCACTTCTTTTGCTTTGCCCACCATTGCAGCGCATCCATATACCTCCAGCTTGTAGAGATTCTTAACTTGAATCCCTATCTTCTTGGTTTGACCCGTTGTTTTATGTCAAAGGAAGGCTTTTCCCTCACTGAAAACAACATCATAAACTTTGTCTTCCAACATTGCGACCGAGACCAAGTTCTTCTTCAGACCTGGAACATGCATAACATCTTTCAACAAGAATAGAATACTGGACTCCCTCTCAAAGGTAATGGTCCCAATGCTGGTCACACTGTATTGACCATCGTCGCCCATCTCTATATGCATCTGGAGGTCCTTCTCCTCCAAGTCACTAAACAAGTCCTTGTCTCCTGTCATATGGAAAGACGCACCATTATCAAGATACCACACCGATCCAATATAGCTTGAAACCAAGCATGCGATCAAAGAGAAATCAAGTTCAAATTGCAAGGCTAAGGCCTCTCCAGCTACAGCTCCAACAGCCTTCTTGTTCTTCTTCTTCTGTGGGCAGTGAGTGGCGAAATGCCCATGTTCGTGACAGTGAAAACACTTCACTTTGGATAAATCCTGCTTCTTGCCTTTAGCTTCGGATTTTGAAGGAAATTACTTCCCCTTCCATTTCCTTGCTTTGGTAGCCAAAGCGCAATTCTCTTCATCATCATTCTTCGATGAAGAGCCATCCCTGGTACCTCGCCTTATCTCCTCCTACACAAGATCTGACCAAAGTCGCTCCCATCTCGACAATTTCTCCCGTCCATTGACAGAGTCTTCGTAGCTATGCCAACTATTCGGAAGCCCAAGGAGAGCCAAGCTCACCAAGTCTTCATCATCAACAGTAATCCCCACACTTCCCAATTCATCCCTACAGTGGAAAAACTTCGTGAAATATTTTGGAATATTGTCGCCCTTCTCCATTTTTATTTTTCTGAGCTTTTATTTCAGTGCCAACTTCCTCCGGTCGTTGTTGCTTTGGAACAAATCTGTCAAAGCCTTCCACATTAAGAATGGAGTGGCTTTCCCGTGAAGGCTAGACACAATATGGTCCTTCACACCTTCCAACAGAATTCTTCTTGTCTTTGCTACCTTCTTTTGCCATGTGTCAAGTAATGCAGCATCGCTAGATCCCGGCTTAGGTCATCGCTATCGATGAACTCCTTTAGTCCATTATCCTCTAGCACTGCCTCCATCCTACCTTCTAGGCTATGTAATTCGAGCTCCCATCAAGGGCATACTCCAATCGCAACCCATTGAAAGACATTTCAATGTATACTCAACTGTCGCACCAAGAGTTTTCTGCAGCAAATTCAATATTGGCCACCAGCACAAACTCAACAATTCTTCACAATTGCAATCTTCAAGAATTAACACTGCTCCGATACCATGTAGAAAATTATATACAAGATGCATGCATATATCCAGATTCTCTTGATCTAACAATATTTAACTTCTTGTTAAATACAGAATCCTTCCACTGTTAATATTTTGCATAAAATTAATTTCAAACACATGTGAAGCATAAATAAAAACAATCGCACATAACATAGTTGTTTAACGGAAAATCCTGAAGCTGAAAACCCCAACTATCATATATTATGTATCATGTAGATCATGTAACAATCTCATACAAAGCTTAGTACATCAAGCTCTCAATACAATCAATCATCACACACTAATCAGAAGAAATCTTCAAATCCATGCACCGATTTCTTGCCACTTGATAGCCTGCCTCCACTGCGCAATCCCTGCTAAAGAATAGCTCTGAATGAATTCAAATTACCCTTGCCTTGACTGCGCAATCCTCATTGGCAACTCCAATGTGTGTGTGGTGCAATCAATGCATCACTATAGTCACAACAGATAGTCCATCTTGCCCTTTCACCTATCTCTCCACTGGGTCTCCACTGGAACTGACATGCACTGTAGTTAACTGTTGTATTTTTCAGTTGATTAATGAGTTATTATTTGTGAATTAATTAACTAATTAATTCACTCCACTCTCACTAGTGTATCATTCAGTTAGACTAGATACAATTAGCTCAACTGAGTTTAACTCCATTAATTGAGTTAAACTGAATAACAACTCCATGAACTACTCTTCCAACTCTGTCATAACTTTTCCACTTCAGTTCTAACTGAGTCCTCCATGCATGAACCACCAGTAAACCCTAGCAATTGCGTAATTCCTTCATCCCACTGATTTTCCAAATATGTATACTGAAATTAAGTGCTCCAAGAGAATAAGTTGATATTTAGAGTCTGATTATTATTAAGAGCTAATAATAATCAACACTTCTATTTTTAGATCGACGATCTATAAATAGACTTCGCCCAATATTCTAAAAATAGAATTTCATATATGTTTCCAACTTGACCAACCATCCACAAATAGCATCCTGCAACTTCTGAAATATGATCACCATGTCTAAAAATAGACTTGCGCCAAAAATAGCCTGCGGGCCCACTTAGTGAAGGTGACTCTTTTCACTAAGCTCATCATCTTGTTGAATCTCAACAATAGGGCTATCCAATGACAAGATAAGCATGAGAAATTCCTTTTTTTGGTATCATTTTTCCTCCTCTCTTTTGAAAAGAGAAACCATCGTTGTTGGCCTTGCGTGAAGAAGATTTGCAACTTTAAACTAATTAAAATCTTCTTGTTTAAGAATCGCTTCATTTGATGTGTGACAAGGAAACACATCAACAAATATTTAATATGGAATAATCAATATATATAGTATTTAACTTGAAAAAGAATTAATACATGATAAATAAACTAGTTGATTTGTGTGGTGTTCATTTCCAATAACTCTCAAATTCAAATTTATGGGAAGGTGTTGAGGATGAGAGAGGATCAAGGCTAAACAAAGTTTTGAAATTGAAAACAAGTTGGACCCATCATAGATCCACCTTAACTCTAGATCTGCCAAGTGCCTAGAGGATGACAAATCTATCTAGATGCAAACCTCTTTTTGAGTGCAAAATTTGAGGAAAGCTTTGCACCTCCAAAGATTTGTTTCCTCTCAATGCTTGGTAGAAGTGGAGTTAAGTTAGATTTACATTGGTTCTTAACAATATTATCTATATTTATATAAATTTCATACCTCTATATTTGGGACAGTTGGGAAATAGACTTTTATATGCTTATTAATTAAGTTTAAATATGGAGCTCTTAAATATAATGATTTATAAAATGGAAGTTAATTTATAACTACTATTTATATTTTAGATATATTTCACATTTCTCTATAGAAATATTCTTATTTATAACCATATGTTAATTAAATTTGTTAAGTTTTTATATGTTTATTAATTATATGTTCTCAAATCTCATAATTGCAAATACAAACCGTTTATTATTTAAATTTATTTTAATGTGATATGCATAATATTATGATTTTTTGCTGGAAATAAATTGTTTGTAATTTTATTAATAAAAACAAAATTACGGTATAATAAATTGAATTGAATTGAATAATTTGTTTTATTACTTTTTAATTGAGTTGGAATTATGTTTTAGTATTATTATTTTTTTAACTAATGTGTCAATTTACAACCACTACAACATATAATTTGAATATAGCAGAAATTTTACATTCTACACTCATTTTATGGACACCGCACTAGGTTTTAGAGAACCTCTCCATGCCATAAGTACCACTAAAAAATAGGAAAAGATTGTGTTGATGTAGCTTGTTTACTTTGGTAAATACTTTTGTATTTCCACATGGTGAAAGTAATTTGCAAAGATCCTTTAAATATAATTTGAGATGACTAAAATGTTTTGCAGAAATAGCATGTGAGATTTCCCTATCTAGAGAATCATAGTCAGGTTACTTATTATTAAACACTTATTTTCAACTTCTGACAAATAGGTATAATGGGTCTGTAAGGAGGCCCCTTTTGTTGGAGTATGTAACTCATACTTGTCTTATGTGTGTTATCATATTTGGTTGTTTTGATTATTGGCCATTATTAGGAAGACTTGGTTATCCATGTAGAGAGTCTATTTCTAATTTCTAGGATATGGTTAAGACTAGTTGGAGTTGAAATATTCTCTCCAACTAGGTGCTTCCTTTATTACTCTGTGGTTGAGATATTTTTTTCAATTGTTAGATTATGTAATTAAGATAATTGTCTATCTTGAGAAAATTCTTGATGTATTTATATGTGCACTATTACATTGTTGATAGAGTGCTCACCACATTATTGTGTGTGTAATAAAGATCTACTTTCCCTTTTTAGCATGGTAACAAAGGGGGTTTTTGGGCATGACTCCCTCATGGGAATGCCTAGGAACATGCATAAAGTAGGTGTTTTATTGTGATGATTGTGTATGTAGTAGTGTGAGAACTATTGCTATTGTCCATATATTTGTTGTGTTTGTTTCATTTAATTATTATTGTGAATTGAATACGACAGGTCTATGTGAGGAATAGGTAATAGGAGAGATTTGTTATGGAAATAAAAGATCATGCATTTGAGGCACTTGTTTGAGTAGAGAGAGAACCTCCATATGTGACAACACATGAGGGAGATTTATGATAAGAATCAAAGATCACTTGAAGGAAGAGACATATAATAAGAGGGGGTCATGTGCATAGAAATTATGATGTAGATTTACAACTGTTCATGAAATTTTAATTGAAATCACAAGACACAATTTATATTTCAATATTAATTGAAATAAAAAATATAAATTGACATTGAATAGAAATTGATATGTATGTTCAAATCATCACAATGATTTATGTGTACATGCATTGGTTTCAATGCACATTTTTTAGTGATGAAATATCAATAACAATTTATAAAATGATTAAGATATTGAATCCTTCTCAATTCAGTGAAGAATTAATATTAATTTATTTTCAAATATTTCAGTCTTTATATTTCAATATTGAAATATAAATATAAATTAATATTTATTCTTCACTAAATTGAGAAGGATTCAATATCTTAATCATTTTATTTGGTTATTATTCAACGTTTTCATCACTAAAATTGTTGTTACCTTTTAACCATTTGGATTCATAATTATGTAAATTTCAAATGATCATGTTAATTTCAAACATATACATCTACACAATGATGATCATCCAAAAATTTTGTGTTGTTTTTCACAATTGGAACTAGCGTAGATCCAACTCAACTCTCGATTTGTCATGCATTGAAAGGTGTTAGATCCATCGAGGTACAAACCTCTCCTCATGTTTTGCAATCTAAAAGAAGGGTTGCACCTAGAAGGATTTATTCCATATCAATGCATGATAAATTCAAAGTTAATTTGCGTCTACAAGTTGGTTTATATTAACTATAAAGTTCACATTCTTATTTTTAATTCAATTAAAACTTTTATAACACATATAACTATATACATATATTTATGACAATTTTCTTCCGTATGTTTTGTATTTTTTTTTAATTTAATTTTTCAATATGATTTGTATATCATAGATTATATAAAGAGACATTATTAGAAATATTGATGTTTTGTATGTTTAATTTATTTATTTTTGTTAGGTAATGTAAGTCCTAAGATGAATTACACACCTAACTTGTGGTTTGAGTAATTGCTACCCAAGGACATCTGAGTTGTTAAAATCACCCAGGGATCACACCTGACATGAGCCACACCATCCTTAGGCCACAAAGTTTCAAACCATGACTTTTTCACCACATAGTATCTTAATAGAACACCTTGTCACCATATATTATATACTTTGGGTTTTATAAGTTTATTAATTGAAATAAAATTATGAATTACCATGGATATATATATAAAACATCTTGTTTTTATTTTTAATTATGTTAAAATTGTGAGAGACAATTTTCTTTAATATATTTTAAATTTTTAATGTAATTTGCATAATATAGATATATAAAAAGAGTTTAATGTAATTCTCCAATCTTTATATAGTTATTGATTTACTTTTAACATGTAAGTTTGAATATCATAGTTAAAAATATGAATAATCATTATTAAATTTCTTTTAATATTGTGTGGATGTTATTATTTTTTTATTATTTGTAATTGTTTTAATAAAAACAAAATTATAATACAATAAATTGAATTGAGATTTTTTTTTTCAATTGAATATCCAATATTATCATTGTTATTATTTAACATTTCACTAAAACATTTCTACCATAAAGTATAGAATGTAAATAGACACTTTATTATTATTATTATTAAATTTTAGATTTAACATTTCATCCATTCAATATTTCATTATAATATCTTCTTATATTAAGGTGTAGAGTGTTTTTCAACTCAATAATGCTCTTTTATGTTGAGTTGTAAAACATCTTTTAATTTTCCCGGATGCAGGTGAATAGTTGTTTTAAGGTGATGAGGGGACTTGGGTTCGGCAAGTGGAGGGACCACTTGGCCACCCAAGCCATCGCCATGAGGTATTGCATTCAAGTTAGCGCTCTCATCAACGCAGCATTTAATCAGAGCAGAGGCCGAGATCCGACCATTATGCTCACTCGAGCCTCCGTAAGGTTTTCTCTGCACACACCGGTTGATCACATTTATGAGGATTTAAAGTCGGGAGAGCTTCGAGACAGCGCTTCCCTGAGTTTAAAGATGGAGAATGACAGAAGGAGTTCAGACGTCCCTCCTCCGTTGCAAAGAATTTGTTCTCCCTCGGCTGTGCATCCCTGCTATCGCACAACCACTGGTAGAAGAACTGCATTGAGTTAGGTGAAGGGTTGCACCTTTCCCGAATTGGCCTCTGCAATCAGTCCACTGTTACTCTGGATCTCTTTTTCACCCCGCTCTCGCTCAGCTCTGTTACTCCGACTCCTCCTTCACCTTCTTCTGTGCCCATCAACATGCCGTGTCTGCGACATCACACGAGATGTCGAAGGGGCAACACTAGAAGCCATCTCCAACGCACCCCTTCCACCTCCAATTTGGATTCCTCTTCGCCCTCCTCGAACTACTTCATCGGTAGATATCCGAACACTCGTAGTGGGCGGGGTAGATTCCAAACTGCCAACCCTGTTCCGTCCAACCCTGTCACTCTTGCCTCTAACACTCCCCAAACTGCTCAATTTTTCTTCAATTGCTCCCTGAATAGACCCCGTATAATTGCCTCTATTTCGGTGGTTTTTAAGGAAGAACCCCAGCAAGTTGATACCAGTGTGCATCAGATAGGGACTTCTTCTGCTACGGCTCAAGATATGGATATGCAGCAGCAGCCGGTGAACAAGGACAAAGGAAAAGCTCCTAAATACGAGGAGAAGGTTTGTGGCGGGCGTGAGCACTCCAAGAAAAGCGATGCCTCAGGTGTGGACAAGCCAAGGGAGGATGACGACTTGGAGGCTTATAGGTGCCTTATACTAGAGGAACCTCCTCCTCAGCATGATGCTTAATTATTCCATTAGAGTCTGGTTTTTGCTTTACGACTCCCACCTTGATGGGATTGATTTTGATTTTCTAGCTATTTTATCTAGTGGTCTTTGTCTTACAGTTTATCATATATGCATATTACAGTGGAAACCAAAACTGACACCCCTACGCGGGCAGTATAGCAGAACTATGTATGGTTTGGACTGGTTTCCCCTAGTGGGCAGTCATTTTTTTGCTTCTTATGCTGAACATGCCCCTCTTCTGGGCAAAGTCAAGGTTGCGGCCAAGGTGTAAATTATTTTTCCTTTTTTAATAGATTTAAACTAATTCAAAAAAAAAAAACTATAAATTTAATAATAATTTATTATATTAAATTAATTAATAATTTATTATATTACGTTGATTAATAATAAGAAAAAATCATTTATAATATTAATTAAATAATAAAAACAAATTATGATTAACAATATCATATACATATGTTTTTCCATAATAAATTTACAATTTAAGAAGGTTTAATAAAATGAAATTGTGGAATGAAAAGATTAAAAAATAAAGAATAAAACTTGATGGGAAACTATTGTTCACTGTAGGGATCTAAATAGGGAAAAATAGCTAACAATTCAAAAATATATATTTGTGTAAGGTTTAAATGTTTTTTAAAAAATTTTAAATTTTGGAGTAGTATTATTTAGTTTCTTTCTCATTCTTAAAATAATCAAAATAATTTATACATAAAATTTGTTTAATAAATTTTAATTTATATATATGGTTATGTTTTTTTATATTAAATTTATTGTATAGAGTGGTGTTTTATAGTTTAGTATGATAGGATTGTCCTACTTGTCAACGGGCGTGTTGTTGAATTCTTTAAGGCGAGTCACGGGATAAAGCGGGGATGCCCTCTATCCCCCTTCTCTTTGTCATTCAAGACTTTGTCCTCAGTTTCATGCTGGAGAAAAGACAAATCGAGCAAGAGCTTATGGGTCTTATGATCGCTAGGGGAGTCAGAGACATCAATCATGCTCTCTTTGCTAATGACTCCATCCTTCTGGGGAGTGCTTCCTCCATCTCAGCCTCCCGCTTCAAGCTGGAGCTCGATCGCGACTGCCTCGATTCTGGGAGTGAACTTAACACGGAAAAATGTTTCATTTATGCTTGGAACCTCACAGGCTGCGAGCTAAGCACGATCACCAAGATTTTGGGTTTCAAAGGCTCTATGAAATGGGTGTCTTTTAAATATCTTGGGTTGTCGATATTTCAAGGATGCCCGATCGAAAGGGAATGGTACCCCTTGCTGGACAAACTCAAGCTCAAAATGCAAGCCTGGGGCATGTCGTGGCTCAATCTGGCAGGTAAGATTGTTCTCATTAAGTCAGCCCTTAATAGTTTTCTAAACTCTCATATGTGTGTTCTATTGGCTCCGATGGGCATTCTTCGCAAGATGGAGCAATTCATTCGCTCCTTTTTTCTGGAAGGGAGGGAAGAATAACGCTAAGATAATTTCGTTGATCAATTGGAATAAGATAGTTATGCCGCTACTGGAAGGTGGCCTTCACATAAAAGATCTCAGGGAGCACAATATCGCTCTAGGGGCCAAGATCTTATGGCGATAGGTAGCAAGGAATCCGAGATGGGCACAAATTTATCTGTGGAAAAAATACAACTTTAGAAAGCGACTTCGCAGCCTAGAGAACTTCCAATATAATCGTCAAGGCTCCCCGATCCATCAGCTATGCAAGCGTGCTCTCCCACTGTTGCATGATCTCTTGTTTTGGATTCCAGGCAATGGGAAGTAGATCAGCCTGTGGGAGGATAGGATCATGAACGCAGAAGCGGTCGGGGATGATCCTGAGTTTCTAGAGCTAAGAACGTGGATGATTGCAGATGTTCGATGCACGCTCTGGGACATTTCAGAATGGGACAACAGAAACTGGGCATGGTGGCAGAAGATAGAGGTGCCTGCTCATCGGGAGCAAGCATGGGCCAAATTCATGGTAGCGCTGGATGGGAAAGCCCCCCTAAACATAAGAAAAAAAGATAAAAGGGGTTGGGGTTCCTTGAAGGGATTCTATTTCGTAGCATAAGGCTACAGGTGTCTTAAGGCCATTCCCACTGTCCCCTGAAACCCTGCGAATTGGAAAGGGATTTGGTAAGTTAAAAGTATTCCGAAGATTGACATTTTTTCCTGGCAACTAGGGCACATCAGTATCCTCATAGCTGAAAACCTACAACTTTGAGGCTTCCATGGCCCCTCTCGATGCCCGCTCTGTCAACATTAGGAGGAAAATTCAGTCCACATATTTCTCGAGTGCCTCTACACTCGAGACGTTTGGAATGAAATCTTGCTGATTTGGAACAACAAGCCTATCCTCCCAACCAACGTCATGATTTTTTTGTCTAATTGGGGAGACCTGTTTCCTAAGTCCTTCCCCGGGAAAGGCTGGCCATACGAGGGGTGGATGATTATCCCTAAACTCATTTGCTGGAAGATTTGGCTTGAAAGAAACACTCGGATCTTTCAAGAGAAGGCCCTAAACCAGCAGCAAATTGGTGTGAAATTCAGAAGCTTATTCAAAGAAATAATGCATGCCAAGGTGAACCAGAAGCGGGCTGGTATCTTAAATCAGCAAGGTAGGGAGTGGTGCCAGCAGCTGGGGCTAAACCTTCCCACTAGGGAAAATATGGAAAAATGCAGAGAAGAATGGAAAATTAGATTAGAGGATGAAGAATTCGACAAATGGAGAAGCAGCACAAATATCCACACTATGTTTTTAACAGTGCAGTAAAGGGGAATCCGGGAAGGCCGGAGGTGAATGAATTATTCGCTACCCTTCAGACCAAATCATCTCCCACTTTGACTGGGGTATGGGGCTTACTTCGAACAATCAAGTGGAAGCCATGGCTCTCCTACAAGGCTTGAAACAGCTGCAAAAACATGGAATCAAGGAGGCTCGAGTCATTGGAGATTCACAAAGCATCATTCGCTTGATTGTGAAAAAATCGGTCCCTAAAGATCTTCGCTTGCAACGGTTGTTCGCTAGTATCAATAAGTTGATCGTGTCCTTTGACAGACTCCAGTTCTTTCATGTCCTTCGAAAAAACAACCAAGACGCAAATCTTGAAGCCAACATTAATGTCTCTTTACAAGCGGGATCTCTCCTCTGCAAAGAGGGAGACTCATGGGATCCCCTGCCTTAGCCGGCCCCTCCCCTTATCATGTATTTATGTCTTTTGTTGCAGCAATTTGTTTGTATTGGAAGGTTTGCTAGCCTTTGGGAAATTGCTAGATTGAATATAAGAATTAGAGTAGGTGAAGTTTGCTTGGTCGGAAACCCTCTTGACATTGGGTCTTCAAATGTAATACCTCCGAGCATAAGCCTCGTTCCCCTTGAATTAGTATAAAATACTCGTTTTTGTTTTTAAAAAAAAGTTTAGTATGATAAAGAAATTGTGAAAAAAAATAGTTATGTAAAACTTTATGTAATGTAATGCTATGTTGACTTAAAGTCAATAGTAACATTAAAAAAAATGAAAAAATAAAAATCAATAATTATATATGATTAAACTAAAAATTAATTTGAATTATATATTTATGGGAGATCCAATTTAAAATAGATGTGAGCTAGCCTAACTAATATTTAACTTACAATACCATATGTGTATGTTTTACCATATTGAATTTCTAGTTTAAAAATATTTAAAAATTGATCAAAATTCTCCAATACAACATTATTCAATAAATTATCAAAATTGAATATGAAAAACATTACATAAAAGCAGTGAAAGACCATTCAAAAATATATCTATATTATTTTAAATTTTAAACCAACTCAATAAATAAAAGAATGTGTTGTAGTAATTTACAACATAAGCCATCTATAAAAATTTGCTTTCGAGTGATGGCTTAATATTGCTATCCTACTTCCATGAGATTGCCCCTTTAATTTCATACCTCCAAATACCTCATCACCATTTCAGATTGCTCCTTTAATTTCATACCTCCAAATACCTCATCACCATATTTCAGATTTCTCCTCCAATTTCATACCTCCAAATACCTCATCACCATTTTCTACATTTACTTTCTAGTGATGTCTTAATGTTGGGATCATCACATTGGATTGCATCCCACAATGCTCTCAAACCGCTTATTTTCTCGAGATGATTTAACTTATCTCATCCCCCACGCAATCTCTTCAATTTCAGACATTTGCATACATATAGAGACTTGAGCATGGGGGTAATGGTTACGCCCCCTCTCCTAACCCTCCACTTCCACTTGTTGCTTCCACTGCCCCCACGGGCCCCACACACTCCAACGCCTCCAAAGGAATGCGAGCTTTCAAAATTTAGTAACCCAACTCGGCAATCGCTCCACGTCCCACTGCCAAAGAGACAAACTTTCCAAATCTTTCATCACCTGCATATCCCATGAAAGGTAATACTAACCAACTACTTTCTCAAAGGATAGAGACATATCTCTCATCTTTGACCAATTTCCCATAATCCCCTCCTTAACTGGCGATTTTATATGTGCACTAAAAACCCTGAGACGACTCAAACTTTGCAGGTCCTTTATGGCAAGCATACTTTCTTTTCGCATTTTCCTCCTCCTTGAAACGCAATCTAATGTTGCCCAGCCACATTATCAATCCTTCTAGTTAAACCAATTCCAAGATCCCACATGGAAGATGCCTCAACCTCAGGCACCCTGCTATGTCGATGGCCCTCAAATGTTTGAGTTCATTTATCCTCTCCGGAAGGCACTGCAATTAATAAAAGTTACCAACATTCAAGAATTGAAGCTCCTTCAGGTCTCCAATGGATTATGACAATTCACAGATGTCCTTGCATCCATATAGATTGAGGCAGGAAAGATATTTCAGATTTTCTATAGAAGGCGACAGAAATGTTATGCCAATCTCACTAAGATCGAGGACCCTTAGTGAGGGCAGCTCAAGGAGGAAGCTTTTAGAGGTTTCTTTAATAAATGGATTCTCCCTCAACAAAAAAACTAAGAGGGATGAACATGCGAAGGTTTTCCGAAGGGAGTGTAGAGCATTCCTCATCAACGACATTCTTGCACAACCCTCAAAGTCTTCCTGAGAGGGGAAATGGCTCACACCTTGCCCAACTTTGAAATGACACCTCTGCTCCTTCGTGATGTGAATCGCTAGATCATAAAGGACATATTGTAATTTAATAGATGAAATCCTTCCCAGGTAATCATTTCTTACCACCTCAATCAAACAGCAATCCCTTGATTTTTTGATATACTTGTGCCCCTTTTCATGCAAATAGATTTCTCCACTTCCTTTCACCAAACCTTTTGCGATCCACAACTCTATGATATCTTCACAACTGATTACTTTTTGTTCCGGATAAGCTGTGAGATAAAGAAATCAGATATTCAAATTATCTAGTTTCAAAACATCGTAACTCCATTGAATACGTTGAAATAACTTTTGGTCAACTCCAACATGCAGGTCATAAAATGTCTCATCGACATTTTTCATCTCAGTCAAAGCATTATCCCATTCATATAGTTATATATGGTGTGCCATAGCAGAAACGACTACAACTATGTCAAGTGGAAACCCTTGCACTCCTTTGCGGTTTCCCTAGAAACTTCCTCTATTTCATGTGGAACATTTCCATTTCCATTCTGAAACGCTCTTCTACGAAACATCTTCCAACCCTCATCTTGCAACATCGATTCCATTGTTATATTCTCTTGCACCTTCATTCTCACACACATTACTCTATCCCGAATGGTGAGAAAAACTTTAAAACTTTTGTCCTTCAATGACACTCCCAGATCTTGAAGTTGATCACTCGTCCACATATCTTCAACCCACATATCCTCCAGCAAAAAAATATAGTTTTTATTCTTTAAATAAGAGTGCAACATTTCTTTTCGCTCTTCGAAATTAGAATTTCCTTGAAAAAAATTAATTTCAATCTATTAGCAACGAAATTCTGGATACCTAGGATATGGTTTTTGGAAACAGTTACCTTAATTATGAGATCAAATGAATCCCTTACACGTTGGTTGTCGTTGATGGTGTCAAGCAGCGACATCTTACCAACACCCCCCATACCGTGTATACTAATTCTTCGAATGTTGCTATTTTCATCGATTAACCTTCTCTCCACAAGCTCTATCTGTGCATATCGCCTTCTGTCTACATCAAAACCAGATTCAGGGTTTTGCATTGGTACCTGGATGGGTGGAGTAGGGTCCTTGTATTCCCCGCTTGGAGGAAAATTAGATTGCCTCTGTGAATGGAGTTGAGAAACACTTGCTTTCCAATGTTTGATATGTCTGTCGATTCTACAGTAGTAGATGCAGTTAGGACAACAACTGACAGAGTTTTTTGTTGCTCGTAATCATTGTGAATAGATCTTGAACTTTCTATGGCCTCGTTCGCATTATCCAACCAACCCTTCATTATACTTTTAGGGTTCACTTGTACTTGAGCGAGCTCCACATTTATATCATTTATAAAATTGTTCAGAGGGTTCATTTTTATTATGGAGAACAGTTAGGGTTAGCAAAGTTTGAAGGTGAACAATCTCAAAGGACTATCACAAGTAAATAAATTTCAATAATGGTTTATGGAGACAACATCAAGGAAATCCGTGAAGAAGTTTAGGATGGAGTATATTTGATTGGTTTCATCAAGGAAATTCATAAGTATATTTGATTGGTTTCATTTTCTTTTGATAAGTGTGTATTTAATCATTTTTTAAGGAGTTTTGTCAAATTTTGGAATAAATTGGAGATTGGAAAGAGGGGATAAAACATTTATTTTGAAGAATTGTGTATCATGATAATTAAGGAGTTTTTCAGATGAAATTAGCTCCATGTATTCCAAAAAGATTAGAGGAGACCATAACAAGTCAAAAACGAGAAGGCAATCAAGAAGTTGGTATGGAAGAAGAGGAATCAATTTCTTGTATAAGTCAGGAAAACAAAAAGGTAACTTGTGAGAACAATTACGAGGAAGGAAATGATAAGGGTGATGGAGAATAGGAATTTGTTATATGGAACAAGTATGATGATGTTCAATATAACCAGGAAATTACAAAAGATGAAGGAGGAGTTAATGTGTATGGTTAGATAGGGAATTGAACATTTGTCGAGGAAATAAATAAATAAAATATAAATAAAATAAAATAAAATAAATAATTAAATTAAAATTAAAATTAAAAAAATTGTATTGAGAATTGAGGAAATGAAGACTGAAGAAGAAAAACAATGCTCAAAAGCAATGTCTAGGGCTTTTACTGAAGAATTGGAGTTGTTGAAATGTTTGTCACCACAAACTAAAGGCGAAATTAAAGGAATTTATGTAATGGAATTACCTTTGGAAGATTCCATTTTTTAAATAAATGTGAATACGTGTTAATAGAAGGTGGAAAAGGTATTATTTTTTAAGACAACAATAGGGTTCCAATAAAGAGTCCTCTCCAAGAGAACAAGATGGAAACTAAACTTTCAAGACTGGTTGAGTTTAGAGAAACATCAATCAACATAAGGATTTTGTAAACAAAAAATGGAGAAATCCTTTGAAGCAAATAATACAACAGATGGATCCTTTTGGTGGAGTTTTTAGGTAGTTGAATACCTTAAAGATTTGTGAACGGGAGTGGGAAAGAACTCTTGTAACCTCACACACTATATGTTGATAATTGAATGGAAGAAATTTCTTCAAGGTGACAAAAGGTATAATAATTAATATAATTTTTGGATGGATAGAATGGAAAATGTTTTACAGGTTGACAGATATCAAAGAGGCAAGTGGAAGACAATTGAGAAACAAGAATAAAGGGTTGATGACAACAAGATTAAATCTGACAGAAGTGAAGACATGGAGAAATTATTTTGGCTTGTAAACGACTTAGATTACGAAAATGTGAGGTTGTTGATAAAGGAGTGCACCAATGCAACTATGAAATAGAGGATAAATGTGGAAGGACGTGAAAATTTTATTATGTCATGTACATATCAGCAACATGAACATCCAAAGAACTTGAAGGAAGAGATCAATACAAAGTACAATTTGGTTCTAAATTTTAAAATATTAAATGTTAATTGTATTTTTAATATTTTTTTTGGGGATATTTTTACTTGTGCAGATGAAGATAAGCCATGAGTTCTTAGAGATGGAGACAATATAGAGGATAAGACTTGGAGTGCAATAATAAGAGTTTTTACAAGTCTTACACAGGGCATTGTTGAAGCAGAGGAGAATTACCAAGAATGCGAACTTGTAACATGTAACCATATTTTCTCATCAGATTGTAACGCACTCCTCCCACACTTACCCAGGCTAACTAGTCCACCGGGGTAACTATGTGACGAAAAGTCACAATGATATGATCAAATCCCCAATTACATTTAAGGAAGTGGAATTGAAAAACCAAAACCAATTTGACCTTCCTCAGGAGCTACAGGACCTACAATATCACACCAACCCTTCCAGGTGTCCAACCCCCTGAGAGAATTTGATGTTTTACTAAAATAGACCCCCATTCGCTCCCATGACAAGCCTTATGTGCGACTGATATGCTCCAGTCGCTCCCATAGCAATGTCTCCATGTGATTATGGCCTTTTTCATGTAGTTTTGTGCCAGCGACCCCAAATTCTGAGCCACTTTTTCAAGTCTAGGACTTGGGCCTCTACCCAAATATTCATGAAACTTCCATAAATGATAAATAACATCATGACAAGGCCTTTAATGAAAAAATTGAATAAGGACTGGACCTAACAAGGCCTAACCATGATAGACATTTCGTCAAACACATCATGAACATGTAATCTACAGGTCATATAAACACATATGAACATAGGGACTTCATACTTATCTAAGATTTGTCAGAAGGTTGGATGCCCTACATAATAGTTTCAATATCGTCTATTATATCATGCATTCATTGTTCATTCATTTACCAATCAAAACATGATGAGAGTCATGACTAAGATATTTCATAAAAACATGCTTATAACCAACATATACCAGGCGGAATAACAATGATATAACAACCATGATAACCACATAATAACAAACACACATACACTTAATACACATGAGGAAAATAGCTCTTATTAACATATGCAAAATACATCCAATTTGTTGAGATTGCAACAAGATGATGAGCTTAGTGAAAAGAGTCGCCTTCACTAAGTGGGCCCGCAGGCTATTTTTGGAGCAAGTCTATTTTTAGACATGTCGATCATATTCTATGAGTTGCAGGATGATATTTGTGGATGGTTGGTCAATTTGGAAAAATAGATGGACTTCTATTTTTAGACATATTGGGCGGAATATATTTGTAGATTGCCAGTGTAAAAATAGATATGTCGAATATTATTAGCTCTTAATAATATTTGGACTATAAACATTATCTTATTCTCTTGGAGCACTTCAGTTAAGTGCACAGATGTGGCACAGGAGCTGATAGAAGAAATTACGCTATTCCTGAGGGTTAAGTGGAGCTATTGCATGGATACTTCAATTAGAACTCATGTGATAGAGTTTGGTGGAGTTATTGAGGTAGTTGGTGGAGTTGTGTTCAGTTTAACTGAGTTAAACATAGTGGAGCTAGTTGTATCTAGTCTAATTGATTGATACACTAGTGAGAGTGGTGTGAATTAATTATTAATTAATTCACTAATTATTAACTCATTAATCAACTAAAGAATACATCATTTAACAACAATGCATGGACAGTTTCAGTGGAGACCAGTGAAGAGGTGGGTGAAAGAGCAGTGTGACTATCAGTTGTGACTATAATGTTGCATGATTTGCAACACACAGTGGTTGGAGATGCCAATGAGGATTGCGTGAGAAAGGCTGGACCAATTTGAGTTCATTCAAAGCCATTATTTAGCAGTGATTGCACAGTAGAGGCAGGCTAGCTGGTGGCAGAGATTGGAGCATGTGTTTTGCTAGATCGGACCTGATTAGTGTGTATAAATTGGAAATTGTACTGAGAGCTTGTGAGGAGCTTTGTATAATGATTGTTACATGATCTATATGACATATAATATACATATAGTTGGGGGTTTTCAGCTTTAAGCTTTGCCATAAAATATTGTGTTCATATGTGTGAATGTTTATGGTTTTAATGTGCGCATGCGATTGTTTTTATTTCAGCAATTAATGATCAATGGTAGAAGAGATTTTGTATTGTGCATGAAGTCAAATAGTGTGTGATCAGGAGAATCTCGGATGTATAACATATCAGTTATATAAATTTCTACATGGTATCAGAGCGATATTGATCATTGGAGCAATTGCAAAACATTGAAGTGGTTGAGTTTTGTGCTGGTGGAATTCGAATTTGCAGCAGTGTTTTCTTGGTGTTGAAGTTGAGATGTATTTCAACGGATTGAGATTGGAGTATGCCCTTGAGGGAAGCCTGAATTATATTGCATGGAAGGACAGGATGGAGGCAGTGCTGGATGATAATGGGTTGAAGGAGTTCATAGATGCAGAAATTCCAAAACCTGCTTCTAGCGATGTTGCCGCACTTGACGCATGGCAAAAGAAGACAACAAAGTGTCAAAGGATTCTGTTGGAAGGTGTGAAGGATCACATAGTGTCCATCCTTCATGGTAAAGCTTCTCCATTCTTGATGTGGAAAGCTTTGACAGATTTATTTCAAAGCAAGAGCGACTAGAGGAAGTTGGCGCTCAAGGATAAACTTAGGAACATAAAAATGGAGAAAGGCGACAGTATACCCAAGTACCTCACGAAGTTTGTCCAGTGCAGGGATGAGCTGGGAAGTGTGGGGGTTACTGTAGATGACGAGGACCTAGTGAGCTTGGCTCTCCTTGGGCTTCTGAAGAGTTGGCATTCCTATCAGGACGCTGTCGATGGGCGGGAGAAATGGCCAGGATGGGAGCGACTTGGCCTGGACTGCGGTAAGAGGAGATAAGGCTAATATGGGACGCGATCTTCATCGAAGGAGGCAGATAGAAGAAAATTGTGCTTTTGGTCGCTAAAGCAAGGAAAGGAAATGTTAAGAAGAATGCTTCTCAATCAAAGTAAAGGGAAGAAGCAGACATGTCCAAGGTGAAGTGCTTTCACCGTCACCAAATACGTACATTACGCCACTAATTGTCCACACACAAGAAAAATAATCAAAGCACGATCTGGCACCGGGAGAGGCCTTAACCTTGCAGGTTGAGCTGGATTTTTCACTGATCGCATGCTTGGTCTCAATTGTGATGGGTTCAGTGTCGTTTCTTGACAGTGGTGCATCTTTTCACATGACAGGAGATCGAGATTTTTTTATTGATCTGGATGAGAAAGATCTTGGAGTGCACATCAAGATGGGCGATGATGGTAGATACAGTGCAACCGGTATCAGTACCATTTCCTTTGAGAGGGAGTCTGGTAAACCCTTCATATTGAAGGAAGTGATGCATGTTCCAGGATTGAAGAAGAATTTGATCTCTGTGGCGATGTTAGGAGACAAGGGGTATGATGTGGTCTTCAGCGAAGGAAAAGCTTTCCTGCGCAGTAAGACAACCGTAGTCCCATAGATAGTGGCTCAGTTAAGAACCTTATCAATTGGTGGTGTAGATGGTCACAAAGAATGCAGGCTGAGCAAGGCAAGATGAGTGGTGAGTCAGATGAGGGAAGCGAGCTTATGGTACAGGAGACTGGCCATCTTCACCATGGTGCTTCTAAAATTTTATAAAGAGATTTCTACCAAAGCTTCCCATAAAGGTACCATTCTACACTCTGCGCAATGTATCGACCTTTTATATATATGTACTTTAGGGAAGTATGTGAAAGCCACCCTTCACGAGAAGGATAGTCGCGCCACGACGATCCTTGAGAGAGTTCACACAGACGTGTGTGGTCCTTTCTCAGTTGCTTCGACAGCAAAGCACAAGTATTACGTGATATTTGTTGATGATTTCTCTCGAAAGTGCTGGATCTTCTTCATGCAGAAGAAGAGCGATACATTCGCGAAGTTCTGTGAGTTTAAAGCACTGGTCGAGAAGGAGTCGGGGAAGAAGGTGATTGCTCTAAGGAGTGATAAAGGTGGTGAATTCATTCTCTCGCGACCAAGGACTTTTGTAGCGTAAGGAATTCAAAGAGAGCCCATAGCGCTTCGTAACCCATGTACAGACTGGTCACCGAGCGAAAGAACAGAATTCATCGTGGGTGTTGCATGGGCGATGTTGCATGATCAGGGCCTTCCCATACACTTGTGGGCTGAGGCATGCAATACTGCGGTTTATGTGCAAAACCGTTGTCCTCACAGAGTACTTGGCATGAGTACACCCGAAGAGGCGTTTTCTGGTAAGAAGCCTGATATTTCTCATTTGAAGATTTTTGGCTCACCTGTTTACATTCATGTGATGAAGGATGCCAGGAAGAAGCTAGAGCCGACCGTAGAGGTTGGGATATTTTTGTGGTACACAAAAACACCCCACAATTATCATTTGTATTCTCTAGATAGTTGGATGACTGTCATGCGACGGATATCAAATTTCATAAGGAGAAAGCCATGAAGTGTTTGTCGAGAGGGAGCCACACTCGTATGCAGATGAGGAGTATTAGTTCCTAAGGATGAGCCTCTGTGATGTGGATCACCCATAAGAGGAGGTTCATGGAGGAAGAGACCACCTGGCAGCGCCTCAACCACCGAGGGCTAAGCGCACCGGGGGTGTTTGAGCATCGATTCGTGTGTCTACAGTCATCGAGAGCACCTACATCACAGCGCAGATAGAGACAGTCACCTGACCGGTATACTGGATACATGGCTCTTATGAGCAAGTGTATCATGACAGAGCCATCCTCTTTCGAGGAAGCTGTGGAGGACCCTGCATGGGTAGATGCCATGATGGAAGAGTATGATTCGATTGCCAGAAACAGTGCATGGGAGATTGTCCCAAGGCCGGAAGGGAAATCAGTGGTAGGTTCGAGATGGATCTACAAAGTGAAGCAATCAGCTGACGGGAGTGTGGAGAAGTACAAGGCAAGATTTGTTGCTCGAGGCTTCTCACAGATTGAGGGGATCAATTATGAGAAAACCTTTGCACATGTCACAAGGTATTCTTCCATACGGACGATTCTTGCTTTCTCAGCGCAGATGGGGTGGCACATTCATCAGATGGATGTGAAGACTGTGTTCCTCAACAGAGTGATTGAGGAGGAGGTGTACATAGAGCAGCCCGAAGGTTTCGAGATCTTCAGCAGCGAGTTGCATGTGTGTAGGCTCAAAAGAGAATTGTATGGGTTGAAACAAGCACCTTGTGCTTGGTACACACGAATAGACAGTTATTTCACCGGACTTGGATTCTCCAAGAGTGAGGCGGATCCAAACCTATACCAGATTGTGGTGGAGGGTAAGTTGCTGATCATTGTACTTTATGTAGATGATTTGATTCCCCGAGGTGATGAACTGTTGATACACTCATGCAAGGCTGATCTTGCAAAGGAGTTTGAGATGAAGGACTTGGGCCTCCTTCATTATTTCCTGGGATAGGAAATTTTGCAGCGCAGTGATGGACTGTTTGTGTCTCAAGGCAAGTATGCCCGGGAGATACAGGAGAAGTTCAACATGCATGGCTGCAAGCCTATTGACACTCCTCTTCCTGGCGGATAGAGGAAAGAGGATGCTACATCGACAAAGGTAGTGGATGCCACTGTTTACCGACAGTTGGTGGGGTCGCTTATGTATCCAGTCAATACATGACCTGACATATGCTACGTTGTTAACCAGCTTTCATAAGCTATGTTTAAGCCTACCAAGCTCTTTTGGAAGGCAGGAAAGCATGTATTGAGATATCTTAGAGGCACATCGAGATATGGATTATGGTACAGACAGTTAGATGAGGTGAAGCTGTGTGGCTTCACAGATGCAGATTGGGCAGGAAGCCCAACGGACAGAAAGAGCACATCTGGAGGGATTTTCAGTATCAGGTCGCCAATAGTTTCTTGGTACAGCAAGAAGCAGAGATCCGTGGCACTCAATTCTGCAGAGACCGAGTATATGGCAGCGAGTTTGGCTGCATGCGAGGCTATATGGATGAGGAAGATCCTGGTCGGGTTGTTTAGTTCACACTTGGATCCTACTGTGATATATTGTGATAATCAGAGTTGCATCAAACTCTCGGTTAATCCAGTATTTTATGATAGATCTAAACACATTGACATCCGGTATCATCATATCAAAGATTGTGTGCAGCGGAAGATCATGTTACTTTCATACATTCCCACAGAGGATCAGGATGCTGATATCTTGACGAAGGCGCTCACCAGGAGCAAATTCGAATACCACAGGGGCAGGATCGGGGTGGTAGATAATCTTTATATTGTTGAGAGGGAGTGTTTAGATTGCAATAAGATGATGAGCTTAGTGAAAAGAGTCACCTTCACTAAGTGGGTCCGCAGGCTATTTTTGGCGCAAGTCTATTTTTAGACATGTCGATAATATTCTATGAGTTGCAGGATGCTATTTGTGGATGGTTGGTCAAGTTGAAAAAATAAAGGGACTTCTATTTTTAGACATATTGGGTGGAATCTATTTTTATATTTCCAGTCTAAAAATAGATATGTCGAATATTATTAGCCTTAATAATATTTGGACTATAAACATTATCTTATTCTCTTTGAGCACTTCAATTAAGTGCACAGATGTGGCACAGGAGCTGACAGAAGGAATTATGCTATTCCTGAGGGTTAATTGGAGCTATTGCATGGATACTTCAATTAGAACTCATGTAACAGAGTTTGGTGGAGTTATTGGAGGGTTATAGAGTTAGTTCATTAACCGAAAGCAATCAGTTGAGCTAGTTGTATCTAGTCTAACTGATTGATACACTAGTGAGAGTGGTGTGAATTAATTATTAATTAATTCACCAAATATTAACTCATTAATCAATTGAAGAATACATCACGAATCTCCCACGTATGGACAATTTCAAAGGACACCCTGTTAAAGAGGTAGGTGAAAGAGCAAAGCAGACTATCAGCTTGTGACTATACTCGTTGTATGATTTGTAACACACAGTTAGTTGAGATGCTAACAGTGATTTCGTGAGCAAGGTCGACCAATTCGAGTTCATTCAAAGCCATTCTTTAGCAAAGTTGATTTCACAAAGATAGTATGTGCCAGCAGTAAGGTAGACTGAGCATGTGTTTTGCTAGATCGGACCTGATTAGTGTGTAGCAATTGGAGATTGTACTGAGAGCTTGTGAGGAGCTTTGTATAATGATTGTTACATGATATCTATGACATATAATATACAGATAGTTGGGGGTTTTCAGCTTTAAGCTTTCCCATAAAATGTTGTGTTCATATGTGTGAATGTTTATGGTTTTAATGTGCGCATGCGATTGTTTTTATTTCCACAATTAATGATCAATGGTAGAAGAGATTTTGTATTGTGCATGAAGTCAAATAGTGTGTAATCAGGAGAATCTCGGATGTATAACATATCAGTTATATAAATATCTACACAATTTAGGGACTTCCATGTACCACCCGACCCATAGATTCGGCCGAACCAAATCTTTCTTTCATTCATTCACTTCCATTGCATATTCCAAGCATGAATGTGGGACTTACAACAAAAAAACTAGGGCCTTCTCAAGATTTACCACAATCCACCAAGGGATTTCTAGGCCCAAACCCTCATCTATACAACAAGGATTTACCGCAATCCCGCCAAGGGATTCCTAGGCCTGAACAAGAAACACACACTACTAGGATTTATTGAAATCCCACCATGTACCAATCCAGGGATCACTAGGCCTATACAAGCATGGATGCCTTCGGATCTCTGTTTGGTCTCAATCTAGTCTCCTAAATTGAGCTCATTTAATTTTCAACCAAGGTTGGTAAACTGCTGAAGTGAAGTGTACTGTATGTACCTAGGTGTTTGTTTCTTAATGCGTTGTGTGTAGTGTTTTGTAATGTTTTTGGCCTTTTGTGATGATTTATGATGTTTTTGGTCTTTTGGTGGTTTTATGTTCACAAGAAAGATGACTAGAAAGCTAATGGAAAGAAGCTAATGATTAAAAACAGAGTGAAGCCTAATTGGTTGATGTCAAATGACAAATGCAATTGCAAACACTGAAGCAGAATCAAATCTAAACTATGACTAAGCAGAAATAAAGCTTGATAATGACTTTTAAGAAAATGATTTAAAACACAAACTCAACTTGTCAAATTCTTTCATCAAAGGCATTTGAGAGAAACTTGAGACTTGGTCAACTAAGTATGCAAATCTTCCTAACTAAACAGTTAAACAACTAACTTATAATGATGCAACATTTTATCCTTGATTAGAGATTTGTTGAAGCATATTTGGAGTAAAACATTGATACCATCATAAGATCTTCTACTCTAAGACTGGTTCCTAACTCTATTCTGCAACTTAATTTGATAGCACTACACTTCACTCAAAGGTTATGAATTTTTGAAATAGTCTTTTGAGGAAATGTTTGTTTGTGAAATGATAAGGAAGTTGCAGAAGTACTTCAGGCCTTAAAATGATGTTGTCCTCTGTTCATATGGTTATGAATCAATTATGGATTTTAGAACAAGAAGAGGTTTGTAAATAATGAAGTCCGTTTTGTTAATCTTAACAACTGAAGTAATCTAATGTGCAGTGAATGACAACTGAATGTGGAGTGCAAATGCAATGAATTAAGCTAAAACTGAACTTAAGAAGTCACTAATCTAAAACAATGCTAAACTACAAGTCATTATCAAACTTAAAACAGAACAACTGAGCATGAATTAAGTGCATTGAAACTCCGGAGTATCCTAACTATGCTATCATGCATTATTCTATGGAATTATACAGTCTATTTGTCCATCATGATCAGTATTTTGGAAGAGTTCCTTCTTTTGGAAGAGTTTTTAGAACAATCCTGACTGTGTAATTGAGTGCACATGCAAACATAAAGACTGAAAGCAATGAAAAACTAAGATATCATAGCCATCTCCTACTCATCATTATGATATTTTGGACAAGCGTTTAAGAGCAAGAACAACTATGCTACTTAGTGAAAACACACAACTAAAACATTCAAGATCACAATCATGCTTAAGACAGTATAAGGATTTGTTGGAAGAGTTTCTTCTTTTGGAAGAGTGCTTAGCATAAGTATAACTGTGATGGTGAATAAAAGAGATTACAATTAAATCCTACAATACTATAGCCATTCCCCATTCATCATTATAATCTTTTGGAAGAGCTTCTTCTTTTGGAAGAGTTTTTAGAATGAGTATAACTACAGTAGCTAATGAAAACAACTACGAATTCAACTTCTAATCCTACAATACTATAGCCATTTCCCATCCATCATTATAATCTTTTGGAAGAATTTCTTCTTTTGGAAGAGTTTTTAGAATGAGTATAACCACAGTAGCTAATGAAAACAACTACAAATTCAACTTCAAAAACGTAAAGGCAGCTAGAATACTTATCTAAATTACGCAAATAAATCCGTGCAAGAGGCAGGGGCCCTCTACCACCTGACGGAATCTAACTCCAAATCAAATCAACGCTTTCAAAACAACATTGTCTGCTTCATTAAAGGTGAAATAACTTAAACAGAGCACTCTGCGTCTTCAGAAATGTAGCACAGAATCTAAGCAAAATCTAGAACAAAATCTAGCCTAGCTCTCGGTTTCCCAAGTGTTTATATAACAAATGCACATAACAAGACTTGCAACAATTTCAGGATCATTGTCTTTCCTTATTGGAATCACATTAGGACTCTTGAAGTGGCTGCGTAAAAAGGAAAAAGACATCTGGACTGAGATAGTCCTAATAGAAGTCTGCCTTCCTAAATGTGTTCCCACGTACCAAAACCATATCCAAAATTCGTTTCTTCCTTCATGGTGAGCAACAAACAATGTAGACATGACGTGGAATATGCCCATATGCGGTTTTTCTTGAGAGACCACCTGGAACATACTCAAACGTGAAGACAGCTGCAGAATTGCCGGTTAGCTACAGAATGTCTGCATTCTGCAGCTAGTTCCGGTCAAAATGCATTACAATGGCAAAAATCACAAAACTTTAGCAAGTCAGTCATGTTAATCATTCTAAAAGTAATTTTAACTAAATTCATTGATCAATTGGGTCTAGGATAACAATGGACAAAGGAAAATGAGGTAAAGTAAGATGAAAGAAAGCACAATTTTGAGGCTCAACATACCCCCACTGCTATCTCTTTGCATGTCCTCATGCAAATTATCCTATGAACTCAGAGGCTTCTGCAAGAACATCTAATCCTCTCCTTCTCCTTCGTCTGGAAGCTAAAGATCTTCTGGGTTTTCTGATAACAAGTTTGAACCTTAGGTTGGTAAGTGCCCTGATTAGCTTCTTGTTCCTTTTCTTCAACTTTTCATTGGTATTTTCCACTTTGTCTATATGTAGGGATAAGGTTGAGTTCATATCAGTTTTGAGCTTGACTTGTTCCTTGAGAATTTCATTCTCATTTTTGATGTGTCTATTAAGTATTTCCAACTCATACCTATCCCTTCTTAATACATCTATTTCAGACAGTGGAGGACTAGGGGTTCTCTCTCTACTCTCTGAAGCTTTCCTTTCCAAAGTTTCAACATAATCATAAACTTCTTGCTGAGCAGGGTCAATTTCAGGGGTTCCTTCATTAAAATCCTCTTCAACATCTTCTTCAATGGATGTTTCCTCATCTTCTATATTAATCACCCCTGTTTGTTTGATTTGAGTTTTCCTTAGTTTTCCCTTTAGTCTGTGGCTTCTTCTGGGCTGAGAGGATCCCTCTCCTTTCTCTGTGGAAGATTTCTTGATTACCTTCTCTTTCTTAAGTTGTCTCTTGATTTGAGTCAACTTCTCTAAAATGATTTCCTCACTACTTTCTTGGACTGTTTTGTCAATTTCAATTTTTGAAGCTCTCCATTTTCTGCTTCTCCTTGTAGGCTGTGGTTCAGGTGAGGGTTCTTTTGGCTCTTCAAAACGATTTCTTATCAAGAAATTGTCCCATGTATCATTTGTTTTGGCTAAATGGTGTTCAATCAAAATTTTAACCAAGCCATGATGATATAGGGTTGTCTCTAAAAATTGAACCCTTCTTTGAACACAGGAAGCCATCTTTTTCAAACTTTGAAGCAAGAAATAAGGTAGGTTTAAGTCTTCCCCCAGAAAATGCATTATCAGTCTAATGTGGTAGACATAAAATGTACCATATCTACCCTCACATGTAATAAATTTTTGCAGAAGAAGTAGTATGTTTCTCCATTTATTTTTCAATGTAGAACTTGGAATTCCTTTCTTAAATACAATGACATCCATACCTGGCGATTTTAGAATTTGCTTCCAGGATTCATTGTGGAATTCTCTATTTTTGAACCATCTCTCTCCATTTCTGAGCAACCCTGTAGCTTCTGCAATGAAAGCTTCAGTGACAGTAAATTTGACATCCCCCACTTCAACTTCAGCTCCTTGAAATGATCTTGAAAATGTTTTAGTGACTTCCTTGTGGAAGCCATTAAATTTCTCCAAAAATTGAAGCCATCCTATCTGTTGCAACATTTATTTACATTGAGGGTAGCCTTCTAAGTATTTTGAACCCACTGGTTCAGTTCTTACAATGAAACCCATAATTGCTTCTTCAATGTTCAAATTAACACTCTTCTACCCACATAAATAATAACTTTCACCTTCGAATTGAAATGGCTTCAAGTTCTTAATGACAATGGCTTCAAACTTCGGAATGATATACCTCTGGTTGATAATGAAAACAGCTTCAAACTTCGAGCTGATATGCCTCTGGTTGACAATGAAATTTTGGACTGATATGCCTCTGTTTCTCGGTGGCAAATGGCTTCAAATTCTCACACTGCTATACCTCTGTCTCTCGGTAACAAATGGCTTCAAATTCTTCACTGCTATACCTCTGTCTCTCGGTGACAAATGACTTCAAACTCTTCACTGCTATACCTCTACGTTTACAGTGATAATGCTCAATCTCTGCCCACGGTGATAGTGCTTTGATACCCAAACTGTGCTTTGATATTCAAACTAATATACCCTTTTTCTCTGCTCTCGGTGATAAGGATATCTCTGGTTGCGGAATGAAGTGCCGGCTACAGAATGGAGTGATGGAAGTAGTCACGGAATGAGGTAATGGAGTGAGGTGGAGGAAACGAATTAATGATTGAAAAGACGGCGGAGATTTTTGCAACGGAAAAGAGAATCATCATTGAATGATTTGGTTGGGTTACGTGAAGAATTCAAACACTTCGGCCATTTGAACCGCTTAAATGATGTCGGACATGGAATTTGAAATGAGAGATTTTAATCCAAAGTTTGTGGAGGGTTTATTAGTTATGATCAATAAAAATAATTAAAACAACCTTTTCAAACAATTCATAACTAAAACTATGCTAAACTTTATGAAATGCCATTATAATCTAAACCTGTTACCTCTGCTTTTCATTTGATTTTTGTAGTCTTTGTCTGCTTTGTTCACCTTTGGAAGAGTCTTCATAATCTTTCTTGATGCTTTTGATTCATGGATACACTGGATCATTTTGTTGCAATTCTAATGTCTGATGATCAATGCCTTCAGGATTTGTAGCTGCGGAATGTCTGGCTAGCTGCGGAAAGGCTGATCAGCTGCAGAATGTCTGTTAAGTTGCAGAATGTACCTGTAGAGTATTTTAATCATGGAATGGAGTGTTTTTGGAATATGGGTGAAATTTTATATGGTATGAATGAAGATGAATGATGAGACATGATATGTAGGAGGTGGATGATGAAATGGAATGGATTCAGTTTATGAAATGGAGTGAAAGAACATAAGAACTACCGTGCAATCCATGACATGTTTTATTCATTTACAGCTAGACATCAAACTTTAAATTTTGACATGAAAATGAAATGGATGGAGTATGGAATGAGATGAGTGAAACATGGAATGAAGTAGAATATGAATGAATGAATGAAATGGAGTATGGATGGATAAGTGAATGGAGTGAAATGAAATGAGATGAATCATAAGCACTATGGATCTGAACTTATGATTTTGTAACAGCTGCTTGTAAAAACAAAATGGAAAAGTTAGAGTGTCAGAGAGACTCTGATTTTCACCCTATCTTTTCTGTATAAACATGCCAATCAATGATTGGTTTTCATGTTTATACCCTTTTTTTTTTTTTTTCAAAGAGAAATGCTTTAGAAAATTTAATCAAGTTGATGAAGAAGAGAGATTCTTCTTCATTAACTTCACATCACTGCTTTCTTGGAACTTCTTGACAAATTCTTCTCTTGAGAGTGGTTTGTGATACAACTTCAATCTATGACCATTCACAAGAAAAGTGACCTCTTCTTCATCTATTGTCCTGATTTTTACTGCTCCATTGTCAAAAATTTCAACAATTTCATATGGCCCAAGCCAATGTGTTCGAAATTTACCTTGAAAATCCTTGAATTTTGAATCAAACAAGAGAGCCCAGTCACCTTCTTTGAACTTCTTCTCTTTGATGTACTTGTCATGCCATCTAGTCCTTTGTTGTTGGACTAGACTTGTTTTCTGAACTGCATCTTGTCTGATCTCATCCAATTCATTAATCTGCTCCAATCTATGCTTTTGTGCCTCCATTAAATCAAGTCCTAACTGAACTGCCATTTTGAAAGTTTGAATCTGGAACTCTATGGGAAACAAAACTTGCTTTCCATAAACAAGTTCATAAGGAGTATGGCCTGTTGTGTTTCTCCATGTAGTTATATAGGCCCACAAGGCTTCAGGAAGCCTATCTACCCAATCTCTTCTATGTAAATGAACAGTCTTTGTTAGGATTCCTTCAATGACCTTATTAGTATATTCCACTTGACCATTTTCTTGTGGATGATAAGGAGTAGATTTTCTATGCCTGATTTTGTACCTCTCCATCATTTGTTCCACTAGCCTCGATGTAAATTGAGCTCCTTGATCTGTAACAATTTCCCTTGGGACACCAAAACGAGTAAAAATATCCTCAAAAATAAAATTAACTACAGATGCTTCATTAGCAACAAGTAATGGCTTAGCTTCTACCCATTTAGTAACATAATCAGTGCAAACTAATATATATTTCTTTTGTCTTGATGGAGGACTAATAGGTCCTACAAAATCCAAAGCCCATTTTTCAAAAGGTTCAATGTGTACCTGAGGTTGTAATGGCATCTCACCCGAAGGAGAAGGTTTCCCTACCCTTTGGCAACTGTCACACCTTTTGACATACTCCTTAGCATCTTTAAACAAGGATGGCCAATAATATCCTAAATTAAGGATCTTTATAGGATGTCCTCTTATCTGCAAAGTGTCCGCCACAAGGTTCATCATGACATGCCTTGAGAATCTCAGGAATCTCATCTTCACGAACACACCTTCTAATGATCAAATCTGGACCTGTCTTGTACAACTCATTAGCAACCCATGAATAATTTGCACTATCATTAATGATTTTTCTTTTATCCCTTGCATTCATAATCGAAGGAAATTTTCCTGAAACTAAATAATTAGCAATATCAGCAAACCATGGAGTTTGAGTAGAGATTGCAAAAAGATATTCATCAGGAAATTGATCTTCAACCGGAGGTCATCTTTGATATTTTGGATTCTAGATAGGAAATCAGCCACTGTGTTTTGTTTTCCAGGCCTATCTAAAAGAGTAATGTTGAATTCTTGTAAGAGCAACAACCATCTTATAACTCTGCCATTAGTGATTGATTTGTTCATTAAGTATCTAATTGCAGAATGATCAGTATGAACAAAAGTTTCATAGCCTGTTATATAGTGTCTAAATTTTTTTATGGCATGAACAACAGCTAAAAACTCTTTTTCAGTTACAGTATAGTTTAACTCTGCAGGAGTCAAATTTTTACTGATATAATAGATGGCATAGGGAATTAAATCTTTTTTTCCCAATACTGCTCCTAGAGCTGTATCGGAAGCATCTGTCGAGATATGAAAAGGTAACTTCCAGTTAGGTCCCCTTAATATAGGTGCTTCCGAAATTTTGGTTTTCAGGGTTTCAAAAGCTAACTGGCAATCAGAAGTCCACTTGAATTCACAATCTTTGGTGAGTAATTTGAAGAGTGGAGATGCTATCTTGGTAAAGTTTTCTATAAATCTCCGATAATACCTTGTAAATCCTAGAAAACTTCTAACATCTCTTTGACAACTTGGAATGGATAGGTTAGAAATGACTTCAACTTTTGCCTCATCAACTCTAATCCCATCCCCTGAAATGTGGTGCCCTAAAACAATACCTTCAGTAAACATCATAAAACATTTTTCATGACTAAGTGAAAGGTTCGCTTCTTGACATCTTTTTAAGACTTTTTCCAAGTTTTCTAAAGCCTCTTCAAATCTATTCCCATAAACTGTGAAAACATCCATGTACACCTCTACACAATCATGTATTAAATCTGAAAAAATTCCTAATACTGCCCTTTGGAATGTTGCAGGTGCATTGCATAATCCAAATGGCAATACTCGGTAAGCATAGGTACCCCAAGGACAGGTAAATGTGGTTTTATCTTGGTCTTCAAGTGCTACTTGGATTTGATTGTAACCACTAAACCCATCTAAGAATGAAAAGTACTTTTTGCCAGCTAATGTATCTAATACTTGATCTATGAAAAGTAAGGGAAAATGGTCTTTAAGAGTAGCTTTATTTAGTTCTCGGTAGTCAACACACACCCTCCATTTTCCATTTTTCTTTGGCACAATGACCAAAGGAGAAACCCACTGACTATCTGAAATAGGATAGATGAAATTAACATTTAACAATTTTTGCAATTCCTCTTTAACAATTTCCCTAAGATTTGGATTCATCCGTCTTTGAGGCTATCTGATTGGTTTGCAATTTGCCTCTATATAGATGTGATGAGTACAAGTCTTGGGACTTATCCCTTTCATGTCATTGTATTCCCATGCATATGTAGAAGAATGTCTCTGTAATACTTTGACTAACTCTTCTTGTTGAGATTTTTCTAGGTTTTTGTTTATGTTCAAGGTTTTGCCTGGAAAAATTTCACTTGTGGAGCTGCCAAATTTGTCCATAGAATGAAGAGACATCTGCCTAGATGACAAGAACTCAATATTGGATCCCTCTTGAAATGATTCTTGTTTGTGTTCTGGATAAGATTCAAAGTTTTCTAGAGTATTCAGAATTTGATTATCTTCACTAATTTCTGAAATTGTGAAGAGTGGTTGTAAATATTCTTCATCCTCTATCCATTGAGTGTCATCTAGATCTGTAATTGTCCTAGCTGGAGGATATAAAGTGAATTTCTTTGTTGAACTACCATCAGAAATATACATATCACCGGACCTACAACTAATAAAATCATCAGCTGTAGCCAACCAAGGTCTTCCTAGTATAACAGGATGGCCTCCTAGATTATTCTTGGGAGTTAGGATCATGAAATCCACAGGGTACTCCCAAGAATCTAGGGACACTGGAATGTCTTCTATTACCCCATCTGGTCTGATCACAGATCTATCTGCTAATTGTCATAGTGTGGGTGTAAAGAGAAGATTAGGAAGTTTCAGTTTGTCCATGATTTGTCTACTCATGATATTTATTGCTGCTCCTAAATCAATGAGTGTGTTTTGAATTTCAATTCCATTGATGTGAATTTTGACAATTGGATTTCCTGGGTCAAGATACTTTGGAATAGAAATCTTGCCCATCATAATGTCTGCTATTTGTCCTACCAGTTGAATTTTCTTGGTTTCTCTTATTCTTTTTCTTGTTGTCTTCATACTCAACTCTTTTATTGTTTTGGCTAAAATTGGGATTTCCTTGATGGCTTGCAATAATGGAATTTTAATGCAAACATTTCTCAATTCATCTAAGAAATCATAATTAGGCACCATGATTTTTTTTTCTACACCTCTATCAATTTGTAATCTTTCTGGAAAGAGAGGTATAGAAGTAGATGTGGATGGTTGCTATAATACAGGAGTTGGATTTATTGGATCTTTTTGTTTTAGTTTTTCAATGTGTGGGTCTTGAAAGGATATGTCCTCCTCAAGACTTTTATTCACCCGTAGAGAGTCTTCCTCAGAATTATCTTGTTCTTGTATGATCACAGAAGGTTTCCTCTTTTCAAGTATCCTTCCAGACCTAAGTTGAACATCACTAAGGTCTAGAGGAGTAATTAAATAAGTTGGAAACTGTTGGCCTTCTATCATGTATGTATTATGAGGGTTCTTATTATTGGGGTTTGGTATGGGTTGAGCCGGAAATTGATTTGATTTTTGAGGGAATGGTAATGGAAGTGGTTGATTTTGATGTGGTTGGTTCTGATGATGTTGTTGAGGATTTTGTTGAAAATTTTGTTGAAGATTTTGAGGAAAATTTTGTTGAGGATTTTGAGGATAAAAATGTGGGTATGGTGGATAGGATGGTGGATATTGATAGTATGGGGAGTATCTTCCATAGGGACTTTGTGATCCTTGTGCCCAAAATGGAGATTGATTTTGAAATTGAGGCCAAGGTTGCTGCCAAGAATTCCAAGGTGGAGGTTGATTATACATTTTTTCATGGAATCCTTGTGTTTGAGGTCCCTGCCAAGGCCTTCTAGATACAAATTGAGAGACTCTGTGGAATCTGTAGGAGTTTCCTCCTGAAAGACAGCTTTGAGACCAGGAAGAGAAGGACAATTCTTGGTCTCATGTTTTTCAGAACAAATGACACAGGTTTCTACAACTTTTACATCCAAAGGACACTCTCTCAAGGCATGTTTTTTTCTACATTTGGGACAAAAGATTGCCAAGGCATCAGATTCAACTTTTGCTTGTTTTGTATCTTAAGGGTGTCTATTTGTTCACTAAGACTCCCTAAGATGTCAGATTTAAAATCATCAAGCATGTGTCCTATTTCTGATCTACTTACTGTCCCAGAAGCAGACTTACTTGCCCTTGCAAGAGCAAGATCTCTTGGACCTTTGATAGTTTTAGATTTCCCTCTTGAAAGGTTGATACATAACTCAGATATTTCAGGTAATGTGAGTTGTGATATATCCCCTTTTCCCATCATGTTAAGGATATCCAACCATTCATCCCTAATTGTTTTCAACAAAAGATCTTTTAAGGTGTCTTGATCTAGGTTTTCCATTTTTGCCCTTTTGATGTTGTAATTAAATCTTTCCAACAAATCTTCTAAGTTTTCATCTTCTTTTTGTAACATCTTTAACACTTCTTCCTTATGATTAACCGGCATACAATAATCCAAGTATCTCTCTAGAAATGCTTGTTTCATGTCTTCCCATGTTCTAATAGAACTACTGTTTAAACTCATAAACCACTTCAATGCTGCTCCTTTCAAAGTTGAAGGAAATAATTTCAGTTTTTGAGCATCTTGTAAGTAGTCATAAGTTCTACACAGCACTTCAAATTCGAATAAGAAGGTTTCAGGATCTTCAGTTTTAAGTCCATAGAAGTTTGGAAGGACAGAGGGTGAAATGTTTTTCATGGCTGTATTGGTTTCTTCATCAATTATAGGGAACCCAAAAGAGCTTCCTATTCTACCTCTTCCTCCATCTGCACCTCTACCTCCTTCTCCTCTACCTCTACCTCTACCTCCAAATAGTGTGTTTTCTCCATTAAAAACTCCTCCTCCTCCTTCTTCTGCCATGGTTGACTCTCCTGTAGAAGTAGAAAGGTTTGTGTCCCTAACAAGAGTTTTTAGATCTTCTTCTATGGCAGGTTCAGTGGATGAAGTGGAAGGTTTTTCTAATGGGATATCTGATTTCAGGTCTTCTAGAAGTCCAGGATCAGTAAAGGATGGAAGATGGGTTTGAGTTGAAGGTGTACTAGCTCTGGATCTAGATGAAATAAGTGGTGTTCTAGAAATCAAACTTCTGCCTCTGCTGCTTATAAATCTTCCCCTTGAATCTCTCTCCCTACGCATAAAATTGTTTTTGGATGCTAAGAAAAAAAGGTTACCTAGTTTTCACTTCCCCGGCAACGGCGCCAAAATGTTGGGTCTCAATCTAGTCTCCTAAACTGAGCTCATTTAATTGTCAACCAGGATTTGTAAACTGCTGAAGTGAAGTGTACCGTATGTACCTAGGTGCTTGTTTCCTAATGCGTTGTGTGTAGTGTTTTGTGATGTTTTTGGTCTTTTGTGATGATTTATGATGTTTTTGGTCTTTTGGTGGTTTTATGTTCACAAGAAAGATGACTAGAAAGCTAATGGAAAGGAGCTGGTGATTAAAAACAGAGTGAAGCCTAATTGGTTGATGACAAATGACAAATGCAATTGCAAACACTGAAGCAGAATCAAATCTAAACTATGACTAAGCAGAAATAAAGCTTGATAATGACTTTTAAGCAAATGATTCAAAACACAAACTAAACTTGTCAAATTCTTTCATCAAAGGCATTTGAGAGAGAGCTTGAGACATGGTCAACTAAGTATGCAAATCTTCCTAACTAAACAGTTTAAACAACTAACTTATAATGATGCAACATTTTGTCCTTGATTAGAGATTTGTTGAAGTTTGTTTGGAGTAAAACATCGATACCATCATAAGATCTTCTACTCTAAGACTAGTTCCTAACTCTATTCTGCAACTTAGTTTAATGACACTACACTTCACTCAAAGGTTATGGATTTTTGAAATAGTCTTTTGAGGAAATGTTTGTTTGTGAGATGATAAGTAAGTTGCAGAAGTACTTCAGGCCTTAAAATGATATTGTCTTCTGTTCATATGGTTATGAATCAATTATGGATTTTAGAACAAGAAGAGGTTTGTGAATAATGAAGGCTGTTTTGTTAAGTTTAACAACTGAAGTAATCTAATGTGCAGTGAATGACAGTCTGAATGTGAAGTGAAAATGCAATGAGTTGAACTAAAACTGAACTTAAAATGTCACTAATCTAAAACAAGGTTGAACTACAAGTCATTATCAAACTGAACAACTGAGCATGAGTTAAGTGCAATTAAACTCCGGAGTATCCTAACTATGCTATCATGCATTATTCTATGGAATTATACAGTCTGTTTGTCCATCATGATTGGTATTTTGGAAGAGTTCCTTCTTTTGGAAGAGTTTTTAGAACAATCCTGACTGTGTAATTGAGTGCACATGCAAACATAAAGACTGAAAGCAATGAAAAACTAAGATATCATAGCCATCTCCTACTCATCATTATGATATTTTGGACAAGCGTTTAAGAGCAAGAACAGCGATGGTACTTAGTGAAAACACACAACTAAAACGTTCAAGATCACAATCATGCTTAAGACAATATAAGGATTTTTTGGAAGAGTTTCTTCTTTTGGAAGAGTGCTGAGCATAAGTATAACTGTGATGGTGAATAAAAGAGACTAAAATTAAATCCTATAATACTATAGCCATTTCCCATTTATCATTATAATCTTTTGGAAGAGCTTCTTCTTTTGGAAGAGTTTTTAGAATGAGTATAATCACAGTAGCTAATGAAAACAACTACGAATTCAACTTCTAATCCTACAATACTATAGCCATTTACCATTCATCATTATAATCTTTTGGAAGAGCTTCTTCTTTTGGAAGAGTTAGAATGAGTATAAATATAGTAGCTAATAAAAACAACTACAAATTCAACTTCAGAAACGTAAAGGCAGCTAGAATACTTATCTAAATTACGCAAATAAATCCGTGCAAGAGGCAGGGGCCCTCTACCACCTGACGGAATCTAACTCCAAATCAAATCAACGCTTTCAAAACAACACTGTCTGCTTCATTAAAGGTGAAATAACTTGAACAGAGCACTCTGTGTCTTCAGAAATGTAGCACAAAATCTAAGCAAAATCTAGAACAAAATCTAGCCTAGCTCTCGGTTTCCCAAGTGTTTATATAACAAATGCACATAACAAGACTTGCAACAATTTCAGGAACATTGTCTTTCCTTATCGGAATCACATTAGGACTCTTGAAGTGGCTGCGTAAAAAGGAAAAAGACATCTGGACTGAGACAGTCCTAATAGAAGTTTGCCTTCCTAAATGTGTTCCCACGTACCAAAACCATATCCAGAATTCGTTTCTTCCTTCATGGTGAGCAACGAACAATGTAGACATGACGTGGAATATGCCCATATGCGGTTTTTCTTGAGAGGCCACCTGGAACATACTCAAACGTGAAGACAGCTGCAGAATTTCCGGTTAGCTACGGAATGTTTGCATTCTGCAGCTAGTTCCGGTCAAAATGCATTACAATGGCAAAAATCACAAAACTTTAGCAAGTCATTCATGTTAATAATTCTAAAAGTAATTTTAACTAAATTCATTGATCAATTGGGTCTAGGATAACAATGGACAAAGGAAAATGAGGTAAAGTAAGATGAAAGAAAGCACAATTTTGAGGCTCAACAATCTCTCCACCTAAAACCATGATGAATTTATCCATATCCACCTATAGGACTTACCATATATCCCGCCATTCACCAATTGAGGATTCCTAGGCCTAATGAGGCTCCACCCTCTAGGCTTTAGTACCGTATATCCCATCATTCACTAGATGAGGATTCCTAGGCCTAACAAGGGCATACACTATCAGTATTTACCAGAAACCCACCTTCACTGATCTAGGGATTCGTAGGCCTTTTGTTTCTCCCATGAGACCTCCCCACTTAGTTTTGAAACCATATGACAATCCAGCTCAACCAAGCATGAGAAACCCCATGACACCATGGCTATCCATAAATGGAAAGGCAAGGTTGAAGACCATTGTCACACCTACAAAACCCATGCCAATGAAAAAAAGAGAACCAAATACACACATGCATGCCAAAACTAACAAGGAAATCACACATGTAACTCGATACCTGCAAGGTTGTAGCCGCTAGATCTTGCTCTTCCTTACTTGATATTTTCTTCCCTTTTCTTTCTTGACCTTCCTTTTCCTTCTTCATTCCAATTCTTGAGTGCTCCAAGAATGCTCTAAGTGTCCAAGAGTATGAGAGAGAGAGAGAGAGAGAGATCCAAGCTAAAACTAACAAAAGGTTGTGAACTTATCCTCAAAAGCCTTTTTAGTAATGAGACCTCTATTTTCTTCATTTTCCATTATTTTCCTTCATTTTCCTCCTCACATGAAACCTATGACCTTTCACCTTCATTTTCTCCTATTTTCCATTATTTTCATAAATAAAATGCCAATTAATTCCTCTTGCCTCTTCCATTGCCTTTACCAATTTCCCCTAGCCATAATAAACCAAATGAACTTCCACTAGGATGTTTTTCCCAACATTCATCTTGGAATACATGTCCCATGACCTTGGTCTTGTTTTTCCTTTATTAACTTTACTACATGAATTTTTAACCTGGGGCTATTACAAACCCCTCCCCCTTAGGAGAACATCGTCCTCGGTGTTCAATGACACCTACAATCAGCAAGACCGTGAAAAGAAAAACATACTGCACGTGGAGATTTATAACTTAGCTCGATGCGGTATTTACAATGATCAACCTGTTGAAAAGAAAACCAACCTGACAAACATAAAAAAATAAGAACCATACCTCTTATTATAAGTTTATAACATATCTCATTGCGATATTTACATCCATATACATGTATACATATACCAACATTGCTTTGCCTCAACCGGAAAACAAGGAAGGATATATATCATGCATCTGGTCAACCATCTCCCATGTAGCTTCATTGGGCCCAAAGTGTTTCCACTACACTTTAACCTGCTTGATTGCCCGGTTCCGGAGCATTAGCATCTTTCTCTAAAAAATACACTGAGGTTCCGATTGGAATTCTCCTTATGGTTCCACTTGCAATACAGACCAATCAATTACATGATCAACATCTTTCACATATCTTTTAAGTAATGAAACATGGAAAACATCATGTAAATTCACTGTCGGAGGTAGTGTAAGTCGATAGGTGATCCGGGTCCGTCAGCTACCGGATTTACCCATGATCTCTTACTTTTTTGATGTATTAGAATTGCATTTTATCAAAGCATTAGTGGACACATGTGCAGATATATTAAGAGGAAAACATGTCAACAATCACACAACAAAATTGCAAGACGTTTAATAACGGAGTTCGTCCATTATGGACTACGTCTCTGGGCCTCGGTGTCTCGATGGTGTTGGTTTCTTCATTTGGTGCATGAAAAAGTGATTATGTACATAAACATTGTTCACTTGTCGTACAAGGAAATGTGCCCTCGACATGAGTGGAAAAGTATCTCCACGAGACGTTCTGCTACAAGGAACTCTCACTCATAACAAACCTCCTATCAGCATGACAACCTCACACATGGTGACAAAGAGTATTCCACCATCAAGGCAACAAAGGGATCTCATACATAAATTACCATCCATGATGAATACATATCACGTGACATAAACATCAATATTTTGCATTATACATCAAGCAAGAATCGACACAACATAAAACATCTAACAGCAATAATCAATGAATTACATGGCAACAACAATTCATATACCTCAACTCTGATGCTCGTTGAAGAATAGGTTGCTCAGTTGTTGGATCTGAATGCACCATAGAAATTCGTGGAGTCGAATGGAAAGAAATCGACTGTCCACACTCTGAAATCCGACATCATCATTCCAATCTGGAAAATGGCCAAAAATCGAGACCTCTATTACAGAAACTGACATAGTCATCAGATTCCCGTCGCCGAGAGGTGTAAAAACCATATAAAATTTGTCCAATTTAGACACCGGATAATTCTAGCCCCTTTGAAAATGTGGCTCAAATCATGGTTCCACTGCCTCCATGGCTCGTGGTTCCACCTGCAATTAAAAAAATAAGTTATGTCTCAAATTTTGCGCTTAGCTCCGCAGATCTGTTGCGCTGGTCCACCCTTGCCTTTTTTTTGCTCAGCCTCCACCGATGGGGTCGAATGGAAAATGGAAGGTTTAAATCAATTTTGCGGGCAAAGTTTTCCAAGAGAAGCCTATAGGTTGTTGGTAAAGAGTTATAATAACATGCATAGGGTCGAGGGATCAAATCCTGCCCATGCCAAAATTTGTTGTATTGTTGTAATAGGCAGGCGCAAATTTTTAATTATTTTGTTTTATGTGAGTTTAATAATATATATTTTGTTTTGTCTTTTCTGTAGGAGGAAAGAGGTCAGTGAAATGATTCCATGTGTCAATGGCTAATGGGTTGTCCTGTGGGTCGCATGTGCTCACTGGGATGCCATGTGGCACACTGTGGGCCCCTTTTTTTTCCCGTCGTGACAAACTTTGAATTGCTCTAACTTTTCCATACGAGCTCTGACAGGAGATCCGTTCACATCGTTGGAATCAAGGCGACGAGTAATTCAACCTGAACCTAGTTCGAGAGTAATCCGACCACTTTGAATTTTGACCATTTCTGAGTCCTCTTGGTCTCCTGAGGGTGTATGGATCCACCTGGATCAATCCTCCCCATTAAGGAGCTTTTGGTCCACCAAAAGCATTGAAACAATCTACAGCTGCTTTGTACCTTATCTGTGCCACAAGTGTCCTTAAAGGTCACCCTTCATTCTCCTTCACGTTTGTCCTTTAGAGCCATAAGCAATGAGCCGACACTTGCATCTATAGTACTATATTTGCAAATTACATGCTTAACTAAGTGACCAATCTATGACCCAAGCATTCCACACACTTGCCATGAGTTTATAACCATACTTTGTGGTCAAGTTTACATCAAATTGAATCAATGTTGCAGCTATCTATACAAGGCCAAAACATCATTGTTGCTTAACAAGTGATGGAAAATACATCATCACTTTTACATTTTAAACTGCAACACATGATTTACAAAGTAAGGCCATGACACACTACCACACCTAGAAAAACCATTTCTTACTCAACAAAGTGAACCACGGTGAATATGGTGGATTTTCTTGTTGAACAGTTTCATTGACTGGTTCCTACACTAACGCTTTGTCCTTAAGGCGCTTCTCTGGATGGAGCCTCCAACACGTGTCTCTTTGATGGCCACTTCTGTCACAATGACTGCAATCAGTCTTCTTCCTCCATACCTGCTTTACCTTTTTCTTTTCCTGTGGTGGAGAAGGCATTTCACGCCTCATCCCTTTTCGTGTTGCCATTATTTTCCAACACTTAACAAATACATGGTTATGTAATCTACAAAAACTACATGTTTTTCGATGACATGATTTATGTTCATTGTTAGCAACATGCTTGTAATCAAAATGAACACTGGAATACCGAGACTCGTTATAACTTTCTTGGTTGTCTTTGGTGAGATCATGGTGATGAGAGCTTGACTCAACTCTTTCTCTACAATGTGTGTTGCCATAAGGTGATGGTGAGGCGTTCCCATTAATCTCTTTCCCCAATGGTTTCAACCATGTATTGGAAGCTTATGACACCTTCAAGCACTATCCTTCAGTGTATCCCAAGCCTGTGAATTGAGGGCTCTGCACAACCTTCAATGGCCGAATCATGCCTTGGCCATTAACGTCAAGTTCCCCTCCTTTGTATCCCATCTTGGTGAGGAGTCTCATGCCAATTCCTATAAGGGGTATCTCCACATTTCCCACATAAATGATAGCATGTGAATATGAAACTGAAGAAACATCAACATTGTTTACCTCAAATGTCGATTCAGAAACCGGTGATGATAGCTTCTTCAAGCCTTTGTTGTTCTTCAACTCCTTCAAGGCCTCTTCTGCGGCTCGTAGTTGAATCTGTATTCTTTGCTTCTTTGCTTTCTCTTCTTGGAGAAAACTCCTTAATTCAACATCCTTTGCTTGAAGGCTCTGGTTGTTGCGCTTCAGTTCGTCCAATGCTTCTGTCATGGCTTGCATTTGAAGTTGCAATCACTTCTTTTCCTCCTTCTCCTCTTGTAGAAGTGTTTTCAACTCAACATTATCTGCTTCTTGTTTCTTATAAGCTTCATACAACATGTCCATCCTTTCGGCTGTCCTTAGCATGGCCTCGAACATGTCTTTTAAATCCTCCATTGTTTCACGTTCAATGGTTCATGCTTGCAATTCACATCAGCAGGAAGACCACTCCGATACCACTTGATCCAGGTCTGTCAGCTACCGGATTTACCCATGATCTTTTACTTTTGTGATGTGTTAGAATTGCATTTTATCGAAGCATTAATGGAAACATGTGCAGATATAATTAACAGGAAAACATGTCAACAATCACACAACAAAAATGCAAGACGTTTAATAACGGAGTTCGTCCAGTGTGGACTACATCTTCGGGCCTCTGCGTCTCGATGGTGTTGGTTGCTTCATTTGGTGCTAGAAAATGTTTACTTATCATACAAGGAAATCTACCCTCAACATGAGTGGCAAAGTCTCTCCATGAGACGTTCTGCTACAAGGAACTCTCACTCATAACAAACCTCCTATCATCATGACAACCTCACACGTGGTGTCAAAGAGTATCCCGCCATCAACACAACAAAGGGATATCAGAACATAAATGACCATCTATGATAAATACATATCACGTGACATAAACATCAATATTTTACATAATACATCAAGCAGGAATTGACACGACATAAAACATCTCACAGCAATAATTAATGAAGTACATGGAAAAACACTTCATATACCTCAACTCTAATGCTTGTTGAAGAATAGGCAGCTCGGTTGTTAGATATGAATGCACCATTGAAGTCATGGCATCAAATGGCATGAAATCGACTGTCCACACTCTGAATTCTGACTTCGTCCTTCCAATCTGGAAAATGGTTGAAAAATCGAGACCTCTATTGCAGAAACTGACATTGTCAAGAGGTGTAAACATATAAAATTTGTCCAATTTGGTTTCACCTACGATTAAAAAAATAAGCTCTTTCTCGAATTCCACACTTAGCTTCGAAGCACTGCTCCACAGATCTTCTGCACTGGTCCACCCTTGCCTTCGTTCTGCTTGGCCTCCACCAATGGGGTCGAATGGAAAATGGAAGGTTTAAATCAATTTTGCGAGCGGAGTTTTTCAAAAGAAGCCCGTAGGTTGTTGGTAAAGAGTTATAATAATAGGCATAGGGTCGGGGGATCAAATCCCGCCCATGACAAAATATGTGTATTGTTGTAATAGGCGAGCGCAATTTTTTTAATTGTGAAATGTTGTTTGGATTGGGCGCCTTTTATATGACATAGTTGTTGAATATATATATATATGGTGGATTTTTTTTGTTGTATTTTGGATAGTATGCAGTTGAATTGTATTAAATATGGGGTCGCCTGGTGGGGGCTGGCCCATGTGGGCCGGGCGGGTTCAACTCCCGTCGGATCCACTTTGTTACCCATCGTGGCGCATACACAATGGCCACCACACATATGGGTGTTGGCATACATGTTTAATTTGACACATAAATGGTTTGAATTTCATTGGTATATATATGGTATATATAACGGTTGTGCATTTGTTACAACATACATGTAACCCTTTATAAATATTAACCATATATTTTCGAATAACCATAAATGAATATGGTTAATACATCATTTTTCACATTCGTTCAACTTTCAAATAACTATTAGCCATATGTGAAATATTCACTCCACTCCACCTTATTATGGTTGTTTTGAAATTTGTAATAATATAACCATAATTTTTATATATGGTTTTCTTATTTTTAATGATTTTGTTTTATGTGAGTTTAATAATATATATTTTTGTTTTGTCTTTTCTGTAGGAGGAAAGAGGCCAATGAAAGGATGCCATGTGTCAATGGCTAATGGGTTGTCCTGTGAGTCCCATGTGCTCACTGGCATGCCATGTGGCATACCGTGGGCCCCTCTTTTTTCCCATCATGACAAAATTTTACTTGCTCTAACTTTTCCAAATGAGCTCAAATTGGAGATCCGTTCACACCGTTGGAATCAGGGCAACGAGTAGTTCAACCAGAACCTAGTTTGAGAGCAATCTGTCCACTTTGAATTTTGACCATTTTTTAGCCCTCTTGGTCTCCTGAGGGTGTCTGGAGCCACCTGGATCAATAGGACTAGTCCAATCCTCTCAAGGATCTTGAAAGGCCCATAATATCGAGGTGCTAACTTCACACATGACCCAATCCTCAAGGAGATCTTCTTGGGTTTGATGAGCGAGTACACATGTTCCTCAACCTGAAACTCCTTAAATAACTTATGCTGATCTGCATAACGTTTCTTTCTGTCCTATGCTTCCTTTAGTTTCTTTTTGATAACCTGCATTTCCTGTTCCATTTCTGCAACATGTCTGGTCCTATCAACACCTTGTTCATTAGATCACTCCAAGTGGTGGGAGTATTACAAATATGCCCATAGAGTTCCTTAAACAAACTCATCCTTAGTGACTCCTGATACCCATTTTTGTAATAAAACTCAACCAATGCAAGGTACTCCTCCCATCTCCTCTGTTTATTCATTACATACATCCTCAACATGTCCTCCAAGATCCTGTTGACCCTCTCTGTCTATCCATCTTTCTGCGGATGATAAGTTGTGCTGAAAGCCAACTTTGTTCCCAAACCTATAAACAACTCCTTCCAAAACTTGGAAGTGAACTTAACATCCCTGTCTGACATAATCTTCTTCAGAACACCATGAAAACTTACTATATATCTGATGAATACCTATGCTACATCATTAGCCGAATAAGTAGACTTCACTAAAATGAAGTGTGCTATGTTGGTCAACCTATCCACCACAGGCGTGATAGAATCATGTTATCCAGATGTCCTCGACAAACATATAATGAAATCCAAGGAAATGACCTCCCATTCCACTTTGGAATCAGAATTGGTTGTAGTAATCCACTTGGATGCTTACACTATGCTTTTACTTATTAACAATCCAAGCATCTCCCCACAAACTATGCCACTTCCTTCTTCAAATTCAGCTAATAATAGAACGTCTTCACCGTTGTCAATGTCTTCTGATATCTTAGGGGACTTGAATATGACTTAGCATGAAATTGTATCAAGATAATATTCTTGAGCTCACAGTTATCTAACACATAGATCATATCCCTAAATATGAACAAACCATCCATTGTGAGACGATAGTCCACATCCTGGTCACCTACATCTTGTTGTAACATGTGCCTAAGCTCCCTATACCTTTCATCTGGTTGACCTGCATGTAAGATATGATCATGTAAATCCGCCCCATAAGAACTCATAGTTGCAATGTGATTAGTACCAGTATCCTCCTTCTAATAGCATCTACAACGTTGTTTTCCTTTCCCTTAATGTACCATATCTCAAAGTCGAACTCACTAATCGTGGCCAGCCATCTAGCTTTCCTGGCATTCATATTTGGTTGGTCAAACAAGTATCTCAATCCATTGTGATCACTCATTAGTACAAACCTCTTGCCAAGAAGGTAGTGCCTCCACATCTTCAAAGCGTGGATGATCATTACCAACTCAAGATCATGTGTAACATAATTCTTCTCATGTTCGTTCAGTTTCTTTGATTCGTAAGATACAACTTGTCCCTCCTACATAAGGACTCCACTAAGTCCTATTTTATAAGAATCTGTACACACCACGAAATATATATCCAGATCTGCAATTCTAAGAACTAGAGAATTTGTCAACAACTGCTTCAACTGTTCAAAACTAGCTGCACATTCCTCTGTCCATTCAAACTTCTTACCTTTTCTTTTGGAAATGACGTGATGGGGTAAGAAATCTATGAGAAGTTCTTGATGAACCTCTTGTAATAACATTCTAACCCCATGAATGACCTTACCTCGTCCACATTCCTAAGAGCTTCCCAATCCATGATAGCTCTTATCTTTTCCAGGTCCACTACTATGCCTTCCTTGGAAACAACATGTCCCAAGTAATGTGCCTCTTTCTGAAACAAACTACATTTTCTAAGCTTGGCATACAATTGATGCTCTCTTAGAAATATTAGCACTGATGCTAAGTATTTTACATGCTCTTCTTCATTCTTAGAATATATCAACATATCATCAATGAACACAATAACAATCTTGTCCAGAAAAGGGTGCAACGCACTATTCATCAGGCACATAAATGTAGTTGGAGCATTAGTTAGACCAAAAGGAACTACAAAAAACTCATAATGCCCATACTTGGTCCTGAAAGAATTCTTGCAGATGTCATCTTATTTAATGCATAATTTATGATATCTTGATCTCTAATCAATCTTTGAGAACATTGTTTCTCCTTTCAACTGATCAAACAAGCCATCAATCCTCGACAATGGATACCTATTCTTGATGGTTACCTTGTTCAACTGCATGTAATCAATGCATATCCTGAGGGTGCCAACCTTATTCTTTACGAACAATACTGTTGCACCCCAAGGTGATACACTTAGCCTAATGTATCCCTTGTTAATAATTTCCTTCTACTGCAACTTCAACTCTAATAAGTTTGGTGTGCTCATCATGTATGGTGCCTTTGATGTTGGTTTTGTCCCTGGTACCAACTCAATAAAAAAATCCACTTCCCTGTGAGGTGGAAACTCTGAAATATCTATGGGAAATACATCCTAAAATTGTTGTAAAATCGGGTACATGTTCAATACCTCTACATCCTCAACATACTTACCTTTATCACTAGAAATATGCACTACAAATAACATGCACCCTTTTCTGCGACTATGCTTTGTCTGCATAGCTATGACGATTCTAAGTAATGTTGCCTTCTTCTTACTCTGCAAGATCCTTTTTTTCTCCATTGTCATCTAAGCATTCAATAGCTTCGTCATAATAATCCACCTTGGTCCTATGAAGATACAACCAATCAATACCCAATAACATATTGTATGATCTAAATGGAAGTACATTCAAATGCGCTGATGTAGGCATATCATTCAAATCAAATGCACAAGATCTTACTCAATGGTTAACTCTTTTCTTTGTACCTGTATCCAACTTCACTAACCAATATTCTGCATGAACTTATTTATTCAAACCACACTTATCCACTTGGTCAGGATTAACATAACTATAATTAGATCCAGGGTCAATCAAAATAGAAACAACTTGATCACAAATCTTATTGTCCATCCCGATAATAGATGCTTGGTGATCCTCCTTCCTTTTATCCAATGATGCATAGATACGAGGAATTATATACCCAACATCCCTAGTTGTATGTGCTTCTTGTGCACTATAGATCTGAGGTCTACCACCCTGATTCTACGAACAATCTCTCTTGATATGTTCCTTACCACATGTCCAACACTGAAATCGTCCCTTACCATCACCTTTATTCTTTTTTTCTCCCGCTTAGGGTCCATTAAACTTATTTTAAGGTGCAACACTTTCTTTATCACCTGCATCTTGGAGTCTTGTTTGCTTTGGATGCCATTTACCTTTAGCCTTGTCTTTCCCTTTCCAACCTTGCTGATATTTTGTCTTGCACTTTTATTGCTCATAACGATGCTTCAACTTACAAATGAGCTTCAAGTGACTGAGGCTCGTCATACTTATTCCAATCTCTAAATGTTGATGGTAATCCACTGATAAATCTTCGAACTTTAGCTTTCTCGTCCTTAATATACAGTACATACCTCAACAACTCCAGGAACTTGGTTGTATACTCCTCATCTGTCATCGATCCCATCTTTAGCTCATAAAACTCCTTGGCCTTATTGTCGTATTACCTCTATGAAAAGTAGTTATTCCTTAAAAGTCTCTTCAAATTATGCCAACTCAAATATTTTGTCCTGATGTCTCTAACCTGCTTTACATCTTCCCACTAGATGTATGATTTCCCTTTGAGGTTGAAGATAACTATTATGGCCTTCATATTTTTTGTGTAATCATGAAGCTCAAATAATTTCTTCATCCCAAGTAACCATGCCTCTGCATCTTCCATATTCTTCAAATCTCCATCAAAGGTAGGTGGCTTGGATTTCTTTAACTCGTATGGAAAATATGCCCTGTCATTCCTCCTATAAGGATGATAACAATGATTACCATGATACCTGTCAAAACCAGAACTAGAATAAAACTTGTGTCCATCACCTCTCCTATCCAGTGTATCAAAGAACATGCCATCCCCGATTGTGTCATATTTATCTGACTTGTGTCCACCATGAGACCTACTTACATATGCCCCATTTGTCCTATATTCCTTCCCATGATTGATCCTAAGCAGTCCCTGTCTCTACAAATATGAAAAACTCTGAAGGATAAATGCATTAACCTCTATTTGTTTCTCCTGTGCCTGAATGATTATGCCATTATCTACTTTGCAACTTCTTATTTCTGCCTTCAAACTTCTCAATGTGTCTACTATGTTGGGAGAGTTCCCATGACCATGCTACTCATCTTATCTATAGGGAGATTCTCGTGAACTGTAGTCTACCATATTGCTAGTCGCATTTGATCTTCTTCCTACCAATATATCATGTCAGCTAAACCAAAATATAACCATAACCAACATACCTCAGTATAGTTCAGGGGAGGATATCTCGTCTGCAATATCAAGCGGATTAGTGCACTACATGTATAAACCTAATCATATCAATATATAGACATCATTTTAACCATTATCCAGTTACCATACATGGCTATGCCATAACCATGACAATGCATGCATGATGACATATAGACACTGATATGCATATGCATTGATGACGACAATGTCCAACATCCATACCATCATCTTCCATATTGTGACATAATGACATTAATGACCATGCATTCAAAACAAGCACGTAGATCACAATCATAAGTAACACATATGTAAGTATGAGGGGTTTTCGCAGTGCATTATATTAGATATCATTAGATATCATTTTTGGGATTTAACTGCGTTAATTAAGTCATTCATCTATGACCATTTCCATGAGAGGTAGTCGTAACTGACTAATTTCTCATGATTTTTTAATAGTCCACTTAGCACTCATTGCATCGAGTGATGCTCACAGGGGTGAAGAAGTGGGATTGAAACTAGTGAAATGAATCACATAGCGTCAATCATCACTTCCGAGGCTTGCATCCGATAACCAGAACTTCCCGGGAGGTCACCCATCCCAAAACTCCTCTGGCTCAAGTGTGCTTAACTGTGGAGTTTTCCCCACAATCAAGCCCACTTAGCTTGCTTCCCCATTTGCAAAACCTTAGCAAGTATTGTGCCTCATGAACCATTCAAGTAGAGATCCATTTACTCTTTGTATTTTAAGTATGAGGGGTTTCTGCAGTGCATTATATTAGATATCATTTTTGGGATTTAACTGTGTTAATTAAGTCATTCATATAGAGGTGGTCATAACTGACTAATTTCTCATGACTTTTTGAATATTCCACTCAGCACTCATTGCATCGGGTGACGCTCACAGGGGTGAAGAAGTGGGATTGAAACTAGTGAAATGAATCACATAGCGTCAATCATCATTTCCGGGGCTTGCACCCGATAACCAGAACTTCCCGGGAGGTCACCCATCCCAGAACTCCTCTAGCTCAAGCACGCTTAGCTGTGGAGTTTTCCCCACAATCAAGCCCACTTAGCTTGCTACCCCATTTGCAAAACCTTAACAAGTATTGTGCCTCATGAACCATTCAAGTAGAGATCCCTTTACTCTTTGTATTTTAAGTATGAGGGGTTTCCGCAGTGCATTATATTAGATATCATTAGATATCATTTTTGGGATTTAACTGCGTTAATTAAGTCATTCATCTATGACCATTTCCATGAGAGGTAGCCGTAACTGACTGATTTCTCATGATTTTTGAATAGTCCACTTAACACTCATTGCATCGGGTGATGCTCACAGGGGTGAAGAAGAGGGATTGAAACTAGTGAAATGAATCACATAGCATCAATCATCACTTCCAGGGCTTGCACCCGATAACCAGAACTTCCCGGGAGGTCACCCATCCCAGAACTCCTCTGGCTCAAGCGCGCTTAACTATGGAGTTTTCCCCACAATCAAGCCCACTTAGCTTGCTACCCCATTTGCAAAACCTTAGCAAGTATTATGCCTCATGAACCATTCAAGTAGAGATCTCTTTACTCTTTGTATTTCAAGTATGAGGGGTTTCTGTAGTGCATTATATTAGATATCATTTTTGGGATTTAACTGCGTTAATTAAGTCATTCATCTATCATCATTTCCAAGAGAGGTAGTCGTAACTGACTAATTTCTCATGATTTTTGAATAGTCCACTTAGCACTCATTGCATCGGGCAATGCTCACATATGTAACCGATATGTATGCATGACAAACAACATTTTGACCATCCAGTCCAAGGGGTGAACCATGCTTTGATACCAATCTATAACACCCTCCTCCTACACTTACCCAATCTAACTGGTCTTCCAGGGTAAATATGTGATGAAGATTTACTATGATATGATTCAACTCCCCAAGTATCGCTAAGGAAGTGGAATCGACAAACCAAAACCAAACTGACTTTCCTCGAGAGCTATAGGACATACAGGAGAAAACCAACCACTCCAGGTGTCCAACCCCTGAGAGAAATTGACTTTTTACTGAATTAAACCCCCATTTTCTCCCATGACAAGCCTTCAATGTGACTGAGACCCTCCAATTTCTCCCACAGTAAGGCCTCCATGCGACTGTGGAATTTTTCAGGCAATTTTGTGCCAACGACCCCGAATTCTGAGCCATTTTCAGGGCAAGGACTATGGCCTCTGCCCGAAACTTCATGAAACTTTTAGAAATTATGAGTAACATTATGACAAGGCCTCTAATTAAAAACTTGAACAAGCACATCACATAACAATGCCTAGACATGATAGGGATTCTATCAAACACATCATGAACATGTAATCTACAGTTCATATAAACACATATGAATATAGGGACATTATACTTATCTGAGATTTTTCAAGAAGGTCAGATGCCCTCTCATAATTTCTGCCATATTGTATATTAGATAATACATTCATTGTTCATTCATTTACTAATCAATACATGATGAGAGCCATGATTAAGATCTGTCATAGAAACAATCTTATAACCAAGATATACCCGACATAATAACAATGATAGAACAACCACAATAACCACATAATAAAAACCACATTTACACATAATACACAAAAGGAAAAGAGTTGTTATTAACATATGCAAAATGCAACCAAGTCAGGGAATTCCATGTACCAACCAACCATAGATTGGGTTGAACCATATATTTATTTCAATCAATCACCCTCATTCCATATTCCAAGCATGAATGTGGGACTTACAACAAAACAACCAGGGCTTCCTCGGGCTTTACCTCAATCCACCAAGGGATTACTAGGCCCGATCCCTCATCCATACAACCAATATTTACTGCAATCCCTACAAGGGATTCCTAGGCCCAAACAAGAAACATAAACTACCAGGATTTACCATAATCCCACCATATATCGATCTAGGGATAACTAGGCCTATACAAGCATGGATGCCTCTAGATATGTCCACCTAAACCGTGATGAATTTATTTGTATCTACCTCTAAGCTTTACCGTATATCCCTCCATTCACTAATCAAGGATTACTAGGCCCAACGAGACTCCACCCTCTAGGATTTACTGTATATACCACCATTCATCGATTGAGGATTCCTAGGCCTAACAAGGGAATACATAATCAGGCTTTATCAGAATCCAACCTTCACCGATCTAGGGATTCCTAGGCCTTGTGTTTCTCTCCTGAGACCACCCCACTCAGTTTAGAAACCATATCTCAATCCAGCTCAACCAAGTAAGAGAAACCCCATCACACCATGGCTATCCGGAAATGGCAATGCAAGGCTGAAAACCACTGTCACACCTGGAAAAACCCATGCCAATGCTAAAAATAGAACCAAATACACATATTCATATACCATGCATGCAAAAAATAGCAAGGAAAACACAGATGAAACTCAATACCTGAAATGAATCTTGTTGTAGTCACTGGATCCTGCTCTTCCTTGCTTGATATTTGCTTCACTTTGCTTTCTTTTCCTTCCTTGATCAAGAGATCATGTCCAACTTGAAAAAATGCTCAAGAATGGAAGTGCTCAGAAATGGTTACAATCTGAACAACCGGAAAGGCCTCGTCGCTGCGATTATGGCGCCGTGAACGGGACTCAAATCCGACATCGTATGTGAAAATTATGAAGGTTTGAAGTCTCCAGTAAACTCCAAAATTGAATTTAACCAAAGTTGACTTTTTGGGAAAAAAATTCTAAAAAAAAAAATTTGGCAAATTTTTTTTTATATAGTTTTGGGTGGCCAATCAGAGGGCGCCACGTGGCAAGCCTGGAGGCTGCCATGTGGCCCTAGGCCGAGGAGCAATGTAATGTAAAATTTTTCATGTAGTCCGATGGATTGAACCCTGGACCTACCGCCCACAATAGACGCGACTTACCGTTACACCACATGGTTGGTTCTTAACCTATGGAGGAGTTGAATTCCTTTTGAAGTTTATTGAATGTTGGTTTGGCGGAAAAGGGGGCCAGTCGCCACCATTACATGACTCCATATAACTCCTCGCTCGGAACCGAGGGCTAAGACCATTGAACCGGTGGAATAAATGGGTTAAGCCCCTTTGGGGTTAGCCCCTCACTACAAGACCTCCGACCCGTGACCATGGGCAGGGGCTAAAACATTATCCGCCAGTGAGTTATCCGTCCACCTTTTCTGCACGAGAACGCACCAGCAAACTGATAGTTAGCATTAAATGATATCCCTATTTTTAGTGCGGTTTTGCCTAATTCAGATTTTCCGCCAATTTTGTTGAAGCTAACTGGAGTTCCTCCAGTTTTGGAGGAGGTTTTTTAGTGCCACTGGGCAGAAATTTGTTTTGGTCATAACTTTTTCAATATTCGACCAAATTGGATGAAATTTTAGTCAATTTTGGGTTTCTTGAGCATTCTGGAGATTTTGGGATAGGTTTCAAAGCGAACAGAGCTGTGCTTCAACCATTTTTTCTTCAAGGAAGAGGAAAAAGCCACTAGGGCCATCAGGGAGATGAAGTTGTATTGGGTTGTACTTCACTGTTTGAGGTGAAAAAAAAGCCATTCTTAGATTATTTCTGTCTTCTGAAGTCAAATTCACAACTTTTTTTTCCTATTAGGCATATATTTCACTGTATAACCTTTTTGATCAACTTAATAGAACAAGGACATGCCCATTGGGAGCCTTGGACCCGGCAGATGTAGCCCAAGAGAGGTGAACTGCCTCATCAATTTGTTGTGTTATGCTATGGTGAATTTTTCTTACTGTGTATTTCTGCTGATATGTATTAAACAGTAAATTTAAATAACAAATTCTCACACATAAACTCAGAAACAATCACCAAAAACACTTTGTTTAACCTGCAAGACATGGAGAATACTTTGCACACTTATTTAAATGGAAATGGATACTTTGCACAACATTTACAAATAGTTCAATTTTCAGATCAGATGGTATCAAAGCTCAGGATTTGAGCATTAGGAGCTAGATTTTTACTCTGCATTTGTTCTTGTGCAAAGATATAGTTGACTATTTGCAATTTTTGATGCTTACCAGGCTTAAGCTCGAGAGAGGTGAAGGACACTAAGTGGTTAGTGCACAAAGTAATCCTTAACCAGGAAGGGCCAGAGAGCCACCTCCAAGAGCCATTGAAGAATCCTCAAGCATGTCTTCAAGAGAAGGACAAGCTCCTAAATATATTGATCCCAAAGAAGAGGAACGGGTGTTCCGAAAGGCTTTCTTGGACATGACGGAGATGGTAAGGATACTCTACCAAGAAAGGAATGATAGGCTTGTTGGGGAAGGGTCTAAACATTAGAAAGAAGAAGAGGGTTCTTCAGGAGGAAAGAAAAGTGATGACAATTCAAAGAAAGGACACGGAGGAAATGGGGATCCACCATCCCCATCTTCATCCTCTTCCTCTACATCGTCATCCTCTACTTCGGTGAATCAATCTCACAAGTATAAAACCACTGGTAAAAGTCCATTTTTAAAGCTCGATGTTAAATTTGAGTTGCATATGTTTAATGGTGAGGTCAATGCAGAGAAACTTAACAATTGGATAAGACAGTTGGAAGTTTACTTGAGGATACAAAACCTTCATGAAGACAACACCAAGATTCAGTTAGCCTCTTTGAGAATGGAAGGAGCAGCATTGGTATGGTGGGAAGCCAAGACCAAGGATGAAATTAAAAAACATGGTAAGATCACTTTATCATGGGCTGAATTTATTTCTGCAATTAAACAACAATTTTATCCATTAGCTCATTTACAAAATGCTATCATGAATTGGCAAAGTTTTAGACAACTTAAGGGACAAAGTGTTCAAGATTACACTAAAGAATTTAGAAGAAGGGCTTTATTACTTGGAATTGATTTGCATAGCCAAGAGACTTTGCTGAAATATATAGGTGGTTTACACAACTATCTTATACATACTATCCTTATGTTCGATCCTACTAGTCTAGACGAAGTTTGTGTACAAACTACGCACTTAGAGGCTAGAGGGAAACAATCTTTTGATGGGAATGTGGATAGTGTCAAATTTAAAGGCAAAGGGAGGTAAAGAAATGCAAACTCTAGGAAATAAAAAGGAAAATACTTTTGTAAAAACTGTTCCAAAACAAGCCACGATGAAGACCATTGCCGAAAACTTCATCCGGAATTGAAGCCAGAAATATTTAAAACCAAAGATAAGGCCAAAGGAAAGGGCAAAACGGTTACAATAGCTGAACAAGACTTATGGTCTGAATCAGGATATGAAACTAAAAGCATAGCCATGGTAATAAAGAACATAAAGGGGAAAATATTGTAAAAGAAACAAATCCCAGTTCTAGCACTTTAAACTGTCACATAGAAGCTCCAAATGAAGAGAGGAGGATAGAGTTCTTTCATGTGAGGATCATTTCAAAACACACAAAGATAGACACACTATTTGACAATGGGTCTCAAGCAAACCTCATCTCATAAGACTTAGTCAAGAAGCTGAAACTTGAGACCATTCCACATCCAAAGCCATATCCACTTGGTTGGATTTGCAAGGATGCTAATTTACAAGTTTCAAGGAAGTGCATGCTGCGCTTCGCCATAAAAACTCATTATGTTGATTTGGTTGAACTAGATGTGGTACCACTTGACATTATAGGTGTGGTGTTGGGTAGTCCGTATTTATATGACAGAAAACCGATCTTCCATCGCCATGAAAATAAGTATCATCTATTCAAGGATGGCAAGGAGTTTATTGTGAGAGCACATCGAAAGAAGCTAGAATCTTCTTTTGTCGACACAGAGCAGTTTAAAACGATCAATAGTGTACACATTATATTATGGCGCATTTAACATATACGAAACAAGGGCTTACAGGGTCCCACACCAGACTTAAATTCCTTTAGATTTTAGTTTTGAACTATATCACGTCCGCTTTCTATCAGATTTCGGTATTTCAATCGTTCTTTGATATATGGCTCTTTTGCTCTCCGATGCGATTTACAAAGGGAAAATCCATACTCCCAGACTTGAAAACTTTTAGGCTTCAGCTTCGATTTGCATCGCGACCACTCTCTTTATCGCACATCGGCAATTCCAGTTATCCCATGTGCCTTCGTCCATCTGATCTCCCGATATGTGATATGCGACGGTTCCCACTTGAATTTATCACTACTTCGCATCGCAACTTCTATAACTTGCGAATTCTTATCACATACGCATCGCTAATTGCGATATGCGATATGTGGGCCAGGTCCATGTCATCTTGATTTATTTGCGATTTGTGTGGTCAAGTCCATGTCAGTTTCCACGTCACTTGCCATGTCACTGCCTACGTCATTGTCACGTCACTGACACGTCATCATATTGCACTTCGCATTTTCTGTGACTTCTAAGTTTGTGCGATATCTCTCCTGCCCCGATTGCAATATGTGATCGCATCGCATCACATCCATCGCATCGCAACTTTGCTCATTCGTCCAGCGGCGATCACATTCGCTTGCGATGTCCGATATGCGATTGCATCGCATCCGCTTGCGATGTCCAATATGCGATCGGGTCCCACTTGATTGCGATATTCCTCCTGCCTCGATTGCGATTTAATCTCTGTCGTCAATCTCCCTTAATTCTCATCCGTTGATCGCGCTAGTCCATGACTATACTTTTGGGCTTTAAGAAAGCGGGTCCCAGTTCTGTGACACCGGTCCCACACCTTTTATTATTCCGCTCTCTTTATATAATTTTTTCTTTAAAACAAAACACTTCAACAAAATTTATTGGCCCCATAATATGCATAGCGCCGGACCTCAAAAGGCGCTTGAATTATTAAATCAGATTCATCGCGTTATCACACGCCAACTAGCCTAATGGGTAATTGTTTTTGAACCTACGTGAAATAGGCGGTTTCAGTATGCCACGCATCGCCCTCCTAATTGTATCGCATCCATCTCACTTAAAACCACTTATCCTCCAAAAGCGGTGTGAAAACCCTCTGGTGGTTTTCGAAACCACTTTCCCTGTTCCGTTTTCGCCGTTGGCTCATGGTTCCGCTTTCAACTCTTCAATACGCTTCTCTGCATATTTGGTAAAACGTTCAAGCAAGCCATCGATTCATGTTTCCACTTCTGTTCATCGGGTCCTCCACGCTACTGCTTCTGAGCTTGTTCTGTATTCTTCAACGTGATTCTCTCCTGAGCTTATTTTGCTGCCTTTGCTCTTTTTCTTCCTTAACTGCTTCTCTGTTGCCTCTGCTTCTTTTTGCTGCCTTTGTTGCCTTTGGTGCCTTCTTAGTTGCATTCGTTGTCTCTGTTATATTTGTTGCCTCTCTACATTCGCTGCCTCTTTGCCTTTATGGTGATACTCCTTTCTGCTCCTTTGCCATCAATGACAATTTTTCCAACAGTCTCCCCCTTTGGCATTGATGGAAATACATCCACCAATACTCAATACTTCCTCCAAGACTTCCTCTGCTTGCTTTTCAGAAGACCCTTTCTTCTTTTGCTTGATTTTCCTCCCCCTTTGACATCAATGACAGAGGATTACACATTTCCCAATGTAGTTTCTATCTTTTCATTTCCTCTGATCTTGAGGACCTGTTCCATGCACTGCTCCATTTTTCTAGCTATTTGATGACAATTTACTGACTGCTCTCCCCCTGGAATGATGCTTTCTTGTCTGATATTGACTATCACTTGTCTTCTGCACTGATCATATTTCTTGTATGCAGCCCTTCTTTTTTTTCTCTTATCATGTTAGAGAGTAACATCTGCAGACACTACCCCTAGCTTGTCTCTTAGATATTCGAATGGTTCTTTAGCAAGAGGTTTTGTGAATATGTCTGTTGTTTGTTCCCTAGTTGGTACATATTCCAACTTCACTAATTTCTGTGCTACTTGTTCTCTGAGGAAGTGGTACTTTATTGGGATGTGCTTTGTTTTTTAATGAAGTACATGAATTTTTGATATACTTATTGCACTTGTATTGTCACATTTGATAGAAATGGGTTCAGCAATGCTTACCTTCATGTCTTGGAGAGTTTGTTTCATCCACGTTACTTGTGTGCAACATGCAGCCGCTGCTATGTATTCTTCTTCTGCTATAGATAGAGAGATAGAAGTTTGCTTCTTGCTCACCCATGCCACTAGACTTTTTCCCAAATAAAATGCACCTCCACTTGTGCTTTTCCTGTCATCCAAACAGCTGGCCCAATATGCATCTGTGTATGCTATCAATGTGAAGCTTTTTCCTTTTGGATACCATAGGCCATAATGTGAAGTTCCTTGTAGATATCTAAATATTCTATTGATTGCAAGTAAATGATTTTGTTTTGGTGCTGCTTGATATCTTGCCACAAGTCCTACTGCGAACATAATATTTGGTCTATAAGCAGTTAGGTATAGCAGACTTCCTATCATGGATCTGTAAAGTTTTTGATCTACATCTGTTGATCCATCATTAGCACATAGTTTACATCCAGTGATCATGGGAGTTGACACAGGTTTGCAGTCTTCCATTTGAAACCTTTTCAACATTTCTCTTAAGTATTTTTCTTGCGAAATGAATATTCTTGTGTTCTTTTGTTGAATTTGAAGTCCTAAATAGAAGGTGAGCTCTCCAATCATTGACATCTCAAACTTTGATTTCATTTCTTTAGCAAATCCTTTTGCTAACTCATCTTTGTTGCTACCAAACATGATGTCATCTACATACACTACTAAAATTAAGAGTTCATTCTCATTAGCCTTTATGTACAAATTGTTGTCTACTCCTCCTTTCTTAAAACCTTGTTTTTGCAAGTATTTGTCCAACCTTGAATACCATGCACGAGGAGCTTGTTTCAGCCCATATAAGGCTTTCTTTAATCTGCACACATAGTCATGTTTATCTGTTAAGGAGAATCCTTCGGGTTGTTCCATGTAGACTTCTTCCTCTAAATCTCCATTCAGGAAGGCAGACTTCACATCCATTTGATATACCTTGAAATCATGATAGCATGCAAAGGCCAAAAACATTCTGATTTCTTCCATTCTGGCTACAGGGGCAAAGGTTTCATCATAATCAAGTCCTTCAATTTGTGAATATCCCTTGCATACAAGTCTGGATTTATTTATGATTACCTGCCCTTGTTCATTCATCTTATTCTTGAATATCCATTTTGTGCCAATGACATTTTTCCCAATGGGTCTTGGAATTAATTCCCAGGTATTGTTCTTCTCAATTTGGTCTAGTTCTTCATTCATAACATTTACCCAGTTTTTGTCTTTGCTAGCTTCTTCGAACTTCTTTGGCTCTATTTGAGATAGCATGGCTAGGTATACTTCTTCTGTCTGTTCAGCAAGTTTTCTTCTTGTCTGGACTCCCACACTCTTGTCCCCAATGATTTGATCTTCTGGATGGTTCTTTTGAGTGTATCTCGAGGGACCTTTTGAGTTTAATTCAGTATCTTCTGTTGTCTTGCTATGTTCATCATTATCTTGGTTCTCAGCTTCATGATCATCTGGAGGATGGGCGCAACTTGTGCTTCTTGTTCTGTTTGGTAGATCTTCGTCAAATCTTACATCAATGCTTTCCACAATTTTGTGCAATCTTTTGTTGTAGCACCTGTAACCCTTACTCTTGGATGCATATCCTAAAAATATTCCTTCATCAGCTCTTGCATCAAACTTCCCCAGTTTTGCATCATTATTTTTTATGAAACACTTGCTTCCAAAGAATCTAAAGTGCTTAATTGATGCTGGTTTACCATGCCATAATTCGTAAGGAGTCTTATCACAATTTGGTCTTAGATGAGCTTTGTTGAGAATGTGAACAGCTGTGTGTACTGCTTCTGCCCAGTAGGTTTGGGGAATGTTACTTTCTTGCATCATAGCTCTGGAAATTTGTTGTACTGACTTGTTTTGCCTTTCTGCCACTCCATTATGTTGAGGTGTTCCTGCAATTGTAAACTGTTGTTTTATCCCATGTTCATTGCATTGGTCTGCAAAATCATAGTCCGTGAATTCACCTCCTCTGTCTGGTCTGATGCACTTTAGCTTGCATTCTGTTTGATTTTCTACCAATGCCTTGAATATTTTGAATTTCTCAAGAGCTTTCGATTTATATTTGAGAAATGCTACCCACATCAACCTGGTAAAATCATCTATTATCAGCATGAAATAAGATTCTCCGCTTGGTGCTTTAGTTCTTGAAGGTCCACACAGGTCCATGTGTACAAGATGAAGAGGCCGACTTGTAGATAGTATCTCTTTGGTCTTGAAAGATATGCGAGTATTCTTGCCCAGTTGGCAGGATTTACATATGGTATTTGAAGGCTTCTTTATTGCTGGCATATCTCTGACTGCGTTCTTCTTGCTCAGACTGATGATGTGGTCAAAGTTCAGGGGTCCCAATCTTCTATGCCACAACCATGATTCATCAAGTTTGCTTATGTGGCATGCTTCATTCTCTTCTTTCACTATATATAGATTACTTATGTTCGAACACCTTTGATCAAGGTCTTTCTTGTGGTGCTTGATCTTACTTCATAGTCTTGGGCTCTAAAAAGGACCTCACAGCCTTTATCACACATTTGACTAACACTTAGCAGATTGGCTTTCATCCCATCCACAAATAGTACATATTGAGCCTTTCCTCTTCCATTATTTAGACTAACTGAGCCTTTTCCTTTGATTTTCCCTGCTTTATCATTGTCGAATGTTACATTCCCAGATTTCTTTTCATCAAAGGTTACAAACTTGCTTCGATCTCCTGTCATATGCTTTGAACATCCATTGTCCAAATACCATTGGCTTTTTTGATCTTGAGCTATTAGGGCCAGGTCACACTTATTAAACTTCTTATTCCACTGCATGCATCCTTATGTTTGGTACCTTTCCTGAGAAGATGGACCACATTCTCTGAGAGGACATTTGTGACACTTGTGCCCGATTTGATGGCAGTCAAAGCTTTTGATTATGTTTATGAATGGATTATGTACACGAGTGAGTTCTCCATTGTTCATCAATCTCCTTTAGTTTTCATAAATTAGTCTTTGTCCATTCGCTCTGCACTCCATGGATTTATGGTCGTACCCCTTATAATAAATACAATACCCATGGAAACGATTAGTGTACCTGGTGAAGGGTTGTCCTCTCCATTTGTTTGCTTGAGGTAGTCTTCTCATTTTCTACATCCTTTGCTGGTTGAAATCGATTATCTTTGTTTGACAGTATGCAGCAATATGTCCCAGTTTGTGGCAGGCAAAACAAGTGATATTTCTCATAGGAGGAAATAATCTCCTTTGACAGCTTCCGAATTTTTCATATTAAGGAGTGTAAGAGACTTTTTTAGCTGACTGTTTCTTTATTTCGTTCTTTGTCTTTTGAGTCTCCTTCTTGTTTCTGTTTACTTCATTGCAGGTCATGTTCTAGCTGGCTTCTACTTCTGTGGGAATCTTTTGAGTTGCTTCATTATCCTTTACATCTTTTGCAAAAATGATATTCTGGTTATCTTCTACCTTGGATTTGCTGGTTTCTCCTTCGTAACCTATCCCAGTCTTTATGAGAGGAGATATTTGAGCATTTAGTATTTTATTCAATTGTTCAGAGCTTGTCATTCACGGAGTGTTCATTGACACTTCCCTTTGAGTGTTTTCTAATTTCTTTCTCAGGCATACTACTTCTTCTTCCAACTTCTCTTGCTTCTAAATTTTATCCTTCATTTTCTTTAGTAAAGTGTCTTCCACCTTCTTAGCTTCTTCAAGTTCTACTTTCAACTGAATGAGGTCTTCTGAATTTGGTTCTTCTTTTACATATTTGAGGAGAATGTCTTTCTGTTTTTTGCACTTGAGTTTAAGTCTGTCTATTTCCTCCAGGGCACTTCTTAGCTCCCCCTCAAGATCTACCTCACATTCTTCCTCATCTTCTAGAAGGAATCCTTCATACTCTTCCTTGGCCATTAACACAAATTCAGAGGTTCCTTTTTTTTTTTGAGGTTTCATCTGAGTTTTCAGATGCACTGTTATCTTGCTAAGCATAAAATTATTTTTTATTGAATCTCTTCCCTTTCTACCAGTTATTTGTTTTGGTTTTCTCAGTCTCTTGATTCTGATTCTTTGTTTTCTTATAAGGGCACTTAGATGCATAGTACCCAACTCTTCCACAGTAAAAGAATTTAAATGGAAGTTTACCTTTATACTTGCCTGAGCCTCTATCCATTCTTCTGACAAATTTGGCCTCTTCTTCATCAGAGCAGGAGCATGTATCTTCCTTTTCTTCTTTGCTCTTCTCAGCCTTAAAGGCTGCCTCCCTCACATTTGACTTCCTATGTGGAAGTCTCATCTCGTAGGCTGTTAAGTTTCCAAGTAATTGGTTCATGGTCAATGTTTCCCAATCAGTTGTTTCTTCTATGGTAGAAACCTCGGGGTTAAAACTGGATGGTAAAGATCTCAATATCTTTTGAAAAATTACACATTCTCTAATGGTTTCTCCTAAAGCTTTCATGTTATTCACAATTTCTGCAACCCTTAAGAATAAGCTGGCAACATCTTCTTCTTCATTCATTTTTATATTTTCAAATTGAGCTCGATAGACTTGTAGTTTGGCCATCTTCACCTTTTTATCCCCCTCATGGATACTTTCTAATGTATCCCATATTTCTTTGGCAGTCTTGTTGTGCATTAATTTGATAAATTCTGCCTCACACAGGCCACTTAAGAGAGCATTCATGGCTTTGGAATTAGCTATAAAATCTTGTTTGGCTTCTTTCTCTGTGTCAGACTCCTTTGCGGCATATCCCAAATCCACAGCAACCCAAACTTCTATTCCTAGAGACATTATGTACGTCCTCATTCTTATTTTCCAGAAGGCATAGTTAGTGTCAGTAAACAAAGGGGCTTTATTTGTTGAGTATTCTTCTAGACTAGCCATCTTAGGGACCCAGGATCTCCTTCCAGTTGTTAAACTGATACAGAATGAACTTTCGTCGATACCAATTGTTGGACCCTTGGTTAAACTGAGAGGGGGGGGGTGTGAATCAGTTTAATGCATTCATGGTCTTGTAAAACTTTCTTTTACACTTATTTACATCTTCATTTCGTGATAAACTTAATATACAATGGAACAACAATCTTAATAAGTGAGCAGCAGGTATTAAGCAGATTAAATACAGAATATCAACACATAATCATCATGCACATAGACAACATATATAAATGGAAACCCATAAGGGAGAAAACCACATCTTATTATTGTTGTGATGCAAAGACAAGCTCCAACTCCCTCTGACCATTGATTTTCTGTAGGCTCCAACCTACAGGAGGCTACTACCTCAATTCTGCAAGCTAAAACTTGCAAGGAAGCTCCAACTCCCATCTATTTTCTGCAGGCTACAACCTACAGGAGGCTCCTACCTCAGCCAGCTACAACTTGATATGGAAGCACCAACTTCCTCACTGTACAATAAAATCATATGTTGATTTACCTAGATATCAGCTCTGTTTTTCTCCTTCTTTACTGTTGTCCTTCCAGCCTTCAAATTTTCTTTATATCATCTATGGATCTTCACAACTCCTCTCTTTGCTCCTTCTTCTTACACTCTCTAACTGTTCTCATTGCCTTCTACTCATGGATATTACCTGATTTATACAAATAACTTCATGGTTGTTTGCATTCTACAGGGAATATGAAGTGAACAAGCACGGTTCTTGCCTTTCACCCACTCATTTCCTCACTCAGCATATTCCGAATGTTACAACAATATATACAATCATTACAGTATCAAATTGGAGTTTTGCTTTGCCCACTGAGACTTGCTTTTTCATCACAAACAATATAAATTCAATAATACATTTACAGTTACAATCAAACATTTACTCAGCACTTTCAGTTTCTTAGCTTTGCTGAGCATTCATCCTCTTCTTCTTGCTGTCCTTTTGTCTTTTCTGTTATGCCGTTATATTCCAACTCTGCTGCATAACTTTCCTATTTCTTCCGTTACTTGTGTCTTTTGTGTTGTGTTCACCCTTTTTATCTGCCCGTGCTGCCGCACCACTATCTTGCACGAGTTCCTATTATGCATTCATTCCATTCCTTTGTGACCTGTAGAGTATGACCCACATACTATTTCCTTTATGCTCGCGATGGATTACAAATCCAGGCTTTAGTCATCATACATACATTTAAAACGATCAATAGTGTACACATTATACTATGGCGCATTTAACATATACGAAACAAGGGCTTACAGGGTCCCACACGAGACTTCAATTCCTTTAGATTTTAGCTTTGAACTATATCGCGTCCGCTTTCTATCGCATTTTGGTATTTCAATCGTTCTTTGACATATGGCTCTTTTGCTCTCTGATGTGATTTACAAAGGGAAAATCCATTCTCTCGGACTTGAAAACTTTTAAGCTTCAGTTTCGATCTACATCGCGTCTGCTCTCTTTATCGCACTTTGGCGATTCCAATTATCCCATGTGCCTTCGTCCATCTGATCTCCCGATATGTGATATGCGACGGGTCCCACTTGACTTTATCGCTACTTCGCATCGCAACTTCTATAACTTGCGAATTCTTATCACATAAGCATCGTCGATTGCGATATGCGATATGCGGGCCAGGTCCATGTCATCTTGATTTATTTGCGATTTGTGTGGTCAGGTCTATGTCAGTTGCCACGTCACTTGCCATGTCACTGCCTACATCATTGTCACGTCACTGCCATGTCATCATATTGCACTTCGCATTTTCTATGACTTCTAAGTTTGTGCGATATCTCTCCTGCCACGATTGCGATATGCGATCGCATCGCATCGCATCTATCCATCGCATCGCAACTTTACTCATCCATCCAGCGGCTATCGCATTCGCTTGAGACGTCCAATATGTGATCGCATCGCATCGCATCTGCTTGCGATGTTCGATATGTGATCGGGTCCCACTTGATTGCGATATTCCTCCTGCCCTGATTGCGATTTAATCTTTGCCGTCAATCTCCCTTAATTTTCATCCATTGATCGCGCTAGTCCACGACTATACTTTTGGGCTTTAAGAAAGCAGGTCCTAGTTTTGTGACACCGGTCCCACACCTTTTATCATTCCGCTATCTTTATATACTTTTTGCTTTAAAATAAAACACTTCAACAAAATGTATTGGCCCCACAATTTGCATAGCACCGAACCTCAAAAGGCGCTCAAATTATTAAATCAGATTCATCACGTTATCTCGTGCCAACTAGCCCAATGGGTAATTGTTTTTGAACATACGTGAAATAGGCAGTTTCAGTATGCCACGCGTTGCCCTCCTAACTGTATCGCATCCATCTCACTTAAAACCACTTATCCTCCAAAAGCGGTGTGAAAACCCTCTAGTGGTTTTCGAAACCACTTTCCCTGTTCCATTTTCATCGTTGGCTCATGGTTCCGCTTTCAACTCTTCAATGCGCTTCTCTACATACTTGGTAAAATGTTCAAGCAAGCCATCGATTCATGTTTCTGCTTTTGTTCATCGAGTCCTCCACGCTACTCCTTCTAAGCTTGTTCTGTATTCTTCAACGTGATTCTCTCCTGAGCTTGTTTTGCAACCTTTGATCCTTTTCTTCCTTAACTGCTTCTCTGCTGCCTCTGCTTATTTCTGCTGCCTTTGTTGCCTTTGGTGCCTTCTTAGCTACATTTGCTATCTTTGCTATATTTTTTGCCTCTCTACATTCATTGCCTCTCTGCCTTTATGGTGATACTCCTTTCTGCTCCTTTGCCATCAATGACAATTTTTCCAACAAATGCAAGTCAAAATCTGAATTTGTTGATGATTAAACAAAAATATTTTTTGTACATAATCCTTTTCATGCTATTGCTGATGTAAATGATGAAATGTTTCAGTCTGAAAGCAGGTCGTCTTTGGAAGAAGATGACAAGATGTTGCAGAAAGTGTCTTTGGTGTCGATTGGTGCAGTGAACAAAGTGTCTGTGCAAAGTGGTGCAAGAATCCATGAGAAGGAAAACCATGCAAGCAAAGAGGGCACAAATTTCAGCAAGGGTCATTGCTGGTTTTAGAATGGTAGATTAGTATGGCGAGAAAACTTGGTCAGGAATCGACACAAGTACATGGCTCATTCGACAAAAATTCGCCATAAGGATAGTTGGCAAGGTGAATCTCAATTTCAGTTTCCTTTGAAGGTAGACCATTGTAGGAACAGTATGATTTCTGCAAATTTTAGTTGTTGTTCAACAAATTCCAAAAATTTGTGTCATGACATAGTCAAGGTTAGCAACAGTCAGACAACAGATTCAAAAAAGAATTTGTCTTTTTATGAGAAGCTAAATTTGATGAAGTCGGGAAGATTTCAGTGGTTCAAGGTTGGAAGAGTGGAGAATCAGTCTCCTCATCTTCAGTTTATGTAATTCAGAGAGCTTTTGGGGTCCAAAAGCTTCACATTTGGGAGGTGTGACTAGGAGATCATGTCCAAGTTGAAAAAATGCTAAAAAATGGAAGTGCTAAAAAATGGTTACAATCTGAACGACCAGAAAGGCCTCATCGCTTCGATTCTAGCACCGCAAATGGGACTCAAATCCGACGTCGTATGTGAAATTTATGAAGGTTTGAAGTATCCAGCAAACTCCAAAATTGATTTTGACCAAAGTTGACTTTTTGGGAAAAAATTTATAAAAAAAAATTTTGGAAATATTTTTTATATAGTTTTGGGTGGCCAATCAGATGATGCCACATGGCAAGCTCGAAGGCCTCCACGTGGCAAGCCCAGAGGCCGCCACGTGGCCCCAGAGTGAGGAGAAATGTAATGTAATTTTTTTTATTTAATCTGACAGATTGAACCCCGGACCTATCGCCCACAACAAACGCGACTTACCGTTACACCACGTGGTTGGTTCTTAACCTATGGAGGAGTCAGATTCCTTTTGAAGTTTATTGAATGTTGGTTTGGCGGCAAAGGGGGCCAACCCCCACCATTACATGACTCCATATAATTCCTCGCTCAGAACTGAGGGCTAAGACCATTGAACCGGTAGAATAAATGGGTTAAGCCCCTTTGGGGTTAGCCCCTCACTAGAGGACCTCCGACCCGTGACCATGGGTGGGGGCTAAAACATTATCTGCCAACGAGTTATCTGTCTGCCTTTTCTGCATGAGAACACGTCAGCAAACTGACAGTTAGCATTAAATGTTATCCCCATTTTTAGCACGATTCTGCCTAATTCATATTTTTTGCCAATTTTGTTGAAGCTAACTGGAGTTCCTCCAGTTTTGGAGGGGGTTTTTTAGTGCCACTGGGCAGAAATTTGTTTTGATCATAACTTTCTCAATATTCGACCAAATTGGATAATTTTTAGTCAATTTTGGGTTTCTTGAGCATTCTGGAGAGTTTGGGATAGGTTGTAGAGCGAAAAGAGGTGTTATTCAGCCATTTTTGCTTCAGGGAAGAGGAAAGAGCCACTAGGGCCATCAGGGAGATGGAGTTGTATTGGGTTGCACTTCACTGTTTGAGGTGAAACAAAAGTCATTTTTAGCTTATTTCTGCCTTCTAAAGTCAAATTCACATCTTTTTTTACCTTTTTAGGCATATATTTCACTGTATAACCATTTTTATCAACTTAATAAAGCAAGGACATGCCCATTGGGAGCCTTGGACCCGACAGATGTAGCCCAAGAGGGGTGAACTGCCTCATCATTTTGTTGTGTTATGCTATGGTGAATTTTTATTGCTGTGTATTTCTGTTGATATGTATTAAACAATAAATTTAAATAACAAATTCTCACACATAAACTCGGAAACAATCACCAAAAACACTTTGTTTAACCTGCAAGACATGGAGAATACTTTGCACACTTAATTAAATGGAAATGGATACTTTTCACGGCATTTACAAATAGTTCCATTTTCAGATCATTCCTCCTTCCAATGCTAGAGTGCTCCAAGAATTCTCTAAGTGTCCAAGAGTATGAGAGAGAGAGATATTTCCAAGCTAAAACTGACAAAAGGTTGTGAATTGATCCTCATAAGCCTTTTTATTAATGAGGCCTCTATTTTCTTCATTTTCCATTATTTTCCTTCATTTTCCTCCTCACATGCAACATGTGACCTTTCACCTTCCTTTTCTCCTACTCTCCAACATTTTAATAAATAAAATGTCAATTAATTTCTCTTGACTTTTTAAAGCCTTTTCCATGCCTTTGCCAATTTCTCCTAGCCATAAAAAACCAAATGACCACCCACGAGTATGTTTTGCCTAACATTCAGCTTGGAATATGTGTCCCATGACCTAGGTATTATTTTCCTTTATTAACTTTATTGCATGGGTTTTTAACCCAGGTTTGTTACACAAATCAACAAGGAAGTCAAGAAAATAGTGAAAGTACAAATAGTACTATTCAATGAAACATGAGCACAATGAACTATTGGCAAGACTTTCAATTTGTTGCATTAAAAGAACAACATATGGAGGATTGTTTTTATATTTTTCTTTGTAAGGATGAAAGGATTCCACTTGAAATGATGGATATGTGGAAGTGGATGAGCAACAAAAATCACTTTAGCTATGGGAAGATGATATATAATGGAACCTAGAACAGAGAGACTGCAGAAAAGAAAAATTAGGTTTGGGATCCTAGATGGTTGCAGACAGTAACATAACAACAACATGATGATATGGCAAATGACAAGTTACAACATAAAATTTTGGATCTAGGAGGACTTCAACAATAAAATACCCATGATCAAGAGACCATGAAAAAATTGTTCATTGGGAGTATGATGCAGGAGCATCATAAAACTCAATGAACAAGAAGGTCAAACCATTTTACCCAAGAAGTTGGTCCCTCAAAATGTGGATTTGGTTAGATTTGAATTTGGGCCATTTGATCCACTTCTCATGGATCTTGAAGGATTCTCACTTATGTATTTATTCATGCCTTAATTAATAAAAAAAGGGGCAATGTGGAGAGACTGTGATTGATAGTCATTGACGATCCAAACCAATCCTTCTATAATCATATATTTATTTTTTTGAATGCATGCTTGTATATTATTAATGTTGCAGGGTATTGTGTTATGGGCAAGATTTGTTTAATCCATGTAACCTTGATAGAGGTGTTCATGTCCACATAATAACCCTTGTATAATCTTATGTTGGAAAACTTAAGGAGCTAAGATCAGAGTACACAACGGTGGAAGTACAAGGGACTGTAAGCACAAAGGAGTTGAGGTCAAAAAATGTGAGAGGAGACATACATTACTTAGTTTCTTTTAAATTTGACGATAGTACGTCAATTACGAGAAGTCGAGGAGATGGAACTTAAAGTTTTGTCAAGGAATCGGTCACGAGACAAATTCCTCGAAAGTCTTCCCTAGAAGATCTAAGAAGTTTCTCACAAGAGGAGCACCATAATGATGAGGACTAGGATACCATGAAAGAGTTGTTGAAGTGGAGAGGTCGGGGTGAGGTGGACCCAGTGTATTGGCGGATAACTAACGAGTCATTAAGTGGAAAGCAACATATTTTATCCTCAGAAGGTCATCATAATGGAGGATTCAAAGGTTTGGATTGTTATATAATGAAAGGTTGGTTGGAAGGATCGGGTTGATCTATCAAGTAGATAGGGCCCACAGTCCTTCCCCTGGTGTATTGTAAATAATTAAAGTCGGGATGATGTGTCCCAAAAGTGGTCAAAGTTCAAAATCGTTGGGGGAATAGACTTTTGAAGTGTTGGGGGACATAATTTGGAGTGTGGCATTAGACAAGAAGATTCCCATCGAAAGAGCGTAAGAATTGTAAAGGTTGGGGTGATGTGTACAAGGGGTGGTGTGTTAAGGTATGGACTGACTTCTTCCCTGAGGCTATTTCCATAGAAACTTAAGCGTGGGCTTGTATAGTTGTTAAAAAAATGTTGGGACCCAGGGTTAATCACAATGGTCACAAGACTTACTCACATAATTAAAAGTATAATCATTGCGGGATCAATGCTTCTGGGTCATGCATAATTAAATTCACTATTGTCTTTTAACGTAGAGGGGGATCAAAACTTGGTCTCGGTGGCTATTAATAAAAGGGGTTGTGCCCGTGGCTTTAAGCCCCTCCTCATTTTGGATATTATATAGCCTGCACCAAATGATCTCACCACTTGTCACTTCTTCTTAATGTCTCACAAAGACCTTTTCCTTACCATTGTTTATAAAGACATACTTGCTTCATAAATTTTATCTATTTTATGTAAATTTATGTAAATTTCTATTTTGTTTTCTATATATGATGCATGTTGTTAGCATACTAACCATGTTATCTCTCATATTTTATTTTTGGTAATTTCCAACATTTCCATTACTTGAGAGGATTTTGTTTGAATCATAACTACATAATTCTCCATATACATTGATGCCTCCACTAGACTCAAATTCACCAATTTCATCCTTTTGATTGGTTGTAAGGCCTTGTTGATGGCAAAAAATGACCTCATCAACATTTGGGATACCACCTGGTCAAGGTAAAAAATCAGACCTTTTTTCCGTTGGGAATGGTGGTTCCAATTGGTTTTAATGGGTCTAGTTACCCAGAATAAAATTTCTAAGTGAAGACGGAAAAGAGTGGGTGAAAGTGAATTGATAACTAAAATAAAGACAAAAATAAATAAATCTATTATAATATCTAATCTATAACCTATTATACTTGGGTATTAAAAATGCATATGTGATACAAAGATACGCTATACTATAATGAAAATAAAGGTTTCCAATATATAACATTTATATTTGGAATTAAAGGTGTTAATTTGACAAACAATTATTCAAATTAATGTTTAACACATTCACATATGAAATAATGTTGAATTTTTCAATGTACTTGAAGAGTATATCTACACACACACACAGATATATATATATATATATATATTCCTTTATAGATAAACAAAAATACAGAAGGTAAAAGTACCAATTATGCCCTCTACCATTACACATTGGAATCAAAATGGTTCATATGTATTAATAAAAGGACCTTGAGTACAATAGTGCAAATAAAGCTCTTTTGGTAAAAATTCATAACCCTTTGCATGAGTTCGAGAGTCTTATTTGTATAGCTTTTTACAAGCAAAAAAGGAGAAACTAATCCTTTTATATTCTCTCAACTAAACCAAACAAACTATGCATAAAATAGTAAAATAATTACATTTGAAAATAAAACCCAATGAGAAAAAATTCAAGTTGGTGACGAGTTAGTAGCCTACTACCATAGTTGGTAGACTTCTAGAAGGGGTGACAAATCTTGAGGGGATCGAGGTTTCATACTTATCTCACAGTTGAAAACAAAATTCTGAATAACTAGCAACATCTGAGTAGCTAAGTTAGTGAGAGTCTTAAGAGTTTGCCATTGGCCATGGGGCTTAATTAGTAGTTGCGAGTTCAACTCCATATCAACCTTAGATAACAATTCAATTCCTTTAACAAAATTTGCGCTTTCATCCATCCAGCCTTGTTGTAATGCTTTGACATCTGTAAACACATCCTCTTCGTAATTATTTGCCTTGAAAAGAGGCCAGGTGATAGACTACACAATGGAGCATGAAAGCTCCTGAGTGTCATTTACCGTCTTTCTAACTAAGCGAATTCTGTCTTTCCAATTTCAAAGAACCAGAGAGTTGTGCATTTCATCAATTTTCGGTAGTTTTAGCTGCATTATATTCTTATTTGACTGCCATTCAATGAGTTAATTTATAATTTTCTTAGCATCATCATATTGTGTTAGGTCCCTATATTACTATTATAGTCCCTTATTGTTGTTATTGTAACCCCCTTATTGTTATTATTGTACCCCTGTAACCCCCATATTGTTATTATTGTGCCCTTAAATTATTATTGTTAGGTCGGCTAGGATTACATTGCGGCCCCACTAGGATTACAATGTGGCCCCATGGACTCCTATATATAAAAAAGAGGTTTTGTAATTTCTATCATCCAATAATTGTTCATTCATGTAATGTATTGGAGGTTGCCCCTTTGAAGTGGCTTATTTCTAAGGCGTTGATATCTCTTTTCTTCTATTTTTGGAGCTGGTTTCTCAACATTTGGTATCAGAGCTTTGGATTCTAGGTTTCGCTGCTCCAAACAGGTCATCGTGGAATTTTCGCTATAATTTTTTTTCTACGAAGCTTCAAAAGCTTAAATTTTTAGAGTGTGAAGATGAAATCCTGAGGAACATCGTCACAAAATTTCAAAGCTTGTTTCGCAATATTTTCGAAGATATGATCTGTGGAAGTTAGGTATTTTTGCAAGCTCTTGAATTTCACTTAAAAAGGTCATCGTGGAATTTTCACTATAAATTTTTTTCCACGAAGGTTCAAAAGCTGAAATTTTTAGAGCGCAAAACCGAAAACCTGAGGAACATTGTCACAAAATTTCAGAGCTTGGTTCGCAATATTTTTGGAGATATGATCTATGGAAGTTAGGTCTTTTTCAGGCTCCTTAATTTCATCTCAAAGAGGTGATCATGGGAAAATCTTCATAACTCTCTCTTTGAGCATCGGATTGGAATTCTGTAAAAAGTGATTGGAAGTACACAGACTGTAGTTTCCTGTCTATAAATTTCAGAGCCAAAGGAGCAAACAGTGACACGTGGCAAGCTGTACAATTTCACTCTACTGAACTAGTCCATAATTAGGTCATTGTGGGAGATTGGAAATAACTTTGCCTTGAAGAATCCAAATCAAGTCAGACCTATGGCAAGTGAAAGAAGATTCAGGGGGATACTTCAGGGCCGAATTTCAAATATTGAAGATCTGAAATCACAGATATAATTCAGTTTCAATATCGAGCTCCTCAAAATCAAGAAAAAGGTGTGTATTGTTTTTCAAATTGCATAAGTCTTGTTTGAAAAAATCAGTTTTAAGTGATTCCAAAGGCCTATTGAGCATAGATATCAGTATTGGGTTCTAAAATTCCTCCTAAAAAGAATTCAACACCCATTAATCCCTTAGAGTACTCTACTATGACTCATGAAGATGAAGAATTGCAACATGATCTATCAAAATTACAAGAGCAAGTGCACCAAAATTCGCTCTCGCAAAGAGCAACAAAAAATGAAATGGATGTTTGCTTTGCTACAAGAAAAAAGGGAAAAAGGGCTTTGCTACAGTTGTGATAGAAAATACACTAAAGGTCATAAGTGTGCTGAGAAGAAATGATTTTACATAGATTGTGAAGAGGAAGAAGAAAATGAACAAGAAGAGGATATACACCAGGAACCAGCCCTAAAAGAGGAAGAAATGAGTCCGACCATATCGTGTAATGCATTGGCAGGAATTACCACTCCTCAAACTCTCAAGATAGAAGGACATGTCAAGAAGAAAAAGGTAATAGTGTTGATTGATTCAGGTAGTACCCATAATTTTATTCATTGTAAGGTAGCCAAGGAATTGAATTGTTTCCTATACCCAACACCAGAATGTCAAGCGATGGTTGCAAATGGAGGAACTATAAATTGCTCTGGAAAATGCCATAATATCAAGCTAACCATGGGGGAATATGTATTGAATAGTCCAATGCTTTCCATTCTTATGGGAGGTGCTGATGTTGTACTAGGAGTACAATGGTTACAATCTTTGGGGATGGTAGCTTTTAATTTTCAAGAACTTTTCTTGAATTTTTTTTCAAAAGGAAAGGAAGTCGAATTACGGGGTATTGCAGGGAAGCCGGGAAAGATAATAAGCTCTAATGTCATGAAAAATCTTCTAAAGAAAGAACAATGAGGTGTAATTGCACAATTATGCTCACTAGAAGTTCCAACATCAAAATCATCTATTTCTGCAGATCTCCAAAAAGTCTTGGACAATCATTCCAAGGTGTTTGAAACTCCCAAAGGGCTCCCACCTATTTGTGATCATGAACATGCTATTCATTTGATTCCAGGAAGTGTTCCTCCAAACATCAGGCCTTATAGATATCCTTATGTCCAAAAGAGCGAAATTGAACGTATGATTGCAGAAATATTAGAGGCGGGTATAATTCAACCTAGTCAAAGTTCTTTCTCTGCTCCTGTAGTATTGGTACACAAGAAGGATGGATCATGGCGCATGTGTCCGGATTATAGGGAGCTCAATAAGCTCACCATTAAAGATAAATTTCCCATTCCTGTGATTGATGAATTATTGGATGAATTACATGGAGCAATTTATTTACCAAGTTGGATCTTCGTTCAGGATATCATCAAATTAGAATGAAGACTGAAGATATTCCAAAAACAACATTTCGAACTCATGAGGGTCATTATGAATTTTTGGTCATGCCTTTTGGCCTTACCAATGCACCTTCTACATTTCAAGGGTTGATGAATTCCATTTTCAAACCCTTCCTTAGAAAATTTTGCTAGTATTTTTTGATGATATACTAATCTATAGCAGGTCTTGGAAGGATCGTGTTGAACATGTTGACAGGGTGCTCAAACTATTGCAGGAGAAACAATTATATGCAAAAACATCCAAATGTTTCTTTGGAGTACAAGAGGTGGAATATATGGGCCATATTGTATCTCACGAGGGTGTTAAGGTAGACCCTAACAAAATTAAAGCCATTAAGGAATGGAAAGTCCCCACAACCATAAAGCAGTTGCAAGGATTTCTCGGGTTAACAGGTTATTATCGCAAGTTTGTTAAGAATTATGGGAGAATAGCATCACCTCTAACAACATTATTGAAGAAAGATGCATTTTCATGGACTCCTGAAGCAACTAAGGCCTTTGAACATCTTAAAAAGGAAATGTGCCTAGCACTGGTCTTAGCTACGCCAGACTTCACAAAAACCTTTATTGTGGAATGTGATGCCTCAGGAAATGGAATTGGTGCAGTTTTAATGCAGGAAGGAAGACCCATTGCTTTTGAAAGTCGTCCGATCAAAGGAAAGTATTTACAGAAACCTATTTATGAGAAGGAAATGTTAGCAATACTGCATGCACTAAAGAAATGGAGAACTTACCTAATGGGAAGACACTTCAAGGTAAAAACTGATCATGATAGTCTGAAACACTTTTTGGAACAAAGACTATCTTCAGAAGAGCAGCAAAAATGGGTCACAAAGATGTTGAGTTATGACTTTGAAATAATCTACAAAAAAGGAAAGCTTAATGTTGTTGCAGATGCACTCTCAAGAAAGAATGAAGAGGTGGAAGCATTGCTTTGTGCCATTTCTATTATCCAACCAGATTGGATAACCGAAGCAAAAGATGAATGGAAGAAGGAAAAAGATGTATGGACACTCATTCAAAAGTTGCAGCAAGATCCTAGTACATCTGATACATTTAGTTGGAAAAATGATTCCTTATGGTACAAAGTTCGCTTATATCTTTGTAAAAATTCCCAACTAAAACAAAAGATTCTTCTGGAATTGCACACTTCTCCTTTAGGAGGACACTCAGGATTTTTAAAAACTTACCACAGGGTGAAGAAAGAATTTTTTTGGGATGGCCTTAAATCTGATATTCAAAATTTTGTGGCGGAATGTTTGGTTTGCCAGCAGAATAAAATTGAGACAATTAAGACCCCGGGACTTCTACAACCTTTATCCATTCCAAGTCAACGTTGGGAGGAGATTTCAATGGATTTTATCACAGGTTTACCTAAGTCCGAAGGAAAGAGTGTCATCACGGTGGTAGTTGATAGACTTACCAAGTATGCACACTTTTGTGCATTATCTCATCCATTTAAAGCAAGTATAGTTGCTACTACATTTATGGACACAATTCAAAAGCTACATGGGAACCCAAGGGTTATTGTGAGCGACAGAGATCCCATTTTTACTGGAAATTTTTGGACGGAGTTATTTTCTTGTTTGGGTACTCAATTAGCTCATAGCTCATCTTACCATCCTCAATCCAATGGTCAAACTGAGATAGTAAATAAATGTTTGGAAGGATATCTTCGTTGTTTTGTATCTGATAAACAAACACAATGGGTCAAGTAGTTACCTCTCGCTGAATGGTGGTATAACACTTCCTTCCATACTGCAGCAAAAATGACCCCATTTATGGCACTTTATGGATATCATCCACCATCCATCACATCATCTTTAAGGGAAAATTCGAAGGTTCAAGCAGTGGAAGATCGCATCGAGCATCAGCAAGAAGTTCTCCAACTCTTAAAGGATAACCTGAATTTGGCACAAAATCGAATGAAACAACAGGCAGATCAACATCGCGGCGAGAGAAGTTTTGATGTAGGAGATTGGGTATTTTTACGGCTACAACCATACAAACAAATGTCCCTCAAGCAAGCTAAGAAGGATAATAAATTATCACCAAAGTACTATGGTACTTACAAGGTGTTGCAAAAGATTGGTACTATGGCATACAAATTGGAGCTTCCTGCTTCTTCGCGAGTACATCCAGTTTTCCATGTTTCATACTTAAAGAAGGTTATAGGTGAAAATCTTCCAGTTCAAACAATATTGCCAGAACTTGATGAGGAAGGAAAAATAATATTGGAACCTGAAGTGGTCATGGAAACAAGAACTCGACAGCTACGGAATCGATCAATTTCAGAGTGTCTCATCAAGTGGAAGAACTTACCCACTGAAGATTCTACATGGGAGGATGAGAATTTTATACAGAAGCACCCGGAGCTACTCAAGCGTTGAGGACAACACTTTTTTTGAAGGAGAGGGGCATGTTAGGTCCCTATATCACTAGTATAGTCCCTTATTATTGTTAGTGTAAACCCCTTATTATTATTATTGTACCCTTGTAACCCCCATTTTGTTATTTGCCTTGCATAAAATTATTTGTTTCTTTTTGCCCAAGTCAAAATTTCAGGGTTACATTGTGGCCCCATGGACTCCTATATATAGAAAGGAGGTTTTGTAATTTGTATCATCCAAGAATTTTCCATTCATGTAATGTATTGGAGGTTGCCCCCCTCAAAGTGGCTTATTTCTAAGGCGTTGATATCTCTTTTCTTCTATTTTTGGAGCTGGTTTCTCAACATATTGACTTTCAATGTCAACCAACTCATCAACCAATGTACAACTTAGGTTGCGTTGTTGCTATATCAAGCTTAGCTTGTCACATGATATTTATCGTTGTCTGAAAAGTTTCCTATGGAGTTCAAGTGCCTCATGTTTAAATTTAGTGAGACTAAATGATTCAACCTTTTCCTACTCCAAAATTTGATGTGATTCCTTAATATGGTCATTACGTTGCTTGAGTTGTTTAAAATGCTAGCGCTTAACAAGCTCAATTTTCTTTTGTAGTTGTATTTGAGTTTGTGACACCTATTATTCCAATTGTTGTATCATTTCATCCTTCTCTTGAATAACTTTCTTGACATGGGTCACTTTATCAATGGTAGTCGATGCATATGCTCCTCTGTACTGAGCCAATTCTTCAATTTCTTCATGTGGAGCTATAACAAAGCTTTTCTACAGAAATTTAAGAGTATAATTAGAAGGAGACACTTCACTTTCTTCCTTTCTCTTTTTTTTTTTTCTGCCTTTCTTTATTGCAACTTTATGCTATGGATGATAAAAAAATATCCATAGGAGGTATCTCTTCAATATTCAGTTGAATTTCAGTATTAGGATGAGCAGGGATAATTTCAACATTGGCCAGAGTATTCAGGGGGGTTTCATCAATAGGAACAGAGTGTGCAACAGTAGTCTTTGAAGATTCAGAAGTAACAGGGTTTGTTTATTGAGTGACCACATTGGAAGCATTCTCACCAAGAACTCCTTTCTCCTTGTCAGTTTCATCTTGAGCTGCTATTTTAGTCAAATATTCATGTCATTATTTGTTCATATCAGCGACTATAATATTGGCTGAAGAGGATTTTTCAGATGATGAGACCTGCGTTGGTGTTAAAATTTGTGGTGTTTCCTATGATGTGGAATTGATGGTCTTCTCAACAAATCCATCTCCTTCCAGAAGCTTAATAAAATGCATGAGCATTGAGGCCCTTCTGGTATCTCTATAAGCCATAAAATGCTGGGATTTTTCTGGTGACAATTGCTTATCCTTATAACAATATGATTCATAATTCAAGGCATGATAAAAAAAGTCAACATACTGACTTTATTCATGGAAATAAGTTTTAATATGTGCCTTATTAGCTACATTAGGAACCACATTAGAGGGGCCAACAGATCTAAAAGGAATGGTGGAAATTTTTAGCTCATTTAGGGCCAAAATATCCTTTTCTACATGTTGATAATTGGCTATGGAAAAAAATCCAACCTTCAGTGGTAATTGAGGCCAAAACCTTTTAGAAACTCTTCTAAGTTTAAGGGTAATCCCAGTCCCCATAGTTTGGTAGCAAATTTCTCGGGATAGAATTTTGTCGGGGATGTAAAGAGGAAGAACATGAGGGTTTTCAGTGCTTCCCAAAATTATAACATATGTGAATAAATCTTTGAAAAAATATGCTCCAATGCTAAACAGGTCATCATGTGCGACAACTGACATCCTTAGGGTTCTGAAATTGAGAATGACCCGATTAATAGGAATCATAACTAGATGGAAAATATGGTAAAGATGCTCGAAATAGTTTTATTCCCAGAGAATACTGTGGTATATGTGGATGGGAAGGGGATCAACGAGTAATTCATTTCCACCCCATGCAAGGGAAATCAACGGAGAAACATATGGCATCCATAACATATCCTGACATATAAAAAGGTGGCACATACTCAACAATATTTTTCGGCTGGAAGTGAAAAATATGTGTGGGCAAGTTATCTGATAACATTTTAGCCCAATCAAAGACATAACCATGAGATATATTGTCAATAATAGGAACCACATATTTTGGAAAAAGTGAATTATTTTCTTTGGCGTACAAACGACAGAGCATGGAAGCAACATAAGAAAAAGGGGATGCGATCGTAGCAATATGATATTTACCAGAGGACTCCTCCTTAAACCTACTGGAATTGCACAACCATACTCTGATTATTTGGGGTAATTTATCTTTATCTCCCTCACATTATTCTTTAACAAAATGTTCAACAAACTGCGCATTATATTCCACTGGAGGTTTTGTAAAATGATACATACCCCAAATGCTTTCTGCGCTAAAAGAGTCAATTGTGATGCCTCTTCGAGTAATGAAAATTTATTCACCGACGTCGACTTCTTCTACTACCCAACGTATCATATATGTATAAGGAAACAACCTTGGTCGTGCCGCAACTTTATGAAGGTGAGACCTTGCAACATCATTGACTATTGTTGCTAAAGAATTAAGACCACCTTGGTCTGTTGTTGCAATTTCGTTGCATCCTATGACTCTTCTAGCATTTATTATTAAAAAATATTAAAGATTTTGTTCTAGGATTTCACTCTAAAGTCATTTCAACTTGTGGATTGAACTCCACAATTGTGTTTTTACTCCAAATCAAATTTCGCAAAGATTCTATGAATTTTGAGGGCTTAAATTCGATAAAAGAGTAAAATTTTAAATTTTGATGACCACATTTGGCCCAAAAGTGTAAACCATATTCAAGGATTAACCCCTTTATATTTGTCATATCCTTTCTTCATTCTTTTGACAAACTTAGCCTCTTATTCATATGATCTGGAACTTGAGCATTCTTGGTCATCTCTGGTTTTCCTACCAGATTTAAAGGTTGCTTCCCTTGATCTGCATTTTCCTTTTATAGTTCTCATTTCATAGGCAAACAATGTTCCAAGTAATTGATCCATTGTTAAATTGTCAAGGTTATACATCTCCTCAATGACTAATACCTTGGCATTGAATCAAAAAGGAAGATATCTCAATACCTTTTGAACTATAATGGAATCCTTTATAGTTTCATTTAGACCTCTCATGGTATTTACTATTTCATCAAATCTGAGGAAAAAAATTGCTACATCCTCATTCTCTTCCATTTTTGATGGCTCAAATTGCATTATATAAACTTGCAGTCTCTCCAATTTTACCTTACCATCACTTTGATAGTTGTTTTGCAACTTGTCCCACATTTATTTCGCAATCTTGTAATGCATAACAATAACAAATTATGATTCAAACAATCCACTTAGGATTGAATTCATAGCTTTGGAATTAATAAAAATCCAAGCTTGTCCTCTCTATCAACCGATGCATGTGGCTTTTCATAGCCATTCATCATTGTATCCCAGATGTTAGCACCAAGGGACATTAGATATGTCCTCATTCTTACTTTCTAGAAGGTGTAGTTTGTTCCATTCAAAAAATGAGTTTTGTTGGTAAGACGTATTTCCTGGCTAGCCATGTCTTAGGTTTAGATCTTCCTTCCACTTTTTAGACATATGTTGAAGGAACCTGCTTTGATGCCAATTGTTGGAAACTAGGAAAATATTGAGGGAGGGTTATTGAATCAGTATTATATATATTTTAACAATGATTAGAAAAATTAAAATAATGTAATTATACAACAAACCATCAATCACATAAAGAACAAGAAACAATACGTTCATGTGGATACCCATATGAGAGAAAAACATAAATCTTCTTTTTAGTATTGATGTAAATGTGGCACAAGATTCTTTTACATCATTTTCTCTATTAAACAACCTAAAAGAGGATCCAACCTCTTTTTCTTTGCAAACAATTGCTTGCTCGAATCACCTATTCCCACTTTTGTAGACACCAACCTGCACCTGATCTTTTTCAGGCACCTACCTGAAGGAGACACCAATCCCCTAGTAAAAGATATAAGTAAATTGTCCTGTCTTTTTTTGCAACACTCTCTATGTTTCTGATTCTTTTCAATTCCCTTACACACAACAACTTTTGTTTTCAACCAATCTCCACCCACATCCCTTGTTTTGTCCTTTTGTTCCTTATTTGCTTCAAAATTTTGAAATTTGATAGCTTTCTCACTATTGTTTCATGACCACTATTTTTGTCTTTCTCTCACACAGTTAATTTGTTCAAAACAAGAGAAACAAATTCTTATTTAAAACTTGAAATACTAGTCTATATCAATCTCCTCTCATCAGCTATTTCTTTTCACATTCAAAATTACCAGGAATTAAATCCCTTCAAGTTCATGTCTTTTGAAAATTTTCCCTGGCCACTATACAACACCAAGTTTTTAGAAAAAATGAAATTCCAAATACCAAATTCATTTAAACACCAAATTCAACAATAATTTTTTTAAACAATAGTCATGATGACTATCTCCTAGTTCTATGTGCCCAAAGGCCAAAACCGCAGACTTAAGACTTTAAGTGCTTAAGCTATTCCAACACACAATTTATTATTCGATAATTTGTAAGTAGTGTATTTGTGAAATTATGCGAGGAGAACTAGACTCTCAATACCTCCATATTTCAACAAAAATCCATTATATTTGTTTCTTTGGCTTTGTTGTAAAAGGACCAAGGGTTGTGACCACGTTTCAATCAATGAGGGATCAAATATTTTTATGCCACAATATGGAATCTGAGATTTGGTCTAATGTGCCAAATGCTTGCAACCTCATATTGTCTAGATGTTTGGATAGCTTAGTCATGTTTTGAGTTTTTCCAGGCCCACTAACCAACCATACACCAAATCACTTAACACTGCAAAACATTTAGAAACACAAGCTTCTGGCATGAATCCCGAGGATTTTCCATGTCACTTTTCTAACATCATCCTTCCATGTGGCTTCCTCTGAGTGGTGCCACATGTCATATGGATTTCGCCCACTTAACCATCCAAAATATCCAAGTCACCTACCACATGTCACATGTATCGAGTGTGGCACATTATCACTTGTCACGTCATTGCCACTAGACACTACCACATCTTCTACCTTGTCCAATCATGTTCTACAGTATGTCATTGTCGCCACTACACCAACCACATCCTATGCCATGTCATTCATCTTTACGAAGGAAAAATCCAGATCTGGGTGTAATTTATAGTTTTCCTTTGTAAAGTCTTCTAAGGGTTTTATGCTCATATTTATTTAAAAGTCCTGATTAATCTAGATGTTTGGTTACGTTTATTCCCTGAATTTCTCAAACAATCCTAATTTCCTAATTTTTGTTCAAGAGTTTGGATTGATTCAAATGTTTGGTTAGTTTTACACCCTATATTTCTCAAACACTCTAGATGTCCCAGATTTTTTTTCAAATTCTCGATGGTTTGGATCACTCAAACAATCCAGATGAGTGTAGATGAATCTAGTATTTGTCTCGTTTGGCCAAGTTCTAAATTTTTTGTGCCCCAAATTTCTTGACTATCCTTGCATATTCTGAATGGTTAGGATATTTCCTGAAGTCCCATAATTTTTCAATGTTAAACCTTCTGTGGATTTTCCAAATTCTCAACCTCCAAACTTCTACCACATAAATCTACAAAATATAATTGTTAAACATGTATGTACTTCAAACCTTTATTTCTCATCAACCCTTAGGATTCCTGCTAAAAGTTATATATCATTGGAAATAAATCTGAGAGGACTACATAATGAATCACTTAGTTTTCTTATTTGAGCTAAGGCGTTAAGTAAAAAAAATCTTCAAAGCTTCAGTTATCCATGATAATAGTTGGTTGGTCTTAAGTTAACTAGGTTGAGTCACTTAGAGTTGAATAGGGTCTTTTGAATTCATAATTTTCAAAAAATGCACATATGTGAGGGGTCTTAATGGTCATCATTTGTGTGATAGGAGTCAATGTCGAATAAAAATCCAAAAATATCTCATACATGAAAAAATATGGTCATTACAGTGAAATTTGACAAGAATACCAAAGTTCGTAGCGAAATCAGTGTAAAACAATCAAAATTCGCTACGAACTTGCCTAAAAAATTTGTTTTTGCAGTGAGAGAGAATTTTAAAGTTTTTCAAGCATTAAATGTCTTTTTGAAGCACATCAATCATATGTAATGGTTAAAGTGTATCGATGGATACACTGCTTAGTGAGAACACTCATCACAGAAGATGATTAGGCCGCCAGCTCATCATGTTGGACATATCATCAAGCATAACATCACATCACTTTTTCCACCTCACCATTGGATAACTCCAGTGTCAGTTGGCTAACACCTCAGCATGTTAGTTTGGTTCGATGGAGATGGTACAAGCTGAATTGAAGAAAAAGGGTCTTAAAGTGATTATGCAAGATGTTGATGTTAAACATGGTAAGCCACACATTTTTTGTCACTTTTTGTCTTAAGCTATCATCACAAGACATATGCAGGCTGCAAACATGATTCTTGGGCAAAGAAGGAGAAATTAAAAAAAAATCTGCCAAACTAGGTGAGTTCGTAGCGTGCTCTAGGCTTGAGGCTGAGTTTTCACTACGAACTTGTTGTAGGTTTCCTTAAGATAAAACTCCTTCAAAAGTACATGGAAGAGGGTGTAAGAGGCTCGCATTTAGCTTATTAGACCCAAGGAAGACCCTCCAATAGACATAAATGTCAAATTTTATGCAAAAGGTGGTGAAATGAAAACGCTACTAACTCTCCTGAAATTTCCTGTACATGATTGTTTTAGCAGAAAACTTAAACTTCAATTTCTGACCAAATGAAAAATCATTTGGAAATATGAAGGAGGTTTTTTCTTCAACACAAGCCCATCTACAAAAACCTCTCTCAGTTTTTGCAAAGCCATCAGGTTTTGGAAATTATGCACTCATCTTCAAGGCCTATTTTTTTCATAATTTTCACTAACCAGATTTGTGTAAATTTTGAAAATTCGACTTGAAAGAGGTCCAACTCAACATCCACGTGGCATGATGACACATCAGCAGTCTAGTACACTCAAAAAATTAGTTGGTTGCAGTTGATAAGGGTTATTAAATAGATTTTTTAAGTTATTTAATGAAAGAAGAGTCCTTTTTGTATTCAAACTCTGCCAAATAGAAAATATCCCTGGGAAGTCTCCAAGTGATGTAATTCTATTTGAAATTGGTCTCTTAGGTAGGAATTCGAAGTTAGTGTTAATCAAGTTTTTCATTGATTTCAATATCGTATTTTGCATGATGGAAAATTCTTATTATGTGTGATGTTTCCTAAATGCCCATTGATCATAAAACCCTAATGATGATGTCGTTGAACTAACCATGAAGATGCCCTAGATCCCAGATGATGTTCTTACCATTAATAAGGAAGTCTAAAGATGCCATGTCAATCATGTGCCTATGATTGATGATCATAGTGATCTAGCCTTTAAGTGCCAATGATGTATATAATATACATGCCCTTGATGACATATGGAGGACTATACATGAATGACCTTACATTGATGAAATATAAATCCAATGATGGGCTCTCTCGATGGAAATTAATGGATGTTGCACTATGACATGGTTGGTAACATAATTAATGCTACACTGTCACACATAAAGACATACATAATGATGACATGGACAATGATGGGAGATATGAAATGAATGACCTCACCATACTTGATGACATATAATGACATTGTTGGATACATGACAATGGAGAAGCCATTAATGATCTCTTGTTGTCCTAATCACCTTCTGCACTAACATTCCAAACATTCATAAATACGATTATTTTTTGACATCTTGAAGACATCATTTCAAAATGGCTCCTTAACCATCTTAAAGAGGACTCCTTCCTCTTTCCAATGAGCCCTCATATGCCCCAAAACTCCCCGTCATTAGAGAGATATTTATTTTTGAGGTTGTGCAATAATTTTTTTTTTAGTCGACCTATCCTAGCTCCTATTGTCGGCCTGCTTTAGTGACGTGTCTCCTCACGCAAAACTAGTATAAATACATGTCGTATATTCTCATTTTAGTCATCCAAGTCGGTGAAAATCATAGAAATTCAAAGAGAAAAGCTACAAAACAACAAGGAGGCTGAGATGACATAAAAGAAGATTGTTTGGGCAATTTTTTGTTATGAATTTTGGGTCTTGAACACAGGTTTCTAGCCACTAATTCAGTCAAGAATTTATCTAAGATAATTACAAACCAAAGTATAACATCGAAAGAGAAAAGGAGTTTTTGGTGGATGTCTAAAGAATTTAACTCAAATTGTTTGTGGTTTGGACCATACTAAAATCTGTGGATAGGTATCATCTATGGAAGCTTGGACCTCTAGTAAACTTGGCACTTGTTAAACTCACTTTGTGGGTGTGCAGGCCTTGAAAAAAACAACCTATTACAAGTATCTTCAAGAAGGAAAACCACCAGTAACGAATAACAATCTCATTTTTGGAAGAAACTCGGACCCGTAGCTTATCTCTTCAACTAGCGTTTGACTTTAGTCTCGGTCTTGTAGCAGATAGTGGAGGAATAAAAATTACAGTCACCTGTGGTCAAAGACTTGTTGGGGAAACTCATTAAAAGCTCGATTCTATGTCATTCTTGGACATACATCACAATTTAGAAACCTTGAGGACAACGGCCTAGGATACCTCAGACCTATAGCTTACCTTTGTTGTGGACAGTCATGTGGCTTCACTAGTTGGATTGGATTTGTGGGAATTTCCAAAGGACAATGACAGAATTTTAGACAATTTGTGTTGAGCTGCCTTTGTGACACTTTGGAGCATCTTTAGAAGTATTGTTGAAGCAACATTAACATCACATCTTGAAGAATATTTTGACATTGAGGGCATAGTATTGGGCATAGTTTGGTGTAGACTTCTTAGTAGAATTGATATACATATTGAAGCAGATTTGGAGTTGTCTTGAGATATTCTTGAAGACATATTGAAGCACATATTGAAGAACTTGTGAAGAAATGCCTTTTTGGGAAAGTAAAGTGAAGACTCCCTTGAGAAGTTCTTGAATAATTCCTTGAAGAATTTTAGAGCGGGTGTAGAACTTGGGCTACCTATTGAAGACATCTTGAAGGCACCCCTAGAGATTATGATACATTGGTGATGTCATCATGAAGTAACCTTGGAGATCTTTGTTTGGGTATGATGAAGAGCAGTGGTGACGCCTTCTAAAAAGAAAATGTTGTCATTGATGATGTGATGTGAAGACTAAGTGTGATTAGGCTCGTTGAAGAAGACATTGGGAGTCGTGAATAATAACCAAACACATCTTGATGAAGTGAAGCTAAGGTTTGGAGTCTAAGAGGTTGGAGCCTCGTAGAGACAAGGTTGGTGCTTTGGAAGATATGGTTGGAGCCCTAGAGGATATGATTCCTCAAGAGACCAAGTTGGAGCATGTACCAGAGATAGGGTTAGAGCCCTAAAGGTTGGAGCCTACACCAGAGATAGGGTTGGAGCCCTAGAGGTTGGAGCCTCAAAGTGACAAGGTTGGTGCCTTGGGAAGATAGGGTTGGAGCCCTAGAGGTCGGAGCCTTGTGAAGTCCAAGTTGTTGCTTGGCATAGTACAGGTTGGTGCCTGGAAGGATTGAAGATCGGTGTCTTCATCTAAGGTTTGAGCTCTATACTATTGTATTGGATTTATTGTAAATAAGAGATTAATAAAAGTATTTATTCTTATTTTTCATTTTGTGTTCTAATTATAAGAGATTTAAAATGGTAAAAGTAATAATTGAAAAGAAATATTAATTCACCCACCTCTCAATATTTCCAACAGTTAGCTAAGGTGGAAAACCATTTTTATGAGTCCTCACTCTATAAATAGGTAGATGAGAGGATTAGAGAAGGTTGATTGATGTGATGCTACAAGATACTTTTGTAATATTTCATAGTCAGTAATAGATAGTTGCAGAAGGCTTCTATCAGACCTGAGATTCATTATGTGTTCTCATATGTATTTGTTTTATCTATCTATTTGATGTTTATTCAATTAACTTTATGTGTAATCACTTGGAATTCATGTGTAATCATGCTCCAACTTCTTGTATGCATATGGTTTACTATTCGAGTTGTGGTTTTGAATGACAACACACACACATGCCTTAGCTTCCATGATCAGATGTTTTTCATGTAATTGAGTTTCCTCTAACTCCATGCCCAATGGTAGCTACTTATTCACATCCTTCACCTGCATAAGAAACATTCAAAATACATTCAGAGTTAGACATCTTTTTTTCCAAACATTGTCTATTGAATATCATCATACATTACCTCGAGAGAGCCCTCTCAGGTTGGAAAGGCTAAGTTCCAACTAAAAGTGGCTTGAAATATTTACTCTAAGTTGATTGTTGAAGTAGCCCATCAGCCTCAATTTAGTGATAAAATTTTGGTGCGTTTTTCGGGAGACTGAAGATGAATTTTCCTAAAATTTTGTGCTCAAACAGAAATACTTAACTCTTGAAGGTAGCAGGATCTCAGAAGCATTCGAGGCTGCATTCTACCTTGGAAACTCCATTCTTAAAGAATTCAGAAATTCATAGCTTCGGGGTGACTCTACTGCTTGAACATCAGTAGCTTGATGAAGTTCCAAGATGAGTTCTATTGCAAGAAAGAATGCCAGGTATGCCCCTATGAGTCGGTCTCACATCCCTGGTTTTCCAAATCCTATGCTAAGAGTTAATTGGTTGGCTTATCTTCCTATATTTAAAGATGAAAATAAAGATAATGTTTCTCTTCACTTGGTTAGATTCCATATGCATGTACATAATTTTCGAGTTGAGTTTCCTAAGGATTGTCTCATGAAAATGTTTATGGCCACCCTGAAGGATGAAGCTAGTACATGGTATGAAGGGTTGCAATCGGGAAGCTTGTTCTCTCTAAGAGATTCCCATAAGACTTTCTTAGAACATTATGAGAAAACTCATTCTTCTTTATCACTGCTGCAAGACTACTGTGATTTTTGTGAGGTTTTCATTCCATATCTCAAAATTCTTGGTGATAATGGAGAGTGCATGGATGAGGATATGTTAGAGGAACTTTATGATTTCTCTTCTCATGTTAGTTGTCGTGATAATCAAGAAGGTTTCAAACAAACAGATGTATCTTCTTTGCTTGAAGATGAAATGGATCAACACTTTGACAACCAAGTTATATCCTATGAAATTTGTGAAAATTTGCAACATATTTCCCGTCTTTAGGTGATAAAAAACATGAATATGGTCAGTTACAAGGCTCTTCACTTTGTTCATTTTCTGAACCTTTAAATGTTGAGCAACGTGAAAATGGGCAGGATCAAGGAGAAACTTATGTGAAACTTGTTTCTTTTTTATCATTAGGAAGAGGATGATTCCTTAACTATGCTTAAAGGTTGTCATGAGGAAGTACTAATGGATAATAATCATTAAGTTTTTGATCTACAAGTTGTTGTCCCAAAATGTCCTACTACATATTTAAATGATAAAAAATTGTTGTTTGTGCATGATGATATACATGAAGTTCTAATTATAATGCATGGAAATTCATTTCTAAACATCCATGTAGCACATGATATGGTTCCTTCCATTGAATATTTTCATGAACAGTCAGAGCCTTGTCTCAAGAATGATGTCGAAAATGAAGACATAAACAGAGACAACCTGTAGTTATGAGTCAAGATTATCCTTTGGATCATCAAGGCATTATAATTTTCAGTGTTTTCAAGAATCCTATTGCTGATTTGCTGATTTCATCAAAAAAGGAAAATTTTCATGATTATCAAGATCCTTTGGTAAGCCTATTTAAGCCATCAGTGAAGGTGGAGCTTCTTTGATTTAGAAGTTCCGGTTATGGATTCAATTTTGTATTCTGAGTTGCTAATAGATGGGCCACTGACTAACAGTCAAGAAGCCCAGGTGTTGGATCAGCTCTTTGACTAGTTATATTGGAGGTTTCATATTGCTTGAATTGAAAGTTTGGTCTTCAGTGTTGAAAAGTCAACAAGAAATGTGTGTCTAATTTAATTTTCCCTTAATTAAATTGGACAATTAAATGTAATATTATCTCATAATCACTTGTACTAGTTAATTAAGTGTGATAAACTCAGTTAGCTCATGGAATTCGAGTTGAGGGTGGTTGGTGAAGCATGCAGAGTGATTCTATTAGTTATTGAGTCCAAGATGCAGTTATTGCATTATTTTAATGTGTCAGAAGTCAGTTAACTCAATTAATTAAGTTAAAATCAGTTTAACTAGTTGTAATTGATTGTTGCACCAAGTGAGAGGTCAAGTGAATTAAATCAGATTTAATTCACACGTAGTGATCTGTCATGTAACTAATGATTTACTATTAATAGTTGCATGCATGTCAGTTTTTATGAAGACCCAGTTGAGACAAAGGTTAAAGGGATGTTAACTATCAGATGTATTATTAGAAAATTTCTTTCATGTAGTAATACACCCATAGGATTTCCCATGAGCATTGTGCAGTTTTGGAAGGTTGAAATTCCTAAAGAATAAGGATTGCATTCCACATGAATTGCACAAGCAAGGTAGGCTGAGAAGAGGTTGAAAATTGGCTAAGTGTTGGTCGATTTTGTCTGGATCAGCGTGAGACAGTTGTGAGAGTGCAACAGAATCTTGTGGGAAGAGTGCATTGTAATTGTTTCATGATGCCTTGGTGAATATACAATAGAAGATAAAGGGTCTTTGAGCAACAAGCTTTCCCCGGGAAAATATTTGTGTTGTGGTTTGATTTGCTTGTTTTTGTACTTGTTGTGATTGGCGATTGTGTTTATTTTCCGCAATTAATTTGTAGAAGGATTTAGTATCTTGCTTTAGCATATCGCATGATCGGATTGAATGCATTGGTATACATATTGTTTGTATAATTTCTACATGGTATCAAAGCGCAGGAAATCACTATAGTGGAGAAGAAATTGAGTTTGTGCTGAATAGCATTCGAATTTGCAAAAATATTCTTTGGTGTGATAGGCGAATCAAGATGGCTTTCAATGCCTTGAGATTGGAATATGCACTCGAGGGTAGTTCTAATTATATTTCATGGAAAGACATAATGGAGGCAATTCTGGAGGACAACGGGTTGGAATAATTCATTGATAATGACATTCCCAAACCCTCAACAGCAGATGTCGCTCTTCTTGATGCTTGGCAAAATAAGGTTGCAAAGGCGAGGAGGATCTTATTAGAGGGAGTACGAGACCACATTGTCGAGTCTCCATGGAAAAGCGACTCCATATGCAAAGTGAAAAGCTTTGACAGATTTGTTTCAGAGTAGCAGTGACCACAAAAAATTGACACTGAAGGACAAGCTCAGGAAAATAAAAATGGAGAAAGGCAACACCATTCTGAAATATTTAACCAAGTTCATCCAATGTCGAGATGAGCTTGGGAGTGTCAGAATTATTGTAGCGGATGATGACTTGGTGAGCCTAGCTCTTCTAGGCCTTCCCAAGAGTTGGCATAGTTATCAAGACTCTGTCAATGGGAGGGAGAAGCTGCCAGTTTGGGAGCGACTTTGGTTGAATTTGGTACAAGAAGAATTGAGGCGGAATACCAGGGATGGATCCTCATCCAAGACAAATGATGAGGAAAATTACAACTTGGTTGGTAAGGAAAAGAAGGGGAAGGGAAAGAAATCTTATTCCAAATATGAGACCGAAAAAGAAGGCAAGAAGTGTGACATGTCCAAAGTGAAATGTTTTCATTGTCACGAGCATGGACATTATGCCACTAATTGTCCACAAAAGAATAAGAACAAGAAGGCTTCAGGATCTGCAGTTGGTGAGGCTTTGGCCTCGCAATTTGAGTTGGACTTCTCGCTCATCGCATGCATGGTGTCTCGTGCGATGGTATCAGTGTGGTACTTGGATAGTGGTGCATATTTCCACATGACTGGAGACAAATAAATTTTTAGTAGCTTGGAGGAAAAGGATCTACATATGCATATCAAAATGGGTGATGACGGGAGGTGTAGTGCTACTGGGATTGGTACAGTTACTTTCCAAAGACAGTCGGGTAAACCCTTCTTATTAAAAGCTATAATGCATGTACCAGGCTTGAAAAAGAATTTAGTTTCATTTGCTATGTTGGAGGATAGAGGTTATGATGTGGTTTTCAGTGAAGGGAAAGCATGCCTTCGTCATAAAGCCACAGGACAAGCCAAGAAGATTAGGATTTGTGTGAAGAATCTCTACAAACTTGATGTAGATGGATGAGCAACATTGATGGGTAAAGCAGACAAAGTGGTGAGTCGGGATGAGGGTGAGTTATGGCACAGGAGATTGGGCCATCTACACCACGATGCTTTGAAGGTCATGCAACATATTTCTACGGGGATTCCAAAGGGTACTCTTGCGCAGATAGACACATGCAAGGGATGTACCATGGGGAAGTATGCAAAGGTCACTTTTCACGAGAAGGAGAACCGAGCAGCAGAAATACTTGAGAGAGTTCACTCAGACGTGTGTGGACCATTCTCTACAGCTTCGACAGCAAAGCACAAGTATTATGTAATTTTTGTTGATGAATTTTCTAGAAAGTGTTGGATCTACTTCATGCAGAAGAAAGATCAGAAGTTCTCAAATTTTTGTGAGTTCAAAGCACTGGTGGAGAAAGATACAGGGAAGCATGTGAAGGCTCTAAGGAGCAACAATGGTGGTGAGTACATCTCCAATGAATTCAAGAACTTCTGTGCCAAAGAAGGAATTCAGAGAGAGTTGATTGCGTCTCATAACCCACAACAGAATGGGGTCGCAGAAAGAAAGAACAAAAAAATTGTGGGTGCGGCTCGAGCGATGTTGCATGATCATGGCCTACAGTTACATTTGTGGGCAGAGGCATGCAACACAATGGTATTTGTGCATAACCGCAGTACTCATCGGATACTTGGCATGAGTACACCAGAGGAGGCTTTTTCTAGTAAGAAACCTGATGTTTCATATTTTAAAATTTTTGGCTCATCTTTCTATTGCCATGTGACCAAAGATTCCAGAAAGAAGCTAGAACCAACAATTGATATTGGGATATTTGTGGGGTACACTAATACTCCCCACAACTATCGCGTGTATTTTCCGAACAGCGGGATGACTGTTGTGAGATGGGATATAAAATTTGATGAGGAGAAAGCCATGCGATTGTCCCTTGAGAGGGAGATTGATTTGCATGCAGATGAGGAACTCTTAGTTCCGAAAGATGAACCTCAAGATGTGGAGCAACCACATGCAGAGGATCATGGAGTGGCAGAAAACACTCATGCAAAGCCATCCACCAGACATGGTAGAAGGCACACCACAGAAGTTGATAGATTGAAACTTGATGCGACAAAACATGTAGGAGTACCTACATCACTGCGCAGATAAAGACAGTCTCCAGATAGGTTTAATGCATACATGGCTCTTATGAGAAAGTTTATTGTGACAAAACCATCCTCCTTTGAGGAATCAATGCAGCAACCAATTGGGTTGATGCCATGGTTGAGGAGTATGATTCCATCGTCAAGAACAGTGCATGGGAAGTTGTCCCAAGACTAGTCGGAAAATTAGTAGTTGGATCTAGATGGATCTATAAGGTGAAGCAAGCAGAAGATGGGAGTGTGGAGAAGTACAAGGCTAGATTTGTAGCCCAGGGATTCTCACAAGTTGAGGGGATTGACTATGAGGAGAATTTTGCACCGGTTGCAAGGTACTCGTTAATTAGATCTATCCTTGCACTCTAAGCGTAGATGGGGTGGCAGATACATCAGATGGATGTGAAGGTTGCATTTCTCAATGGAGTTATTGAGGAAGAAGTGTACATTGAGTAGACATAAGGTTTTGAGACCTTTGACAGTGAGTCACATGTGTGCAGACTCAAGAGAGCACTGTATGGGCTGAAGCAAGCACCTCGTGCTTGGTACACCAGGATTGACAACTATTTCACTGGGTTGGGCTTCACGAAGAGTGAAGCGGATGCGAACTTGTACCAGTTTATGGTTGATGGTAAGATTTTGATTGTCATACTTTATGTTGACGATCTTATTTTGACAGGTGATGAGCAGCTCATAACTTCTTGCAAAGAGGATCTTGCAAGAGAGTTTGAGATGAAAGACATGGCACTCCTTCACTATTTCCTTGGTTTGGATATATGGCAGCGTGATGGGGAGCTATTTGTTTCTCAAGGCAAGTATGCCAAAGAGATTCTGAGAAAGTTCCACATGGAGATTTGTAAACCCATGGAGACTCCTCTTACAGGAAACTAGAGGAAGGAGGATGCTACTTCAGGTGAGGTAGTGGACACTACTATTTATAGGCAACTTGTCGGTTCACTTGTGTACTTGGTGAACACTAGACCAGACATTTTCTACACAGTTAACTAGCTTAGTCAAGCTATGGTTAAGCCGACCAAGCTCTTTTGGAAGGCGGGGAAGCATGTCTTGAGATGTCTCAGGGGCACTACAGAGTATGGATTATGGTACAGACGGATAAAGGGAGTGAAGCTTCAAGGCTTCACTGATGTATATTGGGTAAGCAGTCCATCAGTCAGAAAAAATCACATCAGGAGGGATCTTTAGCATAGGATCAACAACAGTTTCTTGGAACAACGAGAAGCAGAGATCTATGGCACTCAGTTCAGCTGAGGCATAGTACATGGAAGCTAGTCAGGCTGCATGTGAGGCCATCTGTATGAGGAAGATTCTTGTTGGTTTGTTTGGTCATCATATGGATCCGACGGTGATATATTGTGAAAATCAGAGTTGCATAAAACTCTCGATTAATCCAGTATTCCATGATAGGTCCAAGCATATTGACATCTGGTACCACAATCTCAGAGATTGTGTTCAGAGATCCATTATGTTACTTCAGTACATTCCCACAGAGGATCAGGATGCGGATATTCTGACGAAGGCACTCGCAAAGAGAAAATTCGAATACCATAGAGGCAGGATCAGGGTAGCTTATAATCCCTTTCTTGTTGAGAGGGAGTGTTGAAAAGTCAACAAGAAATGTGTGTCTAATTTAATTTCCCCTTAATTAAATTGGACAATAAAATGTAATCTTATCTCATAATCACTTGTAATAGTTAACTGAGTATGATAAACTCAGTTAGCTCACGGAGTTCGAGTTGAGGGTGGTTGGTGAGGCATGTAGAGTGATTCTATTAGTTATCGAGTCCAAGTTTAATGCATGAGAAATCAGTGAACTCAATTAATTGAGTTAAAATCAATTTAACTAGTTGTAACTGATTGTTGCACTAATGAGAGGTCAAATGAATTAAATCAGATTTAATTCACATGGAGTGATCTGTCAAGTAACTGATTATTTACTATTAATAGCTGCATGCATGTCAGTTCCGATGAAGACCCAGTTGAGACAAAGGTTAAAGGGATGTTAACTATCAGTTGTATTATTAGCAAACTGCTTTCATGCAGTAAAACACCCATAGGATTGCCCATGAACATTGCGTAGTTTTGGAAGGCTGAAATTCCTAAAGAATAGGGATTGCATTCCACATGAGTTGCGCAAGCAAGGCAGGCTGAGCAAAGGCTGAAAATTGGCTAAGTGTTGGTCGATTTTGTCAGGATCAAAGTGAGACAGTTTTGAGAGTGTAGCAGACTCTTGTGAGAAGAGTGCATTGTAATTGTTTCATGATTCCTTGGTGAATATACAATAGAAGATAAAGGGGTTTTGAGCAGCAAGCTTTCCCTAGGAAAATATCTATTTTATGGTTTGATTTGCTTCTTTCTGTACTTGTTGTGATTGGCGATCATGTTTATTTTCCGCAATTAATTTGTAGATGGATTCATTATTTTCTTTAACATATCGCATGATCTGATTGAATCCATTAGTATACATATTGTTTGCATAATGTCTACATTCATTTATTAGAGTAGGCTTGGTATGTACATAAATAAGCTTGCCGGGAAAGCATCTCTTTCAACATTTAGTTTGAAGATTGTAGTTGCAAGTTTCGGTTTGTACAAGTGTTTTTGCTTCAAGAGCATATCAAGGATCGAATACGGGCTGAAGAATATGACAAGTGGTTTGGAACTTCTCAATGAATAAGGCATTAGAGCTTCTAGTTCTTTGTTGCATCACAGGGGCGCAACATCCCCATTGGAGCCATTGTTATCCATGATAACTGTTGGTTGGTCTTAAGTTAATTGGGTTGAGTCACTTAGAGTTGAATAGGGTCTTTTGAATTCATAATTTTCAAAAAATGCACATATGTCAGGGGTCTTAATGGTCGTCATTCGTGTGATAGGAGTCAATGTCAAAGAAAAATCCCAAAATATCTCATGCATGAGCAAATATGGTCATTACAGTGAAATTTGACAAGAATACCAAAGTTCGTGGTGAAATTAGTGTAAAATAGTCATAATTCCCTACGAACTTGCCTATAAACTTTATTTTTGCAGCGAGAGAGAATTTAAAAAAATTTCAAGCATTAAATGTCTTTTTGAAGCACATCAATCATCTGGAATGGTTAAAGTGTATCAATGGAGACTTTGGTTAGTGAGGAAACTCATCATAGAAGGTGATTGGGCTACCAGCTCATCATGTTGGACACATCATCAAGCATAACAACACATCACTTCTTCCACCTCACCATTGGATAGCTCACCATATCAATTCAAGTTTACAAGGTCTAACTCCAGTGTATCAGTTGGATAACACCTCAGCACGTTAGTTTGGTTCGATGGAGATGGTACAAGCTGAATTGAAGAAAAAGGGTCTTAAAGTGATTATGCAAGATGTTGATGTTAAACATGGTAAACCACACATTTTTGGTCACTTCTTGTCTTAAGTTATCATCACAAGACATATGCAGGCTGCAAAGATGATTTTTGGGCAAATAAGGAGAAATTACAAAAAAATCTGCCATGTTAGGTAAGTTCGTAGCATGCTCCAGGCTTGAGGCTGAGTTTTCGCTACAAACTCTCTGTAGGTTTCCTCAAGCTAAAAATCCTTCAAAAAATACATTGTAGAGGGTTCTAGAGGCATGTATTTAGCTTATTAGACCCAAGGAAGACTCTCCAACAGTCATAAATGTCAAAGGTTATGCAAAAGGTGGTGAAATGAAAATGCTACGAACTCTCCTGAAATTTCCTATACATGATTGTTTTAGCAGTCAACTTAAACTTCAATTTCTGACCAAATGAAAAATCATTTTGGAAATTTGAATCATTTTTTTCTTTAGCACAAGCCCATCTACAAAAACCTCTCTTAGTTTTTGCAAAGCCATCTAGGTTTGGAAATTATGCACTCATCTTCAAGGCCTATTTTTTCAGAACTTTCACTAACCAAATTTGTGTAAAATTTGTAAAACTCGAATTGGAAGAGTACCAGCTCAACATCCACGTGGCATGATGACATATCAACAGCCTAGTACACTCAGCAAATTAGTTGGTTGCAGTTGATAAGGGTTATTAAATATATTTGTTGATTTATCTAATGAAAGAAGAGTCCTTTTTGTATTCAAACTCCGCCAAACAGAAAATATCCCTAGGAAGTCTCCAAGTGATGTAATCCTATTTAAAATTGGTCTCTTAGGTAGGAATTCAAAGTTAGCTAAGGTGGCAAACAATTTGTATGAGTCCTCACTCTATAAATAGGTAGGTGAGAGGATTAGAGGAGGTTGATTGATGTGATTCTACAAGCTACTTTTGTAATATTTTACAGTTAGTAATAGACAGTTGTAGAAGGCTTCTATCAGACCTGAGATTCATTATGTGTTCTCATATGTGTTTGTTTTATCTATCTATTTGATGTTTATTCAATTAAATTTATGTGTAATCACAGTCTTGGAATTCATGTGTAATCATGCTCCAACTTCATGTATGCATATGGTTTATTGTTCGAGTTGTGGTATTAAATGAGAATACACACATGCCTCAGCTTCCATGATTAGATGTTTTTCATGTAATTGAGTTTCCTTTGGCTCCATGCCCAATGGTAGCTACTTATTCACATCCTTCACCTGCATAAAAAAGCATTCAAAATACATTCAGAGCTAGCCATCTTTGTTTCCAAACATTGTCTATTGAATATCATCATGCATTACCTTGAGAGAGCCCTCTGAGGTTGGAAAGGCTAAGTTCCAACTAAAAGTGGTTTGAAAGAGTTACTTTAAGTTGATTGTTGAAGTAGCCCATCAACCTCAATTTGGTGATAACAACTTCAAAGCTATAACCTCCATTCTTGACTCACCAAACTCCCCTTGGACTTGACACAACCAACTGCAACTATCAATATGCTAATAATTCTTACGTAACATCAATAACAAAAACAGATTAAAATAACTCAACTTTGACATCAATGACAACACTTAGCTAGAGAATTTGTCTATACAAATTTTCATGTTTAAGATGGTAATTTTTTATATGAAATGTAGATAAGAATATATATATATATATATATATATATATATATATATATATATATATATATATATATATATATATATATATATTCATTAATCATTTTAAATAAGTTTTAAAAAAATTATGAAAATACAAAAATATATTTTTTTGAAATAAAAATATATATATTTAAATTTTATTTAGTGGAAAAAATTAATCATTTTAATTTTGATGATACATTAAATTTATAAAATTGGAATTTTCGATTTTCAAATATTTTCTCTTTCATCCCATTTAAAAAACTAGATATTTTTTAATTAGTTATAAATTTATTTTAAAAATTATAATTATATAATAATTACTATTCATTATTTTCTAAATTATTTTAAAATTTAAATTTAATTTTTTTTGTCCCGATAGATCTCCCCACCAGATTAAGTGATATATTAAATATAATAAAGATGTAGTTGTGTCAAACTTAAAAAAAATAAAAATAAAATAAAAATAAAAAATGAAATGCTATTGACTTTATTATTTTTTAATTACTTTTAAATTTATTTAAAACTAAATTTATATAAAAACTATAATGATATAATTACTATTTATTATTTTTTAATAATATTGCAATATCAAGTATAAATTGAGCAATTTTTTTTTATATTTGTATCCAAGTTAATATCTTAATTTATATTTCAAATAATTGTTTAAATTGAAATTAATGGATATTATTGTGTAAATATAAATCTCAACCAAATGATGGAAAAAATAAAGAATAATTTAAAAAGAAAGGAATAAAATAATAAATATAAATTATATAAAAATGAAAATAAAAGTAGTAAATGAGCGAATGTTATGAAAAGATTATAAAGAAAAAAAAATAATAATAAAGAAGAAAATATATAGTTTTTAGTATAAAAAGGTGGTATTAAAAAGTAATAGTTTGAAATTAAAAATATTGAAGTTAGAATTTTGGGTTTAGTCACTTTAATGAGGAGTGGAATGTACAAAAAGACAGAAAACAACTTGTATGTTTAGAAAAAAGGTTTATATATTTTTGTTGAAAAAATAATATTTTTGTTAGACCTGTCTGAAGATGTTAAGATATTGAAATAATGGTTAAAGTAAAATTGATCAAGATCTAAATATCAGAATTAATAGCTTGGAAGAACATTATAATGAGAGGATAACATTTTTGCTATAGAATAGAAATTAGAATAAAGATATATATGGAAATACAAATTTAAGATTGAGATAGAAATTTATATGTACTTTGTATTGATAAAATATTATAAAAAATAAGTGGCATTTATTTATACAAATAATGAAATGGATTATGAATTTGTATAAATAAAGAAATGGATTATGAATTTTGACAAGAAGAATTAGAATTAGGAAAATGCGCTATGTTTTGCTCATAATTTACCAATGGGATTCTTTAGGATGCATAGATTAACAACACTGCAATAGATATATAAAGAGTGGAAAAAATCCAAACATCATTTGTAGTCATATTCTTACTAAAACCCATGAATATTAGTTAGTATATTAATGTCTTAAATTATCATTTATGTCTCTTTGATAATAAAAAAGTAAATATAGATGTGTAAATCAACAAATTTTTATGATTCTAAAAAAAACGTGATTTCAGAGTACACGCATTGATTTTAGTATGGATTTTTTTATCACTTCTATGTATTTAAAAATTGTCATGCGAGGAGGTAACTCCACAAGATGAATTGTGATTTTGCATTAAGGGTGGACATAAATATATACATGGAGGGAGAGAATCTTGGGATTCATCTCCGAGTGTCTCTTCATATTCCAGGTCTCCTTATTTTCTATTTACATTATTTTATATTTTCACCAAATTCCAAGGTTTAGGTGTCAATGTTCCCCCCCTTAATCTGAAGGGATGTTAGTGAGTCCAAGCATCGTTCTGAATCTTTCGAACTTTTCTCTTCCAAGCACTTTGGTGAAGATGTCTGCAATATGCTCATTTGTGGAACAATAGCATAGATGGATTGTCTATGATCCAGTATATGAATCCCCCCTCCAAGATGTGGAATCTGATTATTAAATTCTTGAAATGACTTTGCATGCTAGAATATATCCAAGCGATCAAGATGCTGCTCAACAACATTGTCAGTCTTGGAAGATTCAAGAAAGATGGCATCTCTAGATACTACAAACTTTTTATTAACTTCGTCATAGAAATAGTATGCTTTGGAATTATTTGAATACCCCAAAAAGATACACTTATGACTCCTTGCGCCAAGTTTGTTTCTTTGTTATTTAGGTATCAAGGCATAACAGGTGGAACAAAAGACCATGAGATGATTTACCGAAGGAATGTGACCATGCCACATTTCATAAGGAGTCTTGTTTCTAATAACATTAGATGGACATCTATTCTTTATATACACATAAAATAGAACTGCATCAACCCAAAACATCAAATTTACATTCTTGAAAAACATCATGGAACACACCATATTTAAAATTGTCCCGTTCATTCTTTCAGCGACTCCGTTTGTTGGGGATTATAAGGCACAATTGTTTGATGTTTGATCCCATGTTGGCGAAGATAGTTTTCAAATTCCTTTGAAGTGTATTCTTTTCCATTATCAGTGTGAATGGAGTCAATATGAGTTTTTGCATCATTTTCATTACATGCATGAAAGTTATTGAATGTTTGAAAAACATCAGATATGTTCTTCAATAAATAAACCCAACACATTATAGTGTAGTCATCAATAAATGTCATCATATATTTATTGCAATTTGTAGAAGGAACTGGCATTGGGCCACATAAATCCGAATGAATGAGTTCAAGTTTTCTATGTGCTCTGGAACGTGAATCATGAAAACATTGTTTGCGATGCTTTCCTGGAATACACGCATCACATTGCTGAAGTTTCCTAGGAATTGTAGGCAAACCAGTAACACCATTTTTCTTCAACAATCAAATGTTGTCATAGTTCAAGTGTCCAAATATAAGATGCCATAAAAGACTTGATGGAAATGTACCTTTATCATAGTGAGAACTGTATGCAAAGTTTTGTGCACGAGCAGAGGTACCTTGCAACTTTAGAAGTATTTCTTCTTGTATCCCTGTCATGACAAGTGTCTAGAGATCTTATGCTTTTCTTACCTTAAACTTGCCATCAAACATATGAATGGAGTGTCCTTGCTGCAAGATGTGGACCAAGGACAACAAGTTTATCCATAGAAGTCTTTTTTCTTCTATCCCAATCATGACAAGTGAGAGATCTTATGATTTTCTGACCTCAACCTTGCCATCAAACATATGAATGGAATGTTCTTGCTGGTGGCTGTGGACCAAGGACAACAAGTTTCTCCTCAGCTCCAGGGGATATAGAACATCATGCAGAAGAAAATCTAGAAGACCAACCAATTTGAGCCTGATTGTGCCAAGCCCTAATGACTTGAGTTTTGATTTGTCTGTGAATTATATTGCTCGGTCAACATTTTCAGTAAATTCTTCAAAAAAATCTCTTCTAAAAGTTATGTGGCATGTTGCTCCTGAATCAAACAACCAATCATTTCTCCAAGAAGCAATTTAAGTGTTAAATAGGTCTTCAGTTATTGCAATATTATAATGTGCCACAACATAATGAGCAGATTCGGGTGCTTTACCTTTCTCTTTGTCATGAGTTTTACCTTTGGCTTCATTTCTTTCCTTCTCAATTACCTCCCAAGGTAGCTTACATGTGGATGAATCATGTCCATCTCTATTGCAATGTGTGCAATGAAGATCAGACTTTTCTCCTTGAAATTTTCTACCCCCCCCCCCTGCCCCTGAAAGTTCTTCTTCCTCTTCCTCTTCAGCCACCTCTTCCTCTAGAAGAATTTTGAGCATGATTATTCTCTCTATGTGAAAGACACACAGATTCTTCAAAATATTGAGGAGTTGTCTTCTTTCCAAAATCCTTTCCTCTCTCAACAAACTTCTTCTCGAGGGAGTCAAAGGTAATCTCCTCGAGATTTCCACTTGCTTACAATGACTCAAGATAATGTGAGTAAGTGGGATATAGTGCCTTGACATAAGCTATGAGAGGTATGTCTATTTCAACACCAATGTTTTTAATATCATGCATGATAGATCTTACTTATGATGCTAAAGCAAGAGGGTCATAATTTTTCAATTCAAGACATAATGGTTTAATCATCAATTGGAAAACTTCAAGTTTAGAGTGTGAGTCGTACAACTATTTCAACTTCTTCAAGGCATCAAAGGCATTTGAGAATGGTGAAATATGGCGACTCACCTCTTCATTTACAGATGCTGCAGTTAAGGCATAGGACTTGTTGTTCTTGTTTTCCCAAATGGCGATCTCCTTGTATGAGGTGGGCATTGCAGGTGCATTGTCTCCTTCTCCTTCACAAATTCCTCTCCATGACTCATTAAAGATGAGATAATCTTCCTTGAACATTAAGGAGAATTCGCTTTTCCCGAGAGAACTACTCCAACAATAAATATCAATGAATTCATTTTAAATGTGTGTACTCTACGTAAAAAATATTCTACTGCCTATATACTGTAAAATAATTGCAATTCTAGTGGTAAAAAAAGACCGCACTCTAGTAGCAATATGCTGAAAAATACAATTATGATTGGTAATATATGACAGAGGTAATATTTGGGGGAGGTTGTTGAAATTCAACAAGAAAATACACCACATACTAGTGTGGGATTCCAGTCACACATGGGTGATGAATTCAGTGACACATTAGTGCTAAATGTGGACGTTTAATTTATTTATCCCTTAAATAATTTGGACAATAAATTGTAATCTTGTCTCATAACAACTTGTAACGGTTAACTAAGTGAGATAAACTTAGTTAACTCAATAATTTTGAGTTGAGGGTCAATGGTGAGGCATGTAGAGTAATTCTATTATTTTGGGGGTCCAATTGCAGTTGTAGCACTAGTGTGGTGTGAGTGTAATCAGTTAACTCAAATTAATTGAGTTAAAATCAGTTTAACTAGTTCTAACTGAGTGATGAGCTAGTGGGAGGTCAAGTGTATTAAATTAGATTTAATTCACAAGTAGTGATCTACCAAGTAACTAATGATTTGCTATTATTAGTTGCATGCATGTCAAATCTCATGGAGACCCATTTGAGACAAAGGTTAAAGGGAAGTAAACTATCAGTTGTATTAATAGCGAATTGCCGAGGTGCAGTTATAAAGCCATAGGATGCCCATGAAGGATTGCGCACTCAAGGAAGGTTGAAATTCCTATTTAATACGAATTATTTTGTCTAGGGATTGCGTGAGCAAGGCAGGCTAAAGGTGGGATGAAAATTGGCTATGTGTTTGTCCAATTGTGCCTAGATTTGTGTGAGATGATTGGTAGAGTGTATGAGGTTCTTGTGAGCACATATGCATTGTTGTGTTTCATGATTCCTTGGCTTATTATACAATAGAGATGGAGGGGTTTTAAGCAGTTGATTTCCCCAGGGAAATTTTGTGTTGTGCCATTGATTCACTTCTTTCTCTTACTTGCATGTGATTGAGTGATCGTGATTTATACTCCACAAATATTGTAGAAGGATTCAATATCTTATTTTAGTACATTGCATGATCAGATTGAATCCATTGGTGTAATTTCTACAGAGGTTTTATTTGGGGGAGGTTTTATATGGGGGAGGTCGCATATGGAAAAGGTAACGTGTGAAGGGAGTAATATGGCAACAAATATAGGGAGTGGGGAAGCATAACAGTCATATGGAAGTAAGAGTAATATGGTAGAAAATAAATGGATTGCGACAATGTTCGATTGATATATGGACAACATTAGAGTTGAGGTGGTAAGGGAGTCGAATCAGAGGTCAACTGTGAGCAAAGGGAGGAGGTTGGCATCAGAGCAATGGATAGTTGCAGTCGGGTGCCAAGGGAGAGGGAGAGGGTTGGCATTGGAGGGAGGAAGACATGCACCGAAGGAGTGCATATGCCAAGGGAGGGGAGCACGGTCAAGGAGAAATCGAGAGTCACGATGCCGAGAGGCAGGGTGTGCTATGCAGAGTGTATAGGAGTAGAATGGGTGGATGGCGGGGTTGAGGGAAGCGACAGTGAGAGCAAGGGCCGATAGTGACGATGTTGAATGTTGTTAGGCCAACGTATGGAGGGCCGAGAGGCCAAGGTGGAGGGTTTGTGCTGTGGAGTCGGGGAGTGCAACCCATAATATAAGCTATGCAATAATTTTATTTTTTAAATGCAGAGATTGGATGTACCAAGAATCCCAACAAATAAAAAACACATAAATGCAGAAGCAACAAAACTTAACTTTGGAGCAAAGGGAACTAGTGATGGGCCGAGAGCATTCAATCACCACTAGGAGTATATGGGGAGTGTTCAACAAAACTAAAGCAGACACAAGGGACAAAGAATATGGTAGAGGATGTGAGTTCTGCAAAATGGGCAGAACGGGAGGGAGTTACAAGGGCATAAAAGCTAAAATGGAGTTGGCTCTCATATCATGTCAGGCCAAGAGGTAACTCCACTAGATGAATTGTGCTTTTGCTTTAAGGGTGAACATAAATATATACATGGAGGGAGACACTCCTGGGATTAATCTCCCAGTATCTCTTCATATTCCAACTCTCCTTATTTTATATTTATAAGCTATAAAGCCAATTATTTAAATTAAAAAAGATTTGAAAAAAATAAAAATAAAAAACTAAAAAGAGAGAAGAAGAACTATTGTTGTGTGGTCTAAATTACCAAGTTATGAAATATTCACATAGCCTAGGATACGTTCCTATTCCATATGAATATAAGTCTTAATCGCAAGGTTGGTTCAACAAGACCATCCTCGTCTACACAACATCATCTCTTTGGATGGGATTCACTAACCAATTTTTTTTTTTTAATGTTGTCCCATTGGAGGTTCGATAAGAGATTCAGACCTTAGAAGCAAACAAACATGGAGATAAAATGTATCACTCTAACTTTGAAAGTTGTGTACGCAAAACCAATTGGGTTCCTGACCCAGGTGGGAAACTATCAACTCTTTGCTGACCAGGAGGAGATTAAAATAATTATGCGGGATATACAGTATAATCAAGACGAGATAGCGGTGCGCTTGAACAAAATTGAGCACTACATCACTACAAACTCATATATTGATTATATTGCACCGCCGAATGGGGATACAATCATCAATGTTAATCCCATCAACATGGCTAGTGGAAATTCATCTCCATAAAATCTTGTCATTATTCTAGACGAATGAATTTTATATCATCTTTTGCGATCTGGATTCTTGTTTCATGATGTGTCATATTTATGTGTTTATATTGTGTTCATGTATGTGTTTTGTGTTTGTATCATGGTTAGTTACCCATGATACTGATATTTCCTTCTAAGCTTCATGGGTTGTAAAGCTTTGTCACCTTCCTTGGACAATTTCGTAGCCAATTTTGATTTTGGGATGTTGAACAGTTCTTTTATGGTGGCTCTGGACCAGGAAAAATCCCAAGGAATCCCAATTGTAATCTAGGATTACACTGCTTATCAATAAAAATTTTGGTCAAATTTACAAAAAGAATATGAATATTAATCCAATTTAGTCTCATGAATTTGACTTTATCAAAATTTATTTGTAAGGTGAGATAATGACCTAGATTGATTTGGAGTTTGTAGAGTATGCATGAATGGAATCGAATATATTTATACTTTTTAGGTTCTTTAGTAACATTTATATATTTATATTTGGAGATATTTAACAAGTAATTGATAGTGAGTTTGGCTCAATGAAATATGTTAATACTATGTTCTCTAATTATGGTTTTTGTTTTTAGGAATTGCCTTATGAAAAGGTGTATAAATAGGGTTTTTAATTTTTTAAATTTTCATGTCATTTGTTTTTAGTTTTTATACAAATTCAAGTGTTTTTCATTTGTAGTGTGATTTCAAATTCTGGAATTATATTTGTGGGGTTATTTTTAGGGTGATGTGCGTGAAGAGTTTAGTTTTTTCTAGAAGATCAACATAGTTATTATTATTTTTTGTTTTTTAGTTGGGTAAAAAGTTCATGAACCATACAAATATGCGAAAGTTTAGAAGAACGTTGCAAAAGCATGAGGAATATATCAAATCTAATAAAAGATCTTTATTCTAAGTGACCTCGAAATTTCATGAGAATGAACATCATTATATCTCATGTGTCAATTATGAATGCATTAGCGGGTAACGTTAATGAACTTGGAACTTGAATCTTCTTAGAGATCCCCTTTTTTCAACCTCAAACAACAAGATGTCTAGAATTCTATATATGCAGAAACCATGGACATTGAGTAATACAATTATTTCCCATCAAATGTTAGTTGGAAGAAGGCAATTAATTAACATGTATTTCATTAAATTTTGTGCTTTTTAAAGTTATTAGAATATGGGCTCGCATGATACAACTGTGGTGGGCACTTCCTCCCTCGGTAGTAACAACAATACAACCTTGGTGGGCGCTTGCTTCCTCGGTAGCAACAACAATGGCTTTCACTATGTCTTGCAACTCAACCAGACTGTTTCTCAACTCTTCCTTGAATTTCTATTCCCCACTAAGGAATTCCTCTAATTCTTCAAACCTAGCGTTTTATGCTTCTAACTCCACGTTCTTTTCTTTGATAAATCACCCTGCTAAGCCTATTATTGTCTTGCAGACTTCCAATTTCAGGCTCAAATTATCAGTCTCCTTTAGCACAATGTCGTCTGGCGTGAAATTTGGTAGCATTTCACCAAAATAATTGAAATAATATCAGATTTCCTCTACTTTAAGCTGCTCTAGCACATCCTCCTCCTCTGCCTTGGCAATGTCAACCCTAAATTTTTTGTCATTTTCTTGCTTCCTTTTCCGTTTTCTAGAGCTTAGATTGCTCTAAGAAGCGAGAGAGCTCTTAATATTTACACTCACGCCAAGAACTTCGACATTTCAATGCTTCTCTGATTTGGCTATTTCAATATTTGTCGTGTAAAAAAATTATGTTAAATACATTTACTTCAGTAGTTCTAGGTCCTGTATAATCCTAATGAAGGCATCATAAAAAATGTAAAAACGAGTCTAATTTGACTATTTCAATATTTGTCGTGTAAAAAAATTATGTTAAATGCATTTACTTCAGCAGTTCCATGTCCTGTATAATCCTCACAAAGGCATCATATAAATACATCACACAATTAAGTACTGCTTAGGCGTTCCTTTTCACCTTTAGGTGAGATTACTAGTTTAATAGTTGATTGATTGGTGGTTGGGATTCTTACTGCTTGCGTAGTGGCTTTATTTTAAATCTTGAGAGACCTAATCAATTTTTAAAAGTGGTCACTATTTTAAGGAGGTTTAAATCTTGAGATACCTAATCAATTTTTAAAAGTGGTCACTATTATAAAGAGGTTTTAAATATTGAGAGACCTAATCAATTTTTTATTTTTATTTTTTATTTGTCTTCATCTCATTTGTTTTTAGCTTTTATAAAAATTCAAGTGTTTTTCATTTGTATTTGAGAGACGGGCTCATTGTTTGACCCCAATATTCTTTTCACCATTGGATGCATGCTCTTCGCTTTCCTCTAGGCCAGTTTAGAGTAGGCTCTCATAGACTTCGGGTGGAGACAGACCACCAAATTTATAGACCAAGCAAAATATTCCAGGTATGTCATTTACAGGATGTGGAGACCGAGGTGCACTTCATTTTTGGATACCTCGTATACTACGAGATCAGAGGAAGGTTCCATTGCTTGTTTAGAGATTCTCATACCCTTGCCGACTTTTCCAGGTATCCCGATCAGAGATGTTTGGCACTATATATGCAGGAGGCTCTCAGGTTTCAAGCGCATATTCTTCAGCCTCCCATTTGACCAGACCCCACACAGAGGATCACGACATTTTCCAGGGTACTACCTTCAGACAGGGGCATCAAGAGATCGATTGATACCAGTTCATATCCATGCTATAGATCAGTGAGGATTTGTGGAACCTTACCCTCCACACGAGATTTTGACAACATATTCATCTCAGATCCGTTCCTGGGAGATAGACTAGGTCCTCCAGACCTCAGCAGTGCATGAACTCCCCCAGGCAATGATCTAGCGGACAATCTGCACTTTCCACCAGCGCTTCATCGGGCCAACAAACTTTGTCGAGTTTCTTCAATTTTCATTCAGCGTCGGATGTTAGGAGAGATGGGTTTGATCCCATACATTGTATTTTTATGTTCTTGCATTGTACCTTTTATATTCATGCATTGTATCTTTATAGGAGATTGTTTGGTTCTCCCACATTTTATGGACATCATTGTACTTAGCAGTCCCTTTGCCCTACTTTGTGGTCATTAGTTGGACATAAATATAATTATCTTATCTTATCTTATATTGTGATTTCAAATTCTGGAATTATATTTGCGGGGTTATTTGTAGGATGATGTGCGTGAAATGGTTTAATTTAGCCTTTGGTTTTTGGTGGAAGATCAACATACATAAATGATTTAATTTACCCTTTTTTTTTTCCTAGTTGGGTAAAAAAATCATGGACCATACAAATATACCAGATTTTAGAAGAACATTGCAAAGACATAATGAATATATCGATTCTAATTAAAGATGCTTATTCTCAGTGACCTCAAAATTAAATTTCACGAGAATGAAAATCATTATATCTCTTGACATGCGAAAATTATGAATGCACTAGTGCATAATATTAATGAACTTGGCACTCAAATCTTCTTAGAGATTCCCTTTCTTCAACCTCAAACAACAATATGTCTAGAATTCCATGAATCATGGACATTGAGTAATACAATTCTTTCCCATCAAATGTTTTGTTGGAAGAAGGCAATAAATTAACACGTATTTCATTAATTTTTATGCTTTTTAAAGTTATTAGAATATTGGCTCGCATGATACAACCGTGGTGGGTACTTTCTTCCTCGGTAGCATCAACAATACAACCTTGGTGGGCGCTTCCTTCCTTGGTAGCAACAACAATGGCTTTCACTGTCTCTTGCAGCTCAACCAATATGTTTCTCAACTCTTCCTTGAATTTCTATTCCCCATTAAGGATTTTTTCTAATTCTTCAAACCTAATGTTCTATGCTTCTAACTCCATGTTCTTTTCTTTGATAAATCACCCAACTCGACCTATTACTATCTTGCAGACTTCCAATTTCAGGCTCAAATTGGCAGTCTCCTTTAGCACAATGTCGTCTGGCGTGAATTTAGGAAACAGTTCACCAAAATACTTGAAAAAATATCGGCTTTCCTCTGCTTTGAGTTGCTCCAACACATCCTCCTCCTACGCCTTGGCAATGTCAACCCTAAATATTTTGTCATTTTCTTGCTTCCTTTTCTGTTTTCTGAAACTTAGATTGCTCTTAGAAGCTAGAGAGCTCTTAATCTTTACACTCACGCCAAAAACTTCGACATTTGAATGCTTCTCTAATTTGGCTATTTCAATATTTGTCGTGTAAAAAAATTATGTTAAATGCATTTACTTTAGTAGTTCTAGATCCCGTATAATCCTAATCCTAACAAAACACAAACGAGTCTAATTTGATTATTTCAATATTTGTAGTGTAAACAAATTATGTTAAATGCATTTACTTCAACATTTCCACTTGCTATATAATCCTGAAGTAGCACTGCTTAGGCGTTCCTTTTCACCTCTGGGTGAAATTGCTAGTTTAATAGTTGATTGATTGGTGGTTGGGATTCCTACTACTTAGCGGAGTGGCTTTATTTTAAATCTTGAGAGACCACTATTTTAAGGAGGTTTTAAATCTTGAGAGACCTAATCAAATTTTAAAAGTGGTCACTATTTTATTAAGGAGGTTTCTATTTTTCACCGTTGATGGTTAATTAACGAAGGGTCGAGATTATTTGACGCACATGCCTTGGATCGAATTGGTATCTTCAATTCGAGCCGTTGGATCTGTATCGATGGTTAAGATTCACCAGGGGTGTATTAGGGTTTTGGGGGTTGGCCATCTTATTCCCATTCTCTATTTCCCAGAATTTCACTTCATCGAGCTGTCCTGGTGCGGCCTTCTGCTGTGTTTTCTGGTTGCATCGAGGGTTCTCTTTTCTCTCTTTAAGCTGGTTAATTTGTGCGAGTGCTATTTTTATGCTTTCTTGTGTTGGGTTTTTCGCATTTAAGTAATATTCGGTACTGTCAATGAAATGGGAGCAATGAGGGCATTTAATAACCTGTAGGTTTTGGGTGTTGACGTCTTGTTCCCATTCTCTATTTTCCAGAGTTTCAGTTCATCGAGCTGTCCTGGTGCTCCCTTCTTCTGTGTTTTCTGGTTGCATCGAGGTTTCTCTTTTCTCTCTTGAAGCCGGTTAATTTGTGCGAGTGCTATGCTTTCTTGTGTTGGGTTTTTCGCATTCAAGTAAGATTCGGCACTGTCAATGAAATGGGAGCAATGAGGGCATGTAACACCCTGTATGTTTGGGGGTGTACAACATCGGAGCTAAACTTCTTTAAATCCGACTAGATTACACCCTGACAAACAAGGCATTATTGCTTGCCCTATTTTCATGGCAGTTTTCGGGCTTCGATATGACCATACCTGTGATATGGTTAGTAGTCACTAGGTATTATGGTTTCGGATGTTATGTTATCCCCATTCTTTACCGCATGGTGCTTTACTTCATGGGCTTCTCCTTGAAGGATTGAATTTATTCCTGACATCCATCCCAATAGTGGTTTTATTCGTTGTTTTTAATTGCTTTTAATTGCATTCAGTTAGTTTTTATTTTTATTTTATATTTTTACATTTTTATTTTTTTGTTTTGTTGTTGGTTGTTGTTAAGTTGTATCTGTTTTAAATTATTATTTTTATTTCTTTATTATTGTTTTGTTTCACCTCTGGATAATTAACATTTTTATGGCTTCTGCCATTGGCCCCTCGGACTTCGATATTATGATGCCTATGGTTCATTAACTGTCTTATCTATAGTGCCCTTTTCAATCCCTCCGCCATGCCATTTATGGCAGTGGATGGCTTGCGTTTTTTTTTGTTGTTGTTAGATTCGTTTTGGGTTCAAATATGTGAATTCTCCAGCATCCCATGGATCGATAAGATTTTGCAGTTTACTCTCCACTTCTAACAGACACTTGTTTTCTTGAAAATGCGTTAGCGTTATGAATCTAGTTAACATAAGTTATGATTCTAGACAAACGGGTGTCTGTTGGACGTTGAAAGTAAAGAGCAATTTTGGTAACAATCCCAGGAATGGAGGCCATCTGCTAAGTTACGAAGCTCCTTTAAGGTTTGCATCTCTCAGCAAATTATCAAAGACGTCTCTCACACTTCTAATGAATATAAAAGTCCTGAATTATGTAGACTTTCTCCGAAGTTAAGGTAATTTTTATGTGGTTTTCTGAAGTTAAAAGTATTTTTGGGCTTCAAGACTCTAAAATTGCGTTGCTTTAAGTTGTATTTTTCGTTAATTATTATAAAATAACAGTAGTGTTTTGTTCTTAATTTATTTTACATAGGATGTTACTCAGCTTAGTGCGTTGTACGCTGGTTAGTTATATTGGTTCATTTTTTTGGCTCCATGTATCTTAGCTTTCTATATTAATGATTACATGGGTTTTGGTTCTATGTATCTTAGCTTAATAATTGCCAAACTGTATGGGAATGGGCATGTTTGGCAATTTTAAGGTTAATTTGATGGGGATTTAATATGGGTTTGAAAGCTTTTGCCTGGATGAAATTTGTGAGTGATTTTCAGGAGCTTCATTTGCAGGGGGACAATGTAAAAGTCAGCGAGTTTATCTGACTCTTTTTTGGTTGATTTCTATTCTAGCTTGATTGACCGAATCTTAACTAGTTTATTATACTTTATATGGCCATGATAAGTCAAGTAGTGGCAGATCTCTTACTAAAAAAATGGTAAGAAGAGGGGAAAATCAAATCTAAATTAGTAGTGCATCTCTTACTAAATGTCCGTAAGAAGATGAGGAATTGATGTACATTTTCAAATCTTTTTAAAAAAAGAAACTTGTTAGAAATTGTTACCTCTACCTACATATGCAGAAATTGCTGATGTGAATCAATTCCACTGCCCAATAAACTGTTTTATTGGCAAGTGAAAGCATTGAATTTTCTTGTCCTTAGATCTTATGAAAAATGGAGACCTTTCCTCTCAAACACCTTCACTTTGTTTATAAAATGAGTTAAAAAGTTCTGCTTTTCAATAGTAAAGCCGGCTGTTCGTTGTGTCAAATAATATTCTCATCGACTTAAGTGTTTTTTGAAATAATTGTGAGAGTCTAAAGTGATATTATCGACAATTTACACACATTGCGCAATATTGGGATGCAACTGAGATCAGCAGGCCTTGTGATCTGAAAAATCGAAAGGACTTGAAGCAGGTGTTATGATGTGAAAAAATTGAAGGGAAATTTAGCGCACTTGTAAATTGTGAAGGGAAAATCCATAGTGGCATGTAATGTAAATCTCATGAAATTGTTTGAAGTCAATATAAAGACTTGTGGAAACATTTTTATGAGGAAAATTTTTTCTTTATGTTTTGTTTGAATTGCTGTGTAATTCACTGTTCTTAGAGTTGTGATCTCATGTGAATTTATAAGCCTGTTATGTTCTCTTCTTTATGCTTCGGGGTTGGTTTGTGTTTTCATGTTGGTGGTGACAGATCTGTAGGGCTCCGAGATCTCCTTCGCATAATATCAGCATGTAATATTTAGTTAAGGCCAACCTAGTTGCTTATTCTAGAAATGACAGGCATGCTTGGCAATTTCCTCCAAAGGTTCTGCTATTTAAATTTTTAAGGGATGTGATTTTCTCTCGTTGAAATATGATTTAATTGCATCTGGATACTGACTGGTATTGTATATGGGCTTCTTGGGGTTTGGAGGAGGATTCATTAGGGGTCATTTTCCTCTAGAGTTGGACATTTTACATCTGCCCTTTTTCGTTGGCATAATCTAAATGTTAACTAGATCACCATCACTTCGTTGGCATTTGGTGATAGACAGAATTGAATTTCTGAATTAGATGTGGTTCATATTTGAATTTCGAGCATCTGTGTATGTTTAAAATCTGTAGAAATCACATGCGGGTTGGTGGTTAAAATCTGTAGAAATTGCATTTGTGTTAGTTTAAAATCTGTAGAAATCACGTCTGGGCTTGTTAAAAAATCTAGAAAAATTGCATCCGACTTGGTTCAAAATTTGTAGAAATCACATCAGGGTTGGTTCAAAATCTGTAGAAATCATATCTGGGTTAGTTAAATCTGGAGAAATTGTATCTGGGTTTGTTCAAATTTTGTAGAAATCACATCTGGGTTAGTTAAAAATCTGTAGTAATCGCATTTGGGTTACTTCAAAATCTGTAGAAATCATATCTGGGTTTCTTAAAAATCTGTAGAAATCACGAAATCACGAAGTGGCCCAAAAATCTGGAGAAATTGCATTGGGTCACTTGAAAATTTGTAGAAATCTGGGTTCAACCTTGATAGTAGATATGCTTAAACTCCATTGAACAAAACAGAAAATAGATCTATATTTGTTATTGTTGTATGTTGTACATATCTTGTAACAATGGAAGAGGTGAGGCAGATAGTTGTGACAAAGTAGGCAGGTAAGGATGCCTATGTGAGCTTACAATTAACTCTAGTTGGCCATTGGTTAATGAAACATGAATACCCTTTCTTAAGTTGAACATACAGAATAAACATGGAAGATAAAAATCGGTCTTGAAAGCTCTAGGGTTATTAGTTTCGTGTTGTGAAATAGTCGTTCAAAAATGGAGGAAAGCAGAACACCCCTTCTCAAGTTGAACATAGAGATGGAAGATAGAGATTGGTCTTGAAAACTAGGTTTTATTAGTTTCTTGTTGCGAAGTAGTTTTCAAATAGTTTCTTGTTGCGAAGTAGTTTTCAAATAGTTTCTTGTTGCGAAGTAGTCTTTCATAAATGGAGGAAAGGAGAAAAACTTGGGAAAACACTTTTCCCCAAACAATAGAAAAGATTCTAATGTTGAAACAATAGATCTTGCATGATGCTTCTCCGAAACTTTGGAGAGTAGAGGCTCTATTGAAGTTTAAAGTAGAAAGGTTTATTATTAGTGTTGCAAGAATGACAAACATAAATGCTTCAAAAATACTCGTGTCTTTGAATAATCAAAAGAAAGACTTCGAACATAAACATCAAAAATCAAGATCACACCTTTGTACCACAAATTCAACAACCTAGATTAAGCCATGTGGTGCAATTTGATTGGTTGGAGAAAAATAGAATATTCTTCAAAATATACTTATTGATTGTACTTACATGTTGATTGGGCATCTAGTTACAATTTTTGCATGGGATTTGTATGGGAAAACATATAGAACATGATATTTTTTTCATATGACATTAGTTTTTTGAACAGTTCACGGTGTCAGAATTGCAACGATGAGATTTTTTTGATTGCTCAAGTTTGGACTTGTTTTGAGCATTTTCAATTTTGATCTTATCAATTTTGATCTTAATCAATCATCTATATCATCTCTATTTTGTTTGGTTGTACTTTTTGTTCCTATCTTTCCAATTTCATTGGGATGAACGTTTTAAAGTGTCTTTGTCTTCCATTTTGGAGGACCTTTTTGAGATGTTTTGGGCTGTTTAGTTAACTAAGTTGAGGCTAATTCAAGATTTAGTTTTTTAATTTTGTCAATCACATCACTTAAATTTCATTTGTGGATGAAGCTTCATGTGGGATATAGAGTGCTTTAGAACAAGATTCCACAAATTGATTTAGTATATGATTTCTCCCTTTAGGGCATGGAATTTGATTATTAAATTTTTGAAATGGCTTTGCATGCTTGAATCTATCTAAGCGATCAAGATCAACAACATTGTCAGTTTTTGGAAGATTCAAGAAAAATGACATCTCTAGATACTAACTTTTTATTAACTTCATCATATAGATGGTATGCTTTGAAATTATTTGAATACTCCAAGAAGATACACTTATGACTCCTTGCACGAAGCTTGTTTCTTTGTGTTTTATATATTAAGACAAGCTTGTTTCTTTGTTTTTTATATATTAAGAAATAACAGGTGGAACCAAAGACTTTGAGATGATTATTGAAGGAGATGATTCTCGAAGGAATGTGACCACAACACATTTCATAAAGAGTTTTGTTTCTAATAACATTAGATGGACACCTATTCTTTATATATACAAAACATAGAATTGTATTAGCCCAAAACATCAATTTTACATTTTTGAAAAACATAATGGAACGCACTATATTTAAAATTGTTCCATTTATTTTTTCACTGACTCTGTTTGTTGGGAATTATAAGGCACAATTGTTTGATGTTTGATTTCATGTTGTTCAAATTCCTTTGAAGTGTATTCTTTTCCATTATCATTGTGAATGGAGTCAATATGAGTTTTGTGCATCATTTTCAATCCATGCATGAAAGTTTTTGAATGTTTGAAAAACATTAGATTTGTTCAATAAATAAACCCAACACATTTTGGGGTAGTTATCAATAAATGTCATCATATATTTATTGCAATTTGTTGAAGGAACTTGAGACACTTGAATAAACGAGTTCAAGTTTTCTATGTGCTATGGAATCATGAAAACATTGTTTGTTATGTTTTATACATGCATCACATTGTTCAAGTTTCTTAGAAATTGTAGGTAAACCAATAACACCATTTTTTTTCAACAATCGAATGTTGTCATAATTCAAGTGTTTAAATCTAACATGCCATAAAAGATTTGATGGAAATGTACCTTTGTCATAGTGAAAATTGTATGTAAAGTTTTGTGCAAGAGCAAAAGTACCTTGTAACTTTGGCTGTCTTTTTTCTTCTATCCCCCTCATGACAAGTGAGAGATCTTATGTATTTTTCACTTCAACTTTGCCATCAAACATATGAATGGAATGTTCTTGTTGGTGGATGTGGACCAAGGACAAGAAGTTTCTCCTTTATCTCCACGAGATATAGAACATCATGCAAAATAAAGTCTAGAAGACTAATAATTTGAGCTTGATTATTAAGCACTAATGACTTGAGATTTGATTTGTTTGCAAATTATACTATGTCAACATTGTCAGAAATTTTTCAAAAAATATCTTCTAAAAGCCATGTGGCATGTTGTTCTTGAATCAAACAACTAATCATTTTTTCGAGAAGCAAGTGAAGCATTAAATAAGTTTTCAGTTATTTCAATATTACAATGTGCTACAACATAATGAGCAGATTTAGGTGCTTTGCTTTTTTCTTTGTCATGAGTTTTACCTTTGGTTTCATTTCTTTTCCTTTCCTTTCAATTCTGTCTCAAGGTAGTTTACATGTGGATGCATTCTGTTTCCATATCTATTGCAATGTATGCAATGAATATTAAACTTTTCTCTTTGAAGTTTTCTACTCCTTGCTTTTTTAAATTTATTTTTTCTCCTCCTCTTTAGCTACCTCTTCCTCTAGAAAGGTCTTGAGCATGATTCTTCTATGTGAAAGACATAGATTTTTTTCAAAATACTGAGCAATTGTTTTTTTTCCAAAATTCATTTCTCTCAACAAACTTCTTTTCAAGGGAGTCAACAGTAATTTCCTTGAAATTTCCACTTAGTTGCGATGACTCAAGATAATGTGGATAAGTGGGATATAATGTGTTGACATAAGCTATGAGTGGTATGTTTATTTGAACACCAATGTTTTTAATATCATGCATGGTAGATTTTATTTTTGAAGAGGGTCGTCATTTTTCAATTCGAGATAGAATAGTTTAATCATCAATGGAAAATTTTCAAATTCAGAGTGTGAGTCGTACAATTATATCAACTTTTTCAAGACATCAAAGGCATTTGAGAATAGTGAAATATGTTGACTCACCTTTTCATTTACATATGCTGCAAATGGCAATCTCCTTGTTCTTTTTGGTTTTTCAAATGGCAGTCTCCTTGTTTGAGGTGGGCATTGCAGGTGCATTGTCTCTTTCTTCTTTATAAATTTCTCTCCACAACTCATTAAAGATGAGTGTGTTTAATCTTCTTTGAACATTTAGGAGAATTCTCTTTTCTAGAGATAATTACTCCAACAATAGATATCAATGAATTCATTTTAAATGTATGTACTTTGTGTAAAAAAATATTTTGCTGTGTATATATTGTAAATTTTTTTGTAATTTTGGTGAAAAAAAAACTCCATTCTAGTAGCAATAAGTTGAAAATTACAGTTTTGATTGGTATTATATGACAGAGTTAATATTTGGGGGAAGTTGTTGAAATTCAAAAAGAAAATGCACCACATACTAGTGTGGGATTTTAGTCACATGGGTGAGGAATTCAATGATGCATTAGTGCTAAATGTGGGTGTCTAATTTATTTAATAATTTATTTATCCCTTAAATAATTTGGACAATAAATTGTAATCTTATTTCATAACAACTTGTAAGATGTTCTTAATATATGCGAAGGATGGCGCTGGGCGGGAGATTGGCGAATTTGAACGGAGCGGGGTAGTGTACAGTAAACGATGACCAGACTTGGTCTGCGAAGGAGAATGTCTAGGGGTTTCGAGCCTATTCTTGCGATGATCAACCCGTTTCTGGTGTGCAGATTGGGACGCACCCAACAGGGCACGTGGAGGCTTGTTCTTTATCGGACATAAGCCTTTCTCCTTTATAGTGCGAAGGTGTTTATGCTGGAAGGGAGGGAGGCAGCCTGGCAGACAGTTGGAGCGCGGCACAGGCAAAGGGCCCTGCTCTACAAGGGAAGGTCATTCATCAGTGTTTGAATGCGGGAGAGAAGGAAGGGGGTGGGAATCAGAGTGACTGTGCTTTTGGGTATGAAAACATTCAAGATCCCTCTATGTTCACGTTTCATAGGGTGGAGGATCTCAGGGAAAGGGAAGAACAAACCCACATTAGCTGGGAAGAACAAAGTGGGTTTCTTTCCTCTGAAGGTATTAAAGAGTCGGAGTTAAACAAGGTAAAGGAGGCTGGCGCATTGCAGAAGGGGGGTCGTAAAAAGAAATGGATCAAGGCCAAAAGAGCATAATACAACTATGTCTTGGGTGAGGACATAGGTTGGGAACAGGTTTCTCAAATGGCGAGCAGAACACTGGTTGGCAGGGTTGTGGGGAAGTCTCTCATTCTGAAAACTGTTGTAGCATGGGTTGATGTGCAATGGAAAGCTGCTCTTGGTTATGTCCCTGAGGTGGTGTCCCTCTCTAAGCGGTGGTTTGCCTTCAATTTTCTACACCTTGACCATATCCAGTGGGTGATGCACCGGTGCTGGGCTGTAGATCACTCTCCAATGCTTCTAAAACCTTGGCATCCACTCTTTGATGCTAATAGGGAGAGGGTGGATTTGGTCCCTTTGTGGGTGCGTCTGCCTGGCCTGCCTTTACATCACTGGACTGAGGAAGACCTTCGCGGTATTGGCAATACGATTGGGGATTTCTTAGAGGCAGATCTCTCTTTCTTCAAGACAAATCACAGGAGGGTAGCTAGAATACTTGTTATGATTAACATCAAAGATGGCCTTGCAGAATCTCTGAATCTTCGGTGGGGGAGATTTGATATTAAGCAGATTCTTGACTATGAGAATGTCCCTTTTAGATGCCGTCGGTGCCATGCTTATGGACACCTTGCCAATGTATGTGGCCTCTCCTTTCGAAATGTTAATAGTTGGAGATCTAGTCGATCTGCGAAGGATCTTATTTTGAAGGAGGCTGGCTCTGGCCCTCCCAAAATGCAGACAAAGCCATCTACAGTTTCCACAAGCGTATTGAACCATGATGCAATTACTTCCAACTCTCCGTGTGTTTTGGGTGCCCAGGAGGTGGGAGCGGAGTTTGGTTTGGGAACTGAGCCTGATTTTTTCTCTGGGCAGAAGTTACTTTCTCAGATTTCTGATTGTGGAATGGCTGATTTAGAGATCCATAGTTGTCACTATGGTGCAGATTTCCAGTTGAAGAACGATGGTATGTTGAAAGAAGTTTTATCTTTGTTAAATTCTTCACTCTTGGGATCTTTCCCTTTCTCCCCCAACATCAACTTTTCACTTAATTTGGCATCGACTTCAGTTGAGGCTCGGTCTGAAGACTGGGGAATATTACCTACTGCTGTTCCTACACATTTTTCACTGCCAGCTCTCCAAGTGAAGGCTACAGTTTACAAACCAGGTGACGAGTTGTTGGCCCCTTTGGAAATCTCAGCCCCCCTGGTCACTGGCTACAATCTGAGATCTAGTGCTAAAAAAGGAGCAGGTGGTTTTGGGAGGGGAAGATCTCCTTCAGCGCGAGGCAGGATCTCTCTTTTGGCGAAAGCTCAGGATCGAGCTATGATAGAGGTACATGATGGGAGGCAGATTTCGATTGACAGGGCGCTTAGAGCAAGCAATACCCTAAACCCTGGTGTGTTATGAAGATTATGTCTTTTAATTGTAGGGGCTTGGTAGGTCCCCTTAAAAAATCTGCTTTCTGGAGAATCATTGTGCTGGAGGGTCCAGATATTATTCTACTACAAGAGACTCTAGGTGAAGGGACTGTGATCAAAGTTAGGTTGGAAGGTTGGTTGCCAGGTTGGACTTTTGAGTCGCTGGATGTTAGAGGAAGGTCGGGTGGACTGGCTGTTGGTTGGAATGATAGAACAATTAAACCACTGAATTTCTGGGGTATGGAGTCGGTCTTGGGCTTAAATTTTTTGTCGTTGGAGCTTGGTGAAGCATTTAATATTTATAATATCTATGGACCATATTAGGATAGGATTCCTTTTTGGGACACACTCTTGAGTAACTCTTTACTCAAGGAGGACTCGGTGATATTGGGTGGGGACTCGAACTTTACTTTGGGCCAGTCTGAGGTCTGGGGTCCGTATGCCCATATTGACTCCTTCACTGGATACTTCACTCAAAAATTGGAGGAGAATCATTTGCTCGATATTGAGCCCATAAAGATGAAACCCACCTGGAGGAACAATAGATGTGCTGAAGAAAGAATAACGAAGAGATTGGATTGGTTCCTGGTGGCTGAGCAGATTGTGGACAGGCCTTTTCAGATTAGGCAGTGGATCGGATGTGGGGGTGCATCTGATCATTTCCCTATTTTTCTTGAATTCAAGCTTGGGCCCAGGCAGCGTCCTAGCCCTTTAAAGTTCAACAAAATCTGGCGAAGGGATGATTCTTTCAAAGCTCTTGTCCTTGCTAGGTGGATCCCTTATCGGGAGGATAGTACTCTTTCTGCAGCTTATCATTTTGCTGAAAATTTAAAACGCCTTAAGGAAGCCGTGAAAGTCTGGTTGGCTGCTAAGAGACAGAGGGAGGATGTGGATTTGAAACAGGTGGAGGAGGATCTTCGGTTGATATATGAAGGGAATGGAGGGGGTTTTCAATCCCAAGTGGAAAAAGACACACTTGTTGCCGTAGAAAAAAGAAGGAACTCCCTACTTATGGATAAGGAGGAAACCTGGAGATTGAAATGTAGGGCCACATGGCTGGCATGTGGGGATGATAATACAAAATTTTTTCATGCTTATGCTCGTGGTCGAAAGGCGGCTAATACTATCTGGAGTTTAAGAGATGGTCAGGGCATTGAGCACTCCACTTTTGAGGCTAAAGCTAAGCTGGGGGTTGATCACTTTAAGGATCTATTTAAAGCCCCAGCTCAAGCATCACTTGCGGAAGTAATAAGAGTTGCTCAGTTCTTTCCGAGATTTGTGGAGGAGGCTGATAACAGATTTATAATTGCTGAGGTTTCTGAGAAGGAGTTAAAGGAGGTACTTCACAGTTTCCAAAAAGATAAAAGTCCTAGGCCAGATGGTTGGTCCATTGAGTTTTTCTTGGCTCTTTTTGATGTTTTAGGGTCAGATCTGCTGAAAGTTGTGGAGGATATCAGAATTTCAGGGCGGATTCCCGCTTGCTTTAACTCCACTTTCATAGTTCTAATTCTGAAAGTGGATAATCCCATTTCTTTGGCTGATTTTTGCCCTATCTCTTTGTGCAACTGCATATACAAAGTGATAGCTAAGGTGGTTGCGAGAAGACTCAAAAGCATTTTGTCTACTCATATCTCCGGAGAACAATTTGGTTTCCTGGAAGGCCATCAAATACATGAAGCAATCAGAACTGCGCAAGAGGCTCTCCACAGCATGAAGACAAAGAACCTTAAAGGCACTGTGCTGAAAATAGATCTCTCCAAAGCATATGATCGGGTAAGCTGGTTATATATTCGTATGCTTCTGTCTCACCTTGGGTTTGGCATTGGTTTCATAAGATGGATTATGAGTTGTATTACTACTGTCTCTTTCTCTGTCCTTCTTAATGGGGCTGCCTCCCTTTTTTTTCATGTTGAAAGGGGCCTGCGCCAAGGCTGCCCCCTTTCTCCCCTTTTGTTTTTATTGATTGCTGAGGGTTTGAGCAGAGAGCTGTTCAGGGTGCAAAGAGACAGGGTTCCTTGAAGGGCATACAGGTGCTACAAATTTTTTCATCACACATCTACTATTTGTTGATGTTGTATTAATTTTCTGCTCTGGATCGGTACGTGATGCAAATACTATTGGTGAGATTTTGGACCTGTTTAGTATGGCCACTGGAATGATTGTGAACGCTGGTAAGTCTTCCATCACTACTCATCTTCTGAGGGCTGAAGAGAGACGAGAGTTCGAGAGGATCTTTCCTTATAATCATGTTGGGTTGGACGATGGGCTGAATCATTTGGGGTTCCATTTAAAACCCAATGATCATAGGAAACATCACTGGAGTTGGTTGCTGGAAAAGCTGGAAAATCGTTTAAGAGTTTGGTCCCATAAATGGCTGTCTAGAGCTGGGCGGTTGACTTTAGTTAAGTCTGTATTGGAGGCTGTCCCGGTCTAATTGGCTGTCCCTGTCTTGGATTCCAAAGGGTATTCTGGAGGCTGCCTGGAGGATTTGCTTTCGATTCCTATGGAGTGGGAAACAGGATTCGTTGGTGACCCCTTGGGTCCGGTGGGAAAAAATTGCTGTCCCGAAAGGGATGGGAGGATGGGGATTGAAAAATATTTTTATCTTTGCTCCTGCCCTTGTTGCAAAGAGTGGGTGGAGACTCATCAATGTTGATAGCCTTTGGACTCAGGTGATCAGTCGGAAATATATTGCTCCTTTCTCTATTCTTGATTGGATAAGGAATCCCAGAAAATCCTTTGCTGGGGGCTCGGTGATTTGGAAGGCACTTGTTAAGTCTTTTTATATTTTGGAAACAAGTCTGGCTTGGGATGTGGGTAATGGCAGGACGCTGCGGGTTGGTGAGGACCCTTGGCTAGGTAGTGAAATTCAACACCACCTTCCCAGGCGTACGGTTGAAGCTTTAAGGATGAGGGGGATTACTTTCCTCTCCCAACTTGCTGATCCGGTTCGGAGAAGGCTGGGCATTTAGTCTTGGATTTTGGCCTCTTCCTTGGGGCTGGAAGAATATGATGAGAGGGCATTGGCTGTTTATATTCGTGCTTTAAAACAGACTTATTTTTTGCTGCAGGATAGGGAGGATATGATTGCATGGGATTTTGATTCTTCGGGGATCTATTCCCCAAGGGCTGGCGACACAAAACTTAGTACTGGGGCTGTCTTGGGTGAGGAGCGGTGGTGGTGGAAGAAACTCTGGAAACTTAATTGTCCTCCTAAGACTCGCCTTTTTATGTGGTGTGTCCTTGAAAATAAAGTCCCCACCTGAGACGTACTTCAACATAGATGTTTTCAGGGCCCTGGCTGGTGCAGTTTGTGCAACTCTGATGAGGAAACTGTTAACCATCTCTTTCTCAGCTGTCCTTTCATTAAAGGTGTCTGGCTGGAATGCTCCAGGTTACTGGGTTTACTTTGTAGATGGGAGGGCCTATCTGTGTCACATGCATGGGATTCGTGGTGGAGGTCTTATGCTGAGCAGAATATAAAAGCTCTGCCTCTCCTTGTCATCTGGGGTGTTTGGTTGGCTCGTAGTCGGCGTCTATTTGATGGGACGACCAGTACACCAGATATCGTTGGTGCAATGACCATAGGACTGCACATTGCTTTTCCTATCCACATTAGGGCTGCCAATCAGAGGAAGGTCCTTCTGTTGGATATTGATAGGAGGAAACCTTGGGGTTTTTTTGATGGGGCTATGCAGCAAAATGTCTGTGGTGGGGGAGCTTTGCTGTATCTGTCGGAATCACATTGGTATGAGATCTCTGTAGGGCTCGGAGAAGGTTCAAATAATTTTGCTGAGATGCTGAGCCTCAAGGTCCTTTTGATGTTCGCTGTGGAGAAAGGCTGCAGAGTGTTAAATTTCTATGGAGACTCCCTGAATGTGATTAATTGGATTAATGGTTTTCAGCAGTGCAAAGTTCATCACCTACAAAATCTGCTCTGCTCCATTAAGGAGATCCTCCGCTCACTTGACTCCTTCTCCTGCCAGCGTATATATCGAGAAAATAATGATGATGCTAATCGAGCATCAAAGATGGGACTTCTGCAGGACGAGGGAATTTGGAGGATCAGAGAACATCTGGATGGAGGCACTAATGATTTTTTCCATCCATCCTTATTTGACTGAGAGGCTAACTGTCTCCAAAGTTTTTGGCCTGAAACAACAAATTACAAACTGTTTTGCTCATGGTGTGCCTTAACACAAAAGTTTATGTGAAGGTGAACGAGATTTATCTGTTGGTTACATTGGTCTACTTGCACAAGGGGTGGTCTGCTGTGGGATCGAAGCCTCTACAGCTATGACACCTACCCAGTTATGGACTGATTTTTGGGTGAGTGTTTAAACACTATAATCACGTGTTGATCACTGCAAAAACACGATCTTTTATTTAGTTTTGACTTGCCAGAAGGGCCACTACATCGTGCTGATCAAAACTGAAATTGGTCATACGATGACAGCGTCTACATCTGGGCTGTGCTACATCACTATATATTTTGCTGTGCTGTGTATTTTCTTTACACATGGGGTGCATTTATAAGGGCTTTTGATAGATTGGGTTATCACTGCGATGTTGAGGATCTCTGGGAACTTTTTATGTCGGGGCAGTGCAGCTAGTGGAAAGTAGAGTTTTTGTTATATCTGTTTCTGAACGAGTTTGTGCAGTTCAGCGAGTGGAAAGCAGAGTCTTGTTTATCTGTCTATTTTCTTGAACATCGTGTCTTTTAAATCAGGAAAGGGTATCTGCTAGAACATGTTTATGAACAAGTATACTTTTAAATTATTGTAACTGGAGTTTGATCACAAACATTTTAGGTTTGTATATTTTTGAACACATATTTTTGTGATTCTCAATGTAATTTTGTACTCACCTGCAATAATGAAATTATGCTTTTTTCTCGAGGGAAAAAAAACAACTTGTAATAGTTAATTAAGTGAGATAGACTTAGTTAAGTCAAAAATTCTGAGTCGAGAGTCAATGGTGAGGCATGTAGAGTGATTTTATTATTTTGGGGGTCAAGTTGTAGTTGTAGCGTTAGTGTGGTGTGAGTGTAATCAATTAACTCAAATTAATTGAGTTAAAATCGGTTTAACTAGTTCTAACTAAGTGATAAGCTAGTGGGAGGTCAAGTAAATTAAATTATATTTAATTCATAAGTAGTGATCTATCAAGTAACTAATGATTTGCTATTATTAGCTGGATGCATGTTAAATCTGATGGAGACTCGATTGAGACAAAGGTTAAAGGGAAGTAGACTATATTAGTTGTATTATTAATGAGCTATCCATGTTCAGTTATAAAGCCACATGATGTCCATGAAGGATTGCACAATCAAGGAAGGTTGTAATTCCTATTTAATAGGAATTATTTTGCCTAGGGATTGCTTGAGCAAGGCAAGTTGAAGGTGGGATGAAAACTGGCTGTGTTTGTCCAATTGTCCCTAGATCAGTGTGAGATGATTGGTAGTGTATGAGATTCTTGTGAGCACACATGCATTGTATTGTTTCATGATTCTTTGTATTATTATACAATAGAGGTAGAGAGTTTCTGAGCAGTGGATTTCCCCAGGAAAAACTTGTGTTGTGCAATTGATTTACTTCTTTCTCTTGCTTGTGATTGAGAGATCGTGTATTATATTTTGCAGATATTGTAGAAAGATTCAGTTATCTTGTTTTAGTGCATTGCATGATCGGATTGAATCCATTGGTGTAATTTCTACAAAGGTTTTATTCGAGGGAGGTTTTATATGGGAAAGGCCGCATATGGAAAAGGTAATGTGTGAAGGGAGTAATATGGTAACAAATATATGGATTGGGGTAGCGTAGCAGTAATATGGCAGTGAAAATATGGATTGCGACAATGTTTGATTGACATATGGAAAATGTTAGAGTGGAGGTGGTAAGGGAGTCGAATCGAAGGTCAATTGTGAGCGAAGGGATGATGTTGGCACCAAAGCAAAATGGATAGTTGCAGTGGGGTGCCAAGGGGGAGGGAGAGGGTTGGCAACGGGGGGAGGCAGATAGGTACCGAAGGAGCACAGATTCCAAGGGAGGGGAGCACTGTTGAGGAGGAAATGGGAGTCACAGAGCTGAGAGGTAGAGCGTGTTATACTGGGTGTATAGGAGTAGACTGTGTGGATGGCGGGGTCGAGGACAGCGATAGTTGAAGCAAGGGACGATAGTGACAGTGTTGAATGTTGTCAGGGTAGCATATCGAGGGGCGAGAGTCCAACGTGGAGGGTTGGTGTTGTAGAGTCGGAAGTGTAGCTTGTAATATAAGCTCTGCAATAATTTTATTTTTTAAATGCAAAGATTGGATGTACCAAGAAGCTCAATAGACAAAAAATGCATAAATGCAAAAGCAACAGAACTTAACTTTGGAGCAAAGGGAACTAGTGATGGGTTAAGAATGTTCAATCACCATTAGGCATATATGGAGGAGCGTTAAAAAAAACTCACACAGGCACAAAGGACAAAGAATATGGTAGAGGATGTGAGTTATGCAAAATGGACAAAATTAGAGGGAGTTACAAGGGCAGAAAAGCTAAAATGGAGTTGGCTCTCATATTATGTCAGGCCAAGAATTGTGCTTTTGTTTCAAGGGTGAACATAAATATATACATGGAGGGAGAGACTTTTGAGATTTATCTCCGAGTGTCTCTTCATATTCCAACTCCTTATTTTATATTTATAAGCCAAAAAGCCAACTATTTAAATTAAAAAAGATTTGAAAAAAAATAAAAATAAAAAACTAAAAAGAAGAATTATTGTTGTGTGGTCTAAGTTATCAAGGTATGAAATAGTCACATAGCCTAGGACACGTTCCTATTCCATATGAATATGAGTATTGATCGCAGGATTGGTTCAAGAAGACCATCCTCGTGTACACAACATCGTCTCTTTGGATGGGAGTCACTAACAATTTTTTTGATGTTGTCCTATTGGAAGTTGGACAAGAGATTTAGACCTTAGAAGTAAACAAATTTTGAGATAAAATGTATCACTCTTACTCTGAAAGTTGTGTATGCAAAACCAATTGTGTTCTTGACTCGAGTGGGAAACTATCAACTCTTTGTTGGCCAGGGGTAGATTAAAAGAATTATGTGGAATATACGGTATGATCAAGATGAGATAGTGGTGCACTTGAACAAAATTGAGCGCTACTGTAATGCCCTTTAATAATTATAAAATAATAAATAATATAACATAATATAATTAAATAAATAATAAGTCGAAGAGAATAATAAAAATAATAAATAAAATAGTAAATAATAAATTGGATTTCTAAACAATAAATAAATAAGTGAAGTTAAGAGTAATTAATAAAGAGTTAATTAACAAAAGTAAAAAAAGAAATAAATTAAGAAAGAATTAAACTAAAAAACTATAAAAATAAGCAAAATTAACAAAAAGTAAGTTAAATTAAGATAAACACTAAATTAAGTGAAACTTGAAGAAATAAAAGTTGCATGTTGACACATTGAATGTGTGCATGTGGTTCTCATTCCATTGTTTGGTTTATTTAATAGACATTGAGAAAGATTCATGCATAATTCTTTCATTCATTCTATGGAGAGAAAGGTATTGTGAGGCAAAGGATATCTTGGTAGTAGTACGTTGATTGAGGCTTAGAGGTGGCCATCCGTGGAAATATTATATACCACTGAGCCTATGGTTGGGTGGAGAGTTATCTCCAAAACTTTGTTGTGGTTAGCAGGATTCAAATAGTGTTCAGTTTTGGAGTTTTAATTAAGGAATACCGTTGTTACAGGGAAGTTGTTTTTGTTTGTGTTTTTGCAATTTTTATGTTGATTAGTTAAACAATTTTTTATGTTGATTATTAATTACATATTTGATATAATTAATGACATGTTAAATTTGAGGTTGTTACATATGGTATCAAAGCGAGTTTCGAGTTTAGATGACCTTTTAGGTAAAGTTAAAATTTGATTTTGATTGTGATGTTAATGAGCAAAGAGTTTGTGTTTGATATTGTAATGATTACAAATTTAATATAATAAATTTGATTTATTATTAAAGATAATTTGAAAAACTTTTTGCATGTAAATATATATATGCTTTTAAATCTATGATTATTATTTTAAATTAAAGGAATTTTATAAATTTCACATGCTTGTGACATGGAGGATATCTTAAGATCATTACATCCCTGCATGTTATAAATATATTATTAAAAAAAATGTAATTAGCCAGTAATGTGAAATTTTGCTCAGTGAAAGGCGGTTTTCGGTATTCCTTTGAAGAGATTTGAGCGGCTAATGGACCGAGGTCTCACGTTGGAATGACTGGTGCAGCGATTACGCCGTCGTGAGGTTTGAGGCAGAGGTCGAGCTTGTACCTGTCGTGCTCAAGGGAAGACAAGGAAATAAATGGAGCAACAGTCTCGACGGAGAGCTTGTGAGAAATTGGGGCCCCTCAGACTTGGATATTATGATCCATGTGGTTCATTAACTGTCTTTTCTATAGTGACCTTTTCAATCCTAGAAATTGGTGACCCTCGGACTTCGAGATATTATGATGCCTATGGTTCATTATCTGTCTTTTCTATAGTGCCCTTTTCAATCCCTCTGCCATGCCATTCATGGCAGTGGATGGCCTACATTTCTTCCACTGCATTCTTTTTTGTTAGATTCGTTTTGGGTTCAAATATGTGAATTCTCCAGCATCCCATGTGTCGAGAAGACTTTGCAGTTTACTCTCCACTTCTAATAGACACTTGTTTTCTTGAAAATGCGTTATGAATCTAATTAAGATAAGTTATGATTCTAGACGACAGGTGTCTGTTGGACGTTGAAAGTAAGGAACAATTTTGGTAACAATCCCAGGAATGGAGGAGGGCATCCGCTAAGTTACGAAGCTCCTTTAAGGTTTGCATTTGTCAGCGAATTATCGAAGACGTCTCTCACACTTTTAATTGATATAACAACCCTGAATTATGTAGACCTTCACTGAGGTTAAGGTAATTTTTATGTGGTTTTCCCACGGTTAAGTATTTTTAGGCTTCAAGACTCTAAAATTGATTTGATTTAAGTTATAATTTTCGTTATTTATTATAAAATAAGAGTATAAAGTATTATTCTTCCTTTATTTTACATAGAATGTTACTCAAAGCTTACTGCATTACACACTGGTTAGTTATATTGGTTGATTTTGTTATAGTTCCAAGCAATGGTCATCATTACACTGGCTCCATGTATCGCAACTTTCTATATTAATGATTATTAGTTGATAAAATGGTCCAAACTGTATGGGAATGATTAAGTTTGGCAATTTTAAGGATAATTTGATGTGGATTCTGTTAGAATAGTCAAAGTTGGAATATTGCGTTGTTTTTGCCATTTTACATGGGTTTGAAAGCTTTTCCCTGGATGAAATTTGTGAGTGATTTTCAAGAGCTTCATTTGCAGGGGGGAAATGTAGAAGTGAGCGAGTTTATCATTCACTGAATCTTTGAGCTAGTATTATAGAAAAATTAAAAATATATTAACCTCAAAGGATCTGACTCTTTTTTGGTTCTCTGTTGATTTCTCTTCTAACTTGATTGATCGAAGCTTAACTAGCTTATTATACTTTCAATGGCTATGATAACTCTGTTCACCTTTAATTTTCATTGTATACAATTAAGTTCCGATACCAAATTCAAAATATAACAATGTTCCAGATTGAAAAATCAATTCTTAAGTAGTGGGATATCTCTTACTAAAAAATGGTAAGAAGAGGGGAAAATCAAATCTACATTAGTGGATCTCTTACTAAACATCGGTAAGAAGAGGGGGAATTGATGGACATTGCCAAATCTATTGAAAAAAAGAAACTTCTTAGAAATTGTTACCCCTACTACCTACATATACAGAAATTGCTGGTGTGAATCAATTCCACTACCCAATACACTGTTTTAATGGGAAGTGAAAACATTCAATTTTCTTGTGCTTAGCTGTAAGAAAAATGGAGACCTTTCCTCTCAAACAACTTCACTTTGTTTATAAAATGAGTTAAAAAAGTTCCTCTTTTCAATAATAAAGCGGACTGCCCATTGTGTCAAATAATATTTTCATCGACTTACATTTATTTTTCTGAAATAATTGTGCTGCTTTCTTGTCAAAAAAATTGCAGTTCCTTAAAGTGATATTATTGACAATTCACACATTGTGCAATATCGTGATGTGATTGAGATTAGTAGGGCTTGTGATTTGAAAGATTGAAGGGACTTGAAGCAGGTTTTGTGATGTGACTGATCTAAAAGATTGAAGGGACTTGAAGTAGGGTTTGTGATGTGAAAAATTAAAGGGAAATTTAGCCCACTTGTAAATTGTGAAGGGAAAATCCATAGTGGCATGTAATGTAAATCTCATGGAATAGTTTGAAGTCAATATAAAGGCTTGTGGAAACATTTTTATGAGGAAAAAATGGTCTTATGTGTTGTTTGAATCGCTGTGTAATTCAGTGTTCTTAGAGTTGTGATCTCATGTGAATTTGTCAGCCTATTGTGCTCTATTCTTTATGTTTGGGGGTTGGTTTGTGTTTTCATGTTGGTGGTGAGAGAGATCTGTACAGCGATGAGGTCTCCTTCGCATAATATTAGTGTGTAATGTATAGTTAAGACCAACCTAGTTGCTTATCCAAGAAATGATATGCATGCTTGGCAATTTTCTTTTAAGGTTCAACTATTTTAATTCTTTTATGGGATGGGATTTTCTCTCATGTTGAAATATTATTTAATTGCGTGTGGATACTCACTGGTATTGTATATGGGCTTCTTAAGAGTTGGAGGAGGATTCATTAGGGGTCATGTACCTCTAGAGTTGGACATTTTACTTCTAGCCTTTTTTGTTGGCATAATCGTAATACTAACTAGATAACCACCACTTTGTTGGCATTTGGTGAGATAGACAGAATGGAATTTTTGAAATATATGTTGTTCATGTTGTAATTTCGAGCATATGGGATAGTTCAAAATCCGTAAAAATCACATCAGGGTTGGTTAAAAATCTGTAGAAATCACATCTGGGTTAGTTAAAATTCTTGGGAAATTGCATTTGGGTTACTTCAAAATCTGTAGAAATCTGAGTTCAACTTGGATAGTAGATATGCTGAAACTCCATCGAACAAAACAAAAAAAAGAAAATGGTACTAAATATGAAACTCACACTTAAAAGATAGTCAACGTTGAATAAAATGGTGAAGCGTAATTACACAAGAAATATTTTTAAAGTATGATGCAAGAAAATGAACCATGGGTGTTGTGAAACCAACTCCAAAAATAAAATAAAAGAGATATCAACGCCTTAGAAATAAGCTACTTCGAGGGGCAACCTCTAATACATTACATGAATGAACAATTCTTGGATGATACAAATGACAAAACCTCCTTTTTATATATAGGAGTCCATGGGGTCACAATGTAATCCTAACCGACTTAACAATAACAATGTAACGACACAATAATAACAATATTGGGGTTAGAGGGGGCTACAGTAATAACAATAAGGGGGCTACAGTAATAACAATAAGGGGCTAAACTAGTAATATAGGGACCTAACATGCCCTTCTCCTTCAAAAAAGTGTTGTTCTCAATGCTTGAGTAGCTCTGGGTGCTTCTGTATAAAATTCTCATCCTCCAATGTAGAATCTTCAGTGGGTAAGTTCTTCCACTTGATGAGATACTCTGAAATTGATCGATTTCGTAGTTGTCGAGTTCTTGTTTCCGTAACCGCTTCAGGTTCTAATATGATTTTTCCTTCCTCATCAAGCTCTGGCATTATTGTTTGAACTGGAAGATTTTCCTTTATAACTTTCTTTAAGCATGAAACATGGAAAATTGGATGCACTCGCGAAGAAGCAGAAAGCTCCAATTTGTATGCCATAGTACCAATCTTTTGCAACACCTTGTATAGACCATAGTACTTTGGCGATAATTTATTATCCTTCTTAGCTTGCTTGAGGGACATTTGTTTGTATGGTTGTAGTCGTAAAAATACCTAGTCTCCTACATCAAAACTTCTCTTGCTGCGATGTTGATTTGATTCTTGTTTCATTCAATTTTGTGCCAAATTTTGGTTATCCTTTAAGAGTTGGAGAACTTTTTGTTGATGCTCGATGTGATCTTCCACTGCTTGAACTTTAGAATTTTCTCTTAAAGATGATGTGATGGACGGTGGATGATATCCATAAAGTGCCATAAATGGGGTCATTTTTGCTATAGTATGGAAGGAAATGTTATACCACCATTCAGCGAGAGGTAACCACTTGATCCATTGTGTTTGTTTATCAGGTACAAAACAACGAAGATATTCTTCCAAAAATTTATTCACTATCTCAGTTTGACCATCGGATTGAGAATGATAAGATGAGCTATGAGCTAATTGAGTACCCAAACAAGAAAATAACTCTGTCGAAAAATTTCTAGTAAAAATGGGATCTCTGTTGCTCACAATAACCTTTGGGTTTTCATGTAGTTTTTGAATTGTTTCCATAAATGTAGTAGCAATTGCACTTGTTTTAAATGGATGAGATAATGCACAAAAGTATGCATACTTGGTAATTCTATCAACTACCACCGTGATGACACTCTTCCCTTCGGACTTGGGTAAACCTGTGATAAAATCCATTAAAATTTCCTCCCAACGTTGACTTGGAATGGATAAAGGTTGTAGAAGACCCGAATTCTTAATTGTCTCAACTTTATTTCGCTGGGAAACCAAACATTCCACCACAAACTTTTGAATATCAGATTTAAGGCCATCCTAAAAAATTCTTTTTTCACCCTGTGGTAAGTTTTTAAAAATCCCGAGTGACTTCCTACAGGGGAAGTGTGCAATTCCAAAAGAATCTTTAGTTTTAGTTGGGAATTCTTACAAAGATATAAGTGATCTTTGTACCATAAGGAATCATTTTTCCAAATAAATGTATCAGATGTACTAGGATCTTGCTGCAACTTTTGAATGAGTGTCCACACTTTTTCGTCCCTCTTCCATTCATCCCTTGCTTCGGTTATCCAATCTTGTTAGATAATAGAAATGATACAAAACAATGCTTCCACCTCTTTATTTTTTCTTGAGAGTGCATTTGCAACAACATTTAGCTTCATTTTTTTGTAGATTATTTCAAAGTCATAACCCAACATCTTTGTGACCCATTTTTGCTGCTTTTTGGAAGATAGTCTTTGTTCCAAAAAGTGTTTAAGACTATCATGATCAGTTTTTACCTTGAAGTGTTTTTCCATTAGGTAAGGTCGCCATTTCTTTAGTGCATGTAGTATTGCTAACATTTCTTTCTCATAAATAGCTTTCTGTAAATATTTTCCTTTGATTGGACGACTTTCAAAAGAAATGGGTCTTCCTTCTTGCATTAAAACAACACCAATTCCATTTCCTGAAGCATCACATTCCACAATAAAAGTTTTTGTGAAGTCTGGCGTAGTTAAGACTGGTGTTAGGCACATTGCCTCTTTAAGATGTTCAAAAGACTTAGTTGCTTCAGGAGTCCATGAAAATGCATCTTTCTTCAATAATGTTGTTAGAGGTGCTGCTATTCTCTCATAATTTTTAACATACTTGCGATAATACCCTGTTAAACTGAGAAATTCTCGCAACTGCTTTATAGTTGTGGGGACTTTCCATTCCTTAATTGCTTTAATTTTGTTAGGGTCTACCTTAACACCCTCGTGAGATACAAAATGACCTAGATATTCCACCTCTTGTACTCCAAATAAACATTTGGATGATTTTGCATATAATTGTTTCTCCTGCAATAGTTTGAGCACCCTGTCAACATGTTGAACATGATCCTTCCAAGACCTGCTGTAGACTAGTATATCATAAAAAAAATACTAGCACAAATTTTATAAGTAAGGGTTTGAAAATGGAATTCATCAACCCTTGAAATGTAGAAGGTGCATTGGTAAGGCCAAAAGGCATGACCAAAAATTCATAATGACCCTCATGAGTTCGAAATGTTGTTTTCGGAATATCTTTAGTCTTCATTATAATTTGATAATATCCTGAATGAAGATCCAACTTGGTAAAATAAATTGCTCTATGTAATTCATCAATCACAGGAATGAGAAATTTATCTTTAATAGTGAGCTTATTGAGCTCCCTATAATCCGGACATATGCGCCATGATCCATCCTTCTTGTGCACCAATACCACTAGAGCAAAGAAGGAACTTTGACTAGGTTGAATTATACCAACCTCTAACATTTCTACAATCATACGTTCAATTTCGCTCTTTTAAACATAAGTATATCTACAAGGCCTGATGTTTAGAGGAACACTTTCTGGAATCAAATGAATAGCATGATCATGATCACGAATAGGTGGGAGTCCTTTGGGAGTTTCAAACACCTTGGAATAATTGTCCAAGACTTTTTGGAGATCTGCAGAAATAGATGATTTTGATGTTGGAACTTCTAGTGAGCATAATTGTGCAATTACGCCTCGTTTTTTCTTCAGAAGCTTTGTCATGACATTAGAGCTTATTATCTTTCCCAGCGTTCCTGCGATACCTCGTAATTCGACTTCTTTTCCTTCTGAAAAAAATTCAAGAAATGTTCTTGAAAATTAAAAACTACCGTTCTCAGATATTGTAACCATTGTACTCCTAGTACAACAGCATCACCTTCCATAGGAATGGAAAGCATTGGACTATTCAATACATATTCCCCCATGGTTAGCTTGATATTATGGCATTTTCCAGAGCAATTAATAGTTCCTCCATTTGCAATCATCACTTGACATTCTGGTGTTGGGTATAAGAAACAATTCAATTCCTTGGCTACCTTACAATGAATAAAGTTATGGGTACTACCTGAATCAGTCAACACTATTACATTTTTCTTCTTGATATGTTCTTGTATCTTGAGAGTTTGAGGAGTGGTAATTCCTACCAATGCATTACACGAGATGGTCGGACTCATTTCTTCCTCTTCTAAGGTTGGTTCCTGGTGTATATCATCTTCTTGTTCATTTTCTTCTTATTTTTCACAATCTATGTAAAATAATTTCTTCTCAACACACTTATGACCTTTACTGTATTTGCTATCACAACTGTAGCAAAGCCCTTTCGCTCTTTTTTCTTCCAATTGTTGTGGTGTCAACCTTGTAGGTTGTGGAAATCTAGGAGTAGCAACACTTCCTCTTTATAGAAGTGAGTGGTAGGCTTCTTTGTCGCTATAATTTTACATTCAATTTTTCTGGCCAACCTGAATTTCTTCTCCAATTAATCAGGTTCCAAAACGCGAACTTCATGTTGGATGTTATCCTTTAAAGTACCTATGAAGAGATCAACCCTGTGTTCCTCTGGAATATTAGTTACCCTTATATTCAATTTTTGGAAGTCCTCAATGTGCTCCCCCACTAAACCCTTTTGTTTGAGATTTATCAATTGGCTAAAGAAGGTGTTGCTCTTTGTATCCTCATAATGTGATATCATTTCCTCAGTAAAAATTGACCAAGTGACAATTTTTTTACAGGAGCAAAGCCATCGATACCATACAAATGTGTTTTGTTCTAAATGTAAAGTTGCAATGCGTACCTTTTGTGTGTTTTACACATTATTGAGATCAAAATATTGCTCCATCTGTAGTATCCATGATATCCTTGCCATCAAATTTCCTCATATCCATATTTGGAATATGGTGGTTCTCTTGTCCAACATTAGAGTTTATGAAATCATGATTAACATTTATTTTGTTTTCATCATGATTTTCCTCTACTATCTTTTTGCCATTAGGAAACATTTCTTGTATCAACTTTGCCAAACTTTCAATGTCTACTTTTATGTTTCCATTTTTTCATCGATCTTAGCTTCCATGCCATCCATCTTAGCTTCCAAACCATTCATCTTAGCTTCCACGCCTTTCTTCAAACCATCCATCTTAGTTTCCACGCCTTTCTTCAAAACTTCCATTTCATTTTTTGTTGCTCTTTGCGATAGCGAAATTTGGTGCACTTGCTCTTGTAATTTTGATATCTCATGCTGTGTTTTTTCACCTTCATGAGTCATAGTAGAGCCTTCTGAAGGCTTAATGGGTGTTGAATTCTTTTTAGGAGCCATTTTAGGACCCAATATTGATATCTATTCTTCAATATGTCATTGGAATAAATTCCCACTAATTTTTTTCAAACGAGACTTATGTAATTCGAAAAAAAATACATACATTTTTTATGCTTTTGAGGAGTGCGATATTGAAACTGAATTATCTCTATGATTTTGGATCTTCAATATCTGAAATTTAGTACTGAGGTATCTCTCTGAATCCTCTTTCAAATGCCACAAGTCTAACCTGATTTGGATTCTTGAAGACAAAGTTGTGCCCAATCTCCTACGATGACCTAATTATGGACTGGTTCAGTAGAGCAAACTTGTATGACTTGCCACGTGTCACTGCTTCCTCCTTCGGCTCTGAAATTGATATATAAGAAACTACATTCCGTGTTCTTGCTTCCACTTTTTACGGAATTCCAATTCGATGCTCAGAGAGAGAGTTATGAAGATTTTCCCACGATCACCTCTTTGAGATGAAATTCAGGAGCCTGAACAAGTCCTAACTTTCACAAACCATATCTCCGAAAATATTGTGAACCAAGATCTGAAATTTTGCGACAATGTTCCACAGCAGTTCAGCTTCGCGCTCTAAAAATTTCAGATTCTGAACTTTCGTAGAAAAAACTTTATAGCGAAAATGCCGCGATGACCTGTTTAGGTTAAATTGAGGATCCTGTAAAAAGACCTAACTTCCACAGATCATATCTCCAAAATATTGTGAACCAAACTCTAAAATTTTGTAACGATGTTCCTCAGGATTTTGGCTTCGTACTCTAAAAATTTCAGCTTCTAAACCTTCGTAGAAATTTTTTTATAGCGAAAATGCCACGATGACCTGTTTGGAGCAGCGAAACCCTAGAATCCAAAACTCTGATACCAAATGTTGTGAAACCAGCTCCAAAAATAGAAGAAAAGAGATATCAACACCTTAGAAATAAACCACTTCGAGGGGGCAACCTCCAATACATCACATGAATGAACAATTCTTGGATGATACAAATGACAAAACCTCCTTTCTATATATAGGAGTCCATGGGGCCACAATGTAATCCTAGCCGACCTAACAATAACTATGTAAGGGCACAATAATAACAATATTGGGGTTAGAGAGGGCTACACTAATAACAATAAGGGGCTAAACTAGTAATATACAGACCTAACAATGGGTAGGAGGAGTCTATTAGGGAGCTTTGACATGGCATATGTAATGCACATATATGACACTGCATGGTTATTTGTCAACAATTTTTGCATTTCAATTACATACGCATAACGCTGATATTTGTGTGTAAAAGTTTTTTTTAGCTAATAAAGTTATTGAATGCCCTTGCAATATTCTTGTTGTACACACTTTGTTTTGTTTGCCCAAGTGTTTGTGAAAATGTTTGTTCACTATATGTTTAACAAAAGTTTTCAAAGAACATTTAAAAATTTTGTGAGTTAAAATAAAAACTTTTAGAAAAGGGGATATTACAAAACATCATGAGCCTTCATTGTGGGAGGTAATGCTAGTGTGTAGGTCATTGAACTCACTCTCTTTAAAATATGAAATGACTAAGAAAATCATAGTGCCAGCTTGGCATAAAACCCAATTTTAAGGAAATTTTCCTTAGTTTTATAAGAAAATGGCATAAAACCCAATCTTTAAGGAACTTTTCCTTAGTCTTATAAGAAAATAAATGTGTTCCCTTGCTTGGAACTCTTTGTGCATTCCTTGTTGATATCGTATCTCTTGCCTATCTTGAGCTATTTGTAATTGTTGTTTGATAGTAAGTATTCATGTTCCATCTCTTTCAACATATATAGCTCGATATACACTTTGTTCATTGGATCATTCCTATCGATAGGTGTATTGTACTTTCTACCACATAGAGCCTCAAATGACTGCATTTTGAATGACTCTTGGTATCCATTATTATAGGTGAACTCTACCAATGACAAAAATTCTCCCAAATTTTTAGGTTGGTGCATGACTTACATTCTAAACATTTTTCCCCACCTCTTTCATTGTTATAAGATACTAGGCGTAAGAATGTCAATATCAAAACAAATAATGCCTTCCAAAATTTAGATGTAAACTTAGCATCTTGATCTCAAATAATCTTCTCCGGCACACCATGCAATTTTACTATTTCTTGTATAAAAAAATGAGTAATACCACTTGTCTAGTGAGTGAACTTGACAGCTACAAAATGTGTTGACTTGCTTAGCTTTTCGACCACCACCATTATGGCATCATGTTGCATGGGTGTCCTAGGCAATCCAATAATACAGTGCATTGATAGCTTCCCACTTCCATTCAAGAATGGGGATTTGCTGTAGCAATCTCGTTGGATGTCTACATTTGACTTTTACTTGCTAGCACTCGAGGCATTTGGAAATATACTCAATTGAATACACCATGCAATTTTACTATTTCTTATATAAAAAATTGAGTAATGACACTTGCTTAGTGAGTGAACTTGACAACTATAAAATGAGTTGCCTTGCTAGCTTTTCTATTGCCACCATTATGGCATCATGTTGCATGGGTGTCCTTCGCAATCCAATAACGCAATCCATTGATAACTTCCTACTTCCATTCAGTGATGGGGATTAGTTGTAGCAATCTTGCTCGATGTTTGCATTTGATTTTTACTTGCTAGCACTCCAGACATTTAGAAATATGCTCAATTGCATCCCTTTTCATGCATGACCAATAATATATCCTTCTCATCGTTGTTATCATTTTTTGATAACCTAGATGACTATAATATGGTCTCTTATGAAATTCTTCCAAGATGAGCTTCAAGTTGTTGAAGAATGTAACTAGGTTCGGTCTTCATTATTAATATATTTGTCAAAATGAATTTATTATTATTTTATTGACTTGTTAAAACACTCGTTTCATACTTGGGTCAATTATAGGTCAAGCCTCCATTGTAGGCTTTAGGTTGTTTTCAAAGTCATTTATTGTTTGGTTAAAGACTGCTCCATCAAGTCATCCTCTTTAGCAAAGTCATCAACTTAGCCTCTTCATCAAAGTCTTCAAGTCAGTGTTTTCATCTTCAAGTTGGCCTCAAAGGAAACGAACTCAAGTTGGCCTCAAAGGAAGTATTATCAAAGAACTCAAGTTGGCCTAAATAGAGACACAATGGTTCATGAATTCATGTCGGCCTATTTCAAGGGGAAACAACTATATAAAGGAGGGTGACCTTCGCTCAAAGGACACCACAAAAGTTTGGATCTCTCTCTGAAATAAGTTCAGATCATATCATAGTTCGAGTAACTTCAAGAAGAGGTTTTGGTGCCATTGTAGAAGGAGAGATTCAATGTTATTGCAGAGAAAAAATCACATTACAATGATCACAGAAATTCGTGCTAATTGCAAAGACAAGTTCAGATGAGAATTTGAGATAAATGTTTCAGTGTTATTATAGGAATGAAACTCAGATAAGAGATGATCTCGATTCTACCACAAGAACCATAGTTTGTTGCTATCACATTGAGGAGATTTGGTGCTATCACAATGACTATAGTTTGGTGCTCGTACAAGGAGTCTTGATGCTACCACCGTGACTACATTTTGGTGCTCTTACAAGGAGTCCTGATGCTACCACAGTGAGAAGGTCACAATGAAACTATAATAATGAGATCTTGGTGTCATGACAGTGATAAGGTCACGAGGATATCACAGTGAGGAGATCTCAGTGCCGTGACAATGATGAGATGATGATCTCGGTGCAATCACAATGACATGGATCTTGGTATGCCAACACACTGAAAGGATGACTTGATGGAGGGAGTCTCTAATCTAGGGTCTTGGACATCTTATCTTGAATATATTAAAGGAATAATTTTGATTGGGTTTTCCCCAAAGAGTGGGGTTTTTCTCTAGCTACGTGCCTACATGGGTTTTGCTCTAGCTACGTGCCTACATCTCGTGTCTTTTTTTATTTGTTGTTTGGCATTAGTCTTGATGTTAAGAAAATATAGATCAAAAGATCTAATAATAATAATGAAAACATCACAAGATAATTTCATAATAAGAGAAATCGATTAACTTTCAACTCCATGGATTTCTCAACATGGTATCAGAGCTAAGGTCATGATCAAAGGCAGTTGGAAGATCACTTGAGTGCATTTGTATTGAAGATCATTTGAGTGTGTTTGCAAGTTGGACATTTCTGGAATTAAGATCTCGAGGTATCTTAGCTTAAGCAAGTGTTAATTGTTCAGTGTACCAAAGTATCAATATAAATATAGTTTCGATATATCACAATGACGCAATATCTTAGTATGCCTTGGTGAAGTAGGATTTCGGTATACCACAGTAAAGGAATTCAGATTAAAATTTCATAGAAAATGTCTCGGTACTACCACAGGAAAAAGAAGGGTCTCGGTGCTATCTTAGTCACCATGTCAACACAGTCCTAGAGCTACCTTTGTTCAGTTCTATTACAGTGGCCTCAATTAAGTTCTATCACATGACCACAATGACCTCAAATCGGTGACATTTCAGTGATGCTGATGCAGTGAATAAGGCTCTGTTCTATCATAGTGGTACAAGTCTTGGTGCTATGAATACATTTCCGTATTGTTATAGTGGTGCTTATCACAGAGAAAATTATAGTGATGCCTATCATAATAAGTATCACTACAATGGTACCTATCATGGTCATAAGAAGAATTCAGGCTCAAGTAATATATGGTCAATGTACTTATACAAATAAGCACTGAGGCAATTGTTATGATTATTGATATTTGTAAGATCGAAACAATGAAGTAGTATATTCTGCCTTCCACTCATTGAAGAAATAGAACTTGGCACAATTGCTTGTAGAGATATATTAAGGATTTGAGATGATAATACCAGCACAAGGAACTAGCTTGAAGGAAGCAAACTTTGAGGATCTGAGTACAAAGAACCAAGTAAGTATTGTTACTACAACAAGTCCAATAAGTTATCAAATCAGATGTATACAAGGTACGTATGTACATAAGCTTTTAGTTTTTCATTGATCCTGGTTTATAGCTAGTCTAGGGTAAATATTGCAACATGCATCCTTATCTTCTAGTGATTACAACTAATTTAGGATGTCAAGTAGAAGTCCTTGATTGAAAGAAAGAATAATTTTTATAGGGTTCCATCCTCCTTGGTTATGTAAGAGATCGAACTTGAGAAATTAAAGTATGCTCTTGGTATCACATGTTTTGCTTGAAAGTATGTATTACAGGTATTGAAGACCATGGCTTACACTTCAAGGAATTCCTACAAGGTTTGTCAAGAAACATCTCCAGGTATGTTTTAGACCATACATCTTATAAAATTCTCTTCATCTTATTTTGAAATTTGTGTTACTAACATCGTTATGTCTAGCTCTCTTGAATCTTACATATTCTTGTTTAGGGTGATTCATCATTTGATAAATCTACCCACCTTATATCTTTGATTGTTTTTATAAAGGAACCCTAAAAAGGTTCTTTGGAAAACCCTAACCTAAGGGTATGCTAAATAATGTGCGAAACCCTAAACCTACTTAGGGTTATTGATGAAGAAATCTCTATTATGTTGATGATGTCATGTTTGGAGTTTTGGTATGATCATGAAAACTCTAACTTGTTAGGGTTCAAATGATGTTGTCTGAAATCCCGAACCTTTGAAGTTCTTGGTAAAATAGGGTTTGCTTTGTTATGAATTGAAACCCTAGGTTTTGGGTGGATTTATAAGCAATGCTCTTGTCATGGCTTTAAAGTAAGGTCTCAAGAATGAATCCCTAGGTATGTATTCATTTGGTTGAAGCCCTAACTTGGTCTAGGTTGATATATGTTAATGTATTAATATTGTCTGCCATATGATGTGCTTATGCTTGATAATGATTTCGTAGATATGTGTGTTGACCTAATTACTAATGGTCATAAGTCCTAAGGTTTGGAAACAAGCCCTAGTGAAAGTTGGAAGTTCTAGGATGATGTTTGAGAAATATAGGGTTTTGCAGATAAACTCTAGTAGTAGTTAAATTCTCTAGTATGTATAACAATCTGGAATCTATCTAGTGATTGTTGAGAATCTGTAGATGAAAATCTAAGGTTTACATCAAACCCCAGTAGAAGTTATTCATGTTATGATTGTTTTGTTAAAGCTCATGTATGAAATCTAGGGTTTACATAAAATCCTATTTGAAAATCTAATATTTGAATTATGAAAGTTATTAGATTTTTTTCTTTTCTTTTGACTTATTTCTAGGGATCACAATATGACAACACTTGTCTTCAGGCATCTTGATTAAGCTGCTGATGTGATTGAAGGTTTGTAACAAAACCTGGGATAATAATTGAAGTATTGAAGTACAATGTCTTGCTGATTATGTTTATAAAGTCTAATGCTTTTGCTACTATAAGATTTCGTTATGACTAACTTTATGCTTCTATAGATATGGTTGTACTTGTTGTCTAAGTTGTGTAGGTACATCATATTCAAGATGGTGAAAATGTCCGTAAGAGAAGTTGATATGGTAAGCATGATGAGAAGGATGGAAGTCATGAGAGATTCTCCCACACCGAAAGAAGAAGTTGATCTCCCTAAATTAAGAGGGACCCTGGATAAAAGAAATATACCTAGTTAAGAGGGAGGGCATAACATAATTTTGATTGGATACTACATTATGAAGGATATGTTGCTACATGTGAAGTAGGAAAGTAAATGATTGAGGAATCTTCTCTCAAAGATTCGATTGGTAGTCCTACTAAAGAGCATCATTGAGACCTTGAAGGTTTGTTTTGATTATATTTGAAAGTGTATACTGATTGGGGTGTTTTGTACAGGTAAATCTCTCAAATGTTTGATAAGTATGATGGTTGTTGATCAATTTGATTGGGAAAATTTGTTCTTGAGGCTTTGCGAGTGAAGCATTGCTTGGAAAGACATCGGACCAACACTTTGTTTCGATGTCTGATAGGGAGGGTGGCATCTAGTGGATTCACATCCAGATCCCTGGGTTAATGGTTAGTAAGTAAGCCTAATGGTACCTAGAGAGGTTGAAAGCTTGAGTCCATATTAGTCCCACTCAGATATATTTCCCTCGTCAAGAATCTAGTTCGTAGCATTGTGGTGCCTAAACTATTGAGATGCCTAAATTGTTGAGAGACCAAATGGATAGATTGCCCTTGTCAGGAATCTAGTCCATGGCATTGCGGTGCCTAAACTTCTTCATAGATAAAGTGAGATCTTCCATGTACCTCTTTGATTATATGTAAAAATGAATACCTCCCTAGTTAAGAAGGAGTGTTGAAGAATGTAACTAGGTTTGATCTTCATTATTAACATATTTATCAAAAAAAAATTATAATTATTTTATTGACTTGTTAAAGCATGGGTTTCATGCTTGGGTAAATTATAGGTCAAGCCTCCATTGTAGGCTTTAGGTTGTTGTCAAAGTGATTTATTGTTTGGTCAAAGAATCCTCCATCAAGTCATCCTCTTCAGCAAAGTCATCAATTCTACTTTTTCATCAGAGTCTTCAAGTCAACCTCTTCATCTTCAAGTTAGAGTCAAAGGAATTATTATCAAACAAACTCAAGTCGGCCTAAATAGAGACACAACAGTTCATGAAGTAATGTCAACCTATTTCAAGGGGAAAAAACTATATAACAGAGAGTGTGTTGGAAATACTGAGAGGGGGGTGAATCAATATTTCTTTTCAATTGTTAATTTTTGCTAGTTAGATTCTTCACAATTAAAGACAGAGAGGTGTATAATAATGATATTAAGGATTAATAAGAACTTCAATCCATTTTTTTAATAATAGTATACAATAGATGAGTGAAGGGCACCAACCCTTTTAATGAAACATGCACCAACCTGTTGCCAAGCACCAACTTGGACTTTGATGAGGCTCCGACCCTATCTTCTCAAGGCACCAACCTTGTGTTTAGGAGCTCCTACTCCAAGGACACTAATCCTTCTTTGCCTCGTTTAAGAGAGAATGCGAATAGTATTTACTTGAATGTTCTTGACATATTATTCACTGTATTATTTCTTCCAAAATTCTTCACTGAATTCACTGTCCACTTGTCTTTATCACTGGCCTTCAATTAATCCAACAGTACTGTTGTCTTCACTGTCTAAGAGAATATTGCATCAATGCCACATTCACTGTCCAAAGAATGTAATCATATCTAAAGCTGCTTCAAAATATTTTGAGCCACTTTGGTCAACCCTATCAGAATGAGTATTTTCTCCACAGGTATAGCTACTATCATGAGCTTTCAATAAGGTTTGTTCACTCCAAGCTACCACAGTGCTAGAGTTGTCTTTAGGTACAACACGTTCACAATGATTCACACAATATGACTCATCAAAGCCACTGTCCACAACAATTGATCACATTGTCCGAGCAACAAGAAGTATCACAGAAGGTCTGAGGCTATTACTACAGCGAGGAGTATCCGAGCCACTCAAGAATGATGCTACAGTTTTATGTAATCAACCCGATCCACAAGAAATATCACAGAAGGTCTGAGGCTATTACTACAACAAGGAGTATCCGAGCCACTCAAGAATGATGCTACAGTTTTACGTAATCAACCCGAGCCACAAGAAAGTTCGTGTTGCTGTTGATAGTCACAGTCCGAGGTAAAAGATGATACACAGTCCAAGCTTCAAATTCGCACCCAACTGATGACATATCTGAGTTCTGTAGAGCTGCAGTCCGAATGTTTATGACTGCAGTGGTATAGAAGATGCCTTATCCGAATATATGTCACTGTTTGATACAAAAATTGGACCCGCAGTGCTTAAAGATTGGATTGTTCTTCTCCTTAAGAGTTCACGAGATGTGAACCTTTTACCTTACTCTGTGTTATATCTTCTTCACCGAGCTGCTGTCCAAAATGGAGGTCCGAACAAGTATTTATAGAGTTTGTTTTTGTTATGATTTGAAAGGACACGTCAATTAAACTGAGGCTGATGTGAGAGACCTAGCACAGGTCGGCTCAAGGACCAGATAAATACCCTTGACTTGAAAAATCTATTTCTCCCAAAATATTTGGAATTTCGGTCCAAGTAAGAGCTCATATGAAAGCTAAAATTATGCTCCAAATGATAGTGAAGGTTTCATAGAAAGATTTTGCCTCCAAGGTAGTGAAAAATAATTTTTAATTTGACTGGTCATTTACAGGCGCAAAAATAGAGGTAGGGCAGAATGTCTAGGGGTTCTTTATGGTTTTACTTCTCCATCATAGCCATATTTATCGTAAGGTTACCATGCCATAGTGATATGAGTCTTTATGTAGTCCTCCATCATCATCAAACATCTTATTGCCATCAATGACAACTTAGATTAACAATCTCCCCCTTTGTCATTGGATGGCAATATTTTCCTTCTCTCCCCCTTTGACATCAATGGCAATGGGGTGCCAATGTGCTCCCCCTGTCATGCTGCTCCCCCTAACATACTATACCCTTGACATGCTGCTTGATTTAATGTGATGCAAGAGCAATGACCCCCATATTTTGGCGAAGATACTCAAATGCTTCTCGTGGAAGGGGTTTTGTAAAGATATCTGCAATTTGCTCTTTTGTAGTGATGCATTCCAACCTGATATTGTGTTCAACAACTCGTTCATGGAGAAAGTGGTATTTGATTGGAATATGTTTGGTTCTTGAGTGCATCACCAGATTCTTTGAAAGACTGGTGGTGCTAGTATTGTCACAAAAAATAGTAATTGGTTGCTTAGTTTCTATGTTGACATCCTTCAAGGCTTCCTTCATCCATAGAATTTGTGTACAACAATCAACAACAACTATATATTCGGCTTCAGCTGTAGAAAGGGATATAGATGATTGCTTTTTTTTGAGCCAAGATACGAGACAATCTCCCATAAAGAATCCATTTCCACTAGTGTTTTTTCGATCATCCACGCTTCCAGCCCAATCTGCGTCAGAATAAGCTGTCACAATAAGAGTTGAACTCTTAGGATACCAAAGACCGAAATCAGTCGTTCCTTTCAGATATCTGAGAATTCTTTTCACAACTGCTAGATGGGATTGTTTAGTACTTTACTAATATCTTGCTACCATTCCTACTGCTTGCATAATATCTGGTCTTGTAGCAGTTAAGTATAGGAGAGCTCCAATTATTGACCTGTAAAGAGTTGCATCTATTTTGGGGGTATCATCGTCTTTTCTTAATTTACAATTTGTGGTCATTGGTGTGCTCATAGGTGCACGATCTTCCATCCCATATCTCTTAAGCATGTCTTTAATATATTTTGCTTGAGATATAAACATGCCTGTAGAAGTTTGAGATATTTGTAGCCCAAGAAAGTAAGACAACTCACCAATCATTGACATCTCGAATTTTTTGGACATATTTAGAGCAAATTCATGGCTCATTTCTTCATCATTTCTAGCAAAGATTAGATCATCGACGTAAATAAGAGTGATCATAAGTTTTTCCTTGTCCATCTTCATGTAGAGATTGCTACCTGCCACTCCTTTTTTTAAACCTTTTTTTTGCAGATAGTGATCCAACTTTGCATACCATGCTTTAGGGGCTTGTTTTAATCCATACAAGGCCTTTTTTAGTTTGCATACAAGGTCTTTTCCTTCAACAAGATCAAATCCTTCTGGTTGCTCCATGTAAACTTCCTTCTCGAGATCTCCATTCAGGAATGCTAATTTTACATCCATTTGATAAACCTTGAATCCTTTTGAGCAAGTAAATGCTAAAAACATTCTTATGGCTTCCATTCGAGCTACTGGTGCAAAGGTTTCTTCGAAGTCAATTCCTTCGATTTGTGAGTATCCTTTGCAGACAAGTCTGGCTTTATTTCTGATGATTTGTCCATCTTCATTCATCTTGTTTTTTAATACCCATTTTGTTCCAATTATATTTTTCTCTTTTGGGCGAGGTACCAGTTCCCAAGTCTCATTTTTTTTTCTTCGATTTGAGACCTTTCTTCTTCCATGGCCTTTATCCAATAAGGATGTTTGCTTGCTTGAGAAAAATTTTCAGGTTCGATTAAAGATAATAGAGCCACATCATCTTTTCTAGGGGTGCTTATCATCCTTCTTCGAGTTTGGATTCCTTCATCTATATTTCTGATGACCTGTTCTTCTGGATGATATCTTTGAACAAACTTGATCTTGGAGGGAGTTTGTGAAGATTCATTTTGAGGTTCACTTTGAGGCTCTTCATTCTCCTCTTCTTTTTCAGGTTCTTCTTCTTCACTTTATTCAAAGAAAGGCTCAACTTCATGATCTTCAATTCCTTTTTCTGGAAGGCCTTCATCAATCTTCACATCAATGCTTTCCACTATTCTTCATAGACGATAGTTGTAACATTTGTAAGCTTTGCTCCTAGTGGAGTATCCAAGAAATATTCCTTCGTCAACTCTAGAATCAAATTTACCTGGTGAGTCATCATTTATTTTTATGAAACATTTGCTTCCAAAAACCCTGAAATATTTTACTGAAGCAGGTTTTCTTTTCCATAATTCATAAGGAGTCTTTTCATTATTTGGTCTTAGTTGAGTTCGATTTAAGGTACAAAATGCAATGCCAACTGCTTCTCTCCAAAATTTTGGTTGCAAATCGACTGCTAGTAGCATTTTCCTTGCCATTTCTTGAATGGTTCAGTTCCTTCTTTCAACTACTCCATTTTGCTAGGGTGTCCTAGCAGTAGAGAGTTCTCTTTCGATTCCATGCTCTTTACAGAATTCATCAAACTCTTTTGAGGTGAATTCTCCTCCTCTATCCGTTCTAAGACATTTAATTTTTAGAACCTTTCTCATTCTCAATGAGAGCCTTAAGATTTTTAAAACATTCAAATGCTTTGGATTTATGTTTTATGAAATATATTCACATCATTCTAGTATAGTCATCAACAAATAGAGCAAAGTACCTTTCACCCTGAAGATCTGGAGTTCTAGTTGGCCCACACAAATCTGCATGAATGATTTCCAAAGGTTTTGTTGTTGAGAACTCCTTAGTTTTGTGGCTAGTTCTGGTTTGCTTTCCATGTTGGCATGGGCCACATAAAACTTGATTTGGTTAGCACATTTTTGGAATATCCCTTACTGCATTAATTTTGTTGATGTTGACAAGGTTATCAAAACTTGTATGCCCCAATTGCTTGTGCCATAACCAAATTTCATCTGTTTGACTTAAGTAACATTTATCTTCTCGGATTCTACTGAGTATGTAAACATTATCCGGTGTTCTTACTCCTTTTGCCACAAGTTCTCCCGAGGATGAGTCTCTTATTTCACAGTTTTTTGTACTAAATACAACATTATGTCCTTGGTCACAAATCTAGCTAACACTTAAGAGATTGTGTTTGGGCCCTTCTACCAGCAAGGTATTTTGAGCCTTTCCTAGTCCATTGACAAGGGTAACAGTTCCTTTTCCAGTGATTTTAGCAGATCCACTTCCAAAAGATACATTTTCATTTTTCTTGTTCAATGAGATAAACTTCTTTTGGTCACCTGTCATATGTCTTGAGCATCCACTATCCACAAACCAATGATTTTCTTCACTATGAGCACATAGAGCTAGGTCACATTTATCAGTTTTGAGATTTATGTTTTTAGCTTTCTCCCTTTTGAGAGGACAATTTTGTTCATTATGATCATAATTATCACATAATGAGCAAGACGAATCAAACTTAGCCAAGGGATCAAAAGAATTGTAAGTTTTGATTTGTCCTTTCTCTTTAGGACCATGTAGTTGGTTTGTTTGATTTTTCAATCTGGGTGCTTCATTCTTATGAGCCTTGCAATGTTTAGCTTGATACCCAAAGTTTTTACAATTGTAACGATGCCCAAGAAAAATAGTTTGATACCTATTGTAGTATCCAACATTCTTCCTTGGAGTTGCTCTTTCTTCAATTCTTGGTTTTGAGATGGGACTTTGTTTCTGACGAGATGACTTTTCTTCTTTAGGATGGCGAGAGAGTACATCAGCATAACTTCTGGCATTATACTTTGTACTTGATGATTCTCCTTTGAAACCAATTCCAGACTTGTCGTGTTGAGGTTTTTGAGTATTAAGAATGTTGTCAAGAGCTAGAGAGCTTTGCTAACTCCTTTTGAATTGCTCTAATTCCTTTCTTAGAGATACTATTTCAGCTTCACGTTTTTCACAGATATCATCTTTGTCTTTTAGCTTAATGTTCAAGAAGTCTTCCCTTATTTTTGCTTCCTCTCTTTCTATTTTGAGAGAAGTTATCTTCTTTTGTAGATTCTCATTTTCTTCAATGGCATTCATCAGCAAACTATCCATGTTTCTTTCATCTTCTAGTTTTGAGTCACCATCATTTGTAAATGCCATGAATAACGTTTCTTTGCTTCCAACATAATCACTTTCCTTATCTGATTCATCATTTCTTTCTTTGTGATGACACATATTTCTAGTTGATTTCTTTTTTATGACTACAAATTCATCTTCATCGGACTCATCTTGTTTGGAGAAGAAGTTCTTCTTATTAAACCCTTTCTTTTTGTACATCATCCTTTTAGAGTCCTTTTCATCATCACTATCATGTTTATGGGGACATTTTGTAGCGTAATGACCTATTCTTCCACAATTGAAACAAATAAGAGGGTACTTACCTTTTAGCTTGGATCCCCTTTTTAGTCTTCGTACAAATTGAGCTAATCCATTTTCAGTATCAGATTCATCGCTGTTGCAATTCCATCCTTTTCTTTCTTTTGTAGATCTTGAGGCTTTGAAGGCTGCTTCTTTGAAATTTGGACTTCCTTTCCTCATCTCATAGGCAATGAGAATTCCATGGAGTTCATCCATCTTGAGAGTATCTAGATCCTTCATTTCTTCTATGGCACTTACTTTGGAATCAAATCTGTCAGGAAGCGATCTCAGGATTTTTTGAACAATGGTGCTTTCTTCAATATTTTCTCCTAGTCCTCTAAGAGAGTTAACCACTTCAGCTACTCGGAGGAAATATGATGCAATATCTTCTTCATCATCCATTTTCAGACTCTCAAATTGTCTTCTATAGGTTTGAAGCTTTGCCTTCTTGACTTTGGATTCACCATCATATAGAGAAACCAACTTATCCCATACTTCTTTGGCTGAGTCATAGTTCATGACTTTCGTAAATTCGGAATCGATAATTCCACTAGTAATGGAATTTAAAGCTTTGGCATTAGCAATGTAGGCTCTTCTTTCATCTTGATCAGTTGGAAGATTGGCGAGAGCTTTGTACCCATCCAGAACAAAGTGCCATACTTCAGGACCAAGAGACATTAGATAGTAGGACATCCTCTTTTTCCAAAAACCAAAATTTGTTCCATCAAAGATAGGTAGTTTCCCTGTTGCTTCCATGTTCTTCATTGTGCCTAAGAATCATTCTTCCAGCTGTTAGGCTGATATTGAAAAAGCTGGCTCTGAAACCAATTTTTGGAAATACTGAGAGGGGGGTGAATATGTATTTCTTTTCAATTGTTAATTATTTCTAGTTAGATTCTTCACAATTAAATACAGAGAGGTGTATAATAATGATATTAAGGATTAATAAGAACTTCAATCCCTTTTTTTAATAATAGTATACAATAGATGAGTCAAGGACACCAACCCTTTTAATGAAATATGCACCAACCTGTTGCCAAGCACCAACTTGGACTTTGATGAGGCTCCGACCTTTAGGGCTTCGACCCTATCTTCTCAAGGCACCAACCTTGTGTTTAGGAGCTCCTAAGATTTTGCCTCCAAGGCAGTGAAAAATAATTTTTAATTTGACTGGTCATTTACAGGCGCAGAAATAGAGGTAGGGCAGAATGTCTAGGGGTTCTTTATGGTTTTGCTTCTCCATCATAGCCTTCTTTATCATAAGGTTACCATGCCATAGTGATACGAGTCTTTATGTAGTCCTCCATCATCATCAAGCATTTTATTTCCATCAATGACAACTTAGATTAACAGAGTGACCTTCACTAAAAGGACACCACATAAATTCAGATCTCTCTCCGAAATAAGTTTAGATCATATCATAGTTCAAGTAACTTCAGGAAGAGGTATCAGTGCCATTGTATAAGGAGAGATTCGGTGTTATTGCAGAGAAAAACTCACATTATAGTGATCACATAAATTCATGCTAATTGCAGAGACAAGTTCAAACAAGAGAATTTAAAAGATAAATGTTACGGTGTCATTACGAGAATGAAGCTCGAATAGGAGATGATCTCGATGCTACCACAAGAACCATAGTTCGTTGCTATCACAGTGAGGAGATTCAGTGCTACCACAGTGAATAAAGTTTGATGCTCTTAGAAGGAGTCACGATGCTGCCACAAAGATAAGGTCACGATGCAACTACAATAATGAGATCTTAGTGTCATAACAATGATGAGGTTTCAGGGATATCACAGTGAGGAGATCTCAGTGCCATGACAGTGATGAGATGATGATCTTGGTGCAATCACAGTGACATGGATCTTGGTACGCCAACACAGTGAAATGATGACTTGATGGAGGGAGTTTCTAGTCTAGGGTCTTGGACATCTCATCTTGAATCTATTGAATGAAGAATTTTGAAAGAGTTTTCCCTGGTTATGTGCCTACATCTTGTGTCCTCTTTTTTTTGTTGCTTGGCATTTTTATTGATGATAAGAAAAGATAAATCGAAAGGTCTAATAATAATGACAAAAACATCACAAGATAATGTCATAATAAGAGAAATCGATTAACTGGCACCTCCTTGGATTTCTCAACATAAGTCACCCATACAAGGCATGTACCATCTATCTTTAAATCTAAATAGTCCCTCCTTCGTGGGGGAGTAGTTCTTACTCAATGCCCCTCTAAGCTCATGTTGTAAACATTCTTTTATTTGTTGATAGTGCTCATCTTGTTGTATGGCCTCTTTGATCTTACGTTGAATGTTAAATCCACAAGAACTTATAGCTATTGTCTAAACTCATTGTAGTCTTATGTTGAGTGCATCAACTACTTTGTTCTCCTTGTCTTTGATGTACTTGATTTCAAAATCAGGTTCACTAATCGAGGCTAATCATATTGCTTCCTTAGCATTCAACTTGGGTTGATCAAACAAGTATTTCAACCCTCCATGATTTATTATCATTATAAATTTCCTCCCAAGGTGGTAATGTCTCCACCTCTTTAATGTGTGGATTATCGTTGCCAGTTCCAGATCATGGGTGACATAGTTCTTGTCATGTTCATTTGGTTTTCTTGATTCATAGCGTACTACTTGTCTTTCTTGCATTAATACTCCATTAAGCCTTTTTTTTAAGCATTTGTGCACACCACAAAATCTCTTTTTTGGTTGGTTATCCTCAATATCAATGCATGTGTAGGAAAAATTTTCAATTTCTCAAAATTGGTCACACACTCAACTCATTGAAATTTTACTCCTTTCCTTTGCAACATTGTGATAAGATTCCTAATCTTTGAGAAATCATGGATGAATCTTCGATAATACCTATCCAATCCCATGAAGGATCTAACTTCGAACACGTTTTGAGAAGGCCATTCCATAATAGCCTTAATCTTTTCCATATTTACTACTACTTTTGAGACAATGTGTCCCAAATATTGAAATTGGGACTAGAAAAATTCACACTTGTTGAGTTTAGTGTAGAACTTCTCTCAATTATTGAAATACTCTTGCTAAATGCGTTTCATGCTCCTCCCTAGTCTTTGAATAAACCAATATGTCATCCACAAAAACTAGCAATAACTTGTCTAAATAAAAACTTAAAACATTGGTCATTAGACACATAAATGATGTTGGGGCATTTGTGAGCCCAAACAACACAACTACTAATTCATAATGCTTGTATCTGGTTATAAATGTAATTTTATGAATATCTTCATCTTTGATGCGCACTTGATGGTACTCAAACCTCAAATTGATCTTTGAGAAGAACATAACTCCCCTCAGATGATAAAACAGATCATCAGTACTTGGTGAATGATATTTTTTCTTGAATGTGGATTTATTGATTTGTCTATAATTAATACACAATTTCAATGTGTCATCCTTTTTTTTTTCACGAATAATACAAGTTCTCCCTAAGGTGACACATTGGGAAAGATATATCCCTTGTTTAGCATCTCTTTCAGTCGCAGTTTCAGCGCCACCAGTTCTGGAGTACTCATTCGATATGGAGCTTTTGATATTGTTGCTAATCTCGACAATAGTTCAATAAAGAAATCAATTTCCTTTCTTGGCGACAATCTTGGGACCTCTTCAGGGAACACATTGTTGAATTGTTTTATGTAATGCCCCCAATTATAATTTTGCCTAAATTTCTAGAGAATTTGTTTAAAAATTTCTACCATAATTTCTCCAAGCTATTGCAGAACAAAAACCATGAAATTTCAACAAAAATGAAATAATGTTTGAAAATAAATCCATAAATTCCACAATTGCAAATAACAGAAGAAATGGAGAATAACACAACTTTATTTATTTGCTAGAGCAATTACATACAAAGCTCTCGGTATAAAATAGCTGCGATGATGGCTACGAAAGATCTGCTGCAATAATAAATTGGGCCTCCAAAATAGAAACTAGAAATCAACAAGTTTCACTTGTGAATTAATGACTAGAAATTCTACTATTGTTGTTGTTGGAGGTGAATTTTGATTTATGCCCTCAAATTTGCTCCAATTTTTTTTTCAAAATTAACTTGAGGCTTCTCTCACCAAAATCTACCAAACCCAAAAAAATCTTGGGCTAATTCCGGCTGACATTGAAAGCCCCAAAAAGTGTGAATTACCCATAAAATATTGTTTTTGTTGTTGTTGTCATTGTCATTGTTGGAGAAGAATTAGAATTTCCGCCCTCGAAACTACTCGGAAAATTATGAAAATTTAACATGGATCTCCTCATACCAAACCCCCATGAAAACCCAGAAATGGTTTGTTTTAACTCCAAGCCAAAATCGAATCCACTTTGTGATGCACACTGCCCAACTAACCAGCGATACACCCTATAATAAGAATGCACGATTTTGGTCCAAATACTGCCCGAGAAATTCTATAAAATTAGCTATAGTCTCCTCACACTCAAACCAACAAAACCTATAAATCATTTGTGCTAATTCCAAATGTCAACCCAAAATGCCCAAATAAAGCGAATTTCTAGTTACACAGTTTTGTGCCCAATCAGAGAGGAACTATCGAGAAATGAAAAAACTCTCCAGTAAATTATTGAGAGATTATGCACAAATATCCTCCAACAAATATCTATCACTCCTAATTAAAAACTCTCGACAAATACCAACACTAAACACCAACAAAAACTTTGTTATCCAACCCCTGCGCAAGCTCTATAAGAGAAAATCAGGCCCAACCAAAAGACATAGGAACAACTCTGAAAAAATGGTGCCAAACTCCTCTAACTAGTAGTAAATCTCTTGCAAATGCCCAATACCTGTAGTAAAAAAATGCTCCAAATAACCTTCGAGGTTTGTCTTCTACGCCCAGAAATAACAAATTTTTGTGTGAATTTTCTGCAATAAACTCTAATGGAAGTCCTGAAATAGACTCCAACAAAGCCTCACTAGGGAGACACTTAAAATTCTCCAAATATGGAGGTGGAATTTCCGCTTGGAAATCCCTTGTGCTAAGTAACACTAATTGTCTTGGTTGAACAACTCAAGAGAATTCAAGTTTAAATGTCAAATATAAATGATAAGATAGAATGATTTGCAATTGAGTTCCTCCTCCTTTTATATTTCATGGAGCCTCCCTCTAGCTTCTAGATCTTCCCTTTTAACTTATTATTTTATTAGTGGGGGATATTTTCCACTTTTTGCTACCATTTGAATAAAATAATAACTTGCTCGCATTCCAATAAAATAACAATTTTCTTCCATTCTCCAATTAAATATTATTTTTTTTCCATTCTCCATTAAAATAATAATTCACCTTCCTTTTCTAATAAAATATTATTTTGTCACAATTCTCCATTAAAATAATAATTCTATTTTTCTCCCACAAAATAATATGTTCTCCTTTTTGTTTAATCTCCAAATTTGTCAAAACTCTTTGGTGAATTTACACTCACAAAAATTGAGGACATGATAGTATCCCCCCCCAAAAAAATTGCTTGTCCTAAAGCAATGCCCAAATAAGCTCCCAACACTATTTGTTGACCCAAATGATCACTGCAAATAACACTAGGGTTCTAAATGTGCTACGGAGTCATCCATGTATCATGCACTATCTTGTCATAAAGGAGTCTCTTGATACCAAGATCCCAAACCATCTTGATCAATGTGAAACGCCCATTGTACAACCATGTATAGGCCTTAGAAGCCCTCCGCACAATGTCTACAAGTAAAGCATCACGATAATACAACTTGAGTGGGCTTAATGGTTAAGAGCATGTGTTTCCTCCTAAGAGGTCACAAGTTCAAAACTAGAGGGGGGTAGAATATGTATGCCTTCGTAGACTTAGCAGTCAAATCGTTGGGCGGAGGTGGGTCTCTTGTCCCACAAAAAAGGGGGTCTCATACACCAATTTGGTGTTTGGCTTGGCCGTGACCTTAAAATTGGATAATAATAATAATAAAATATTAAGCAACTCATTGTGAAATTGTCCTACTAAGTAGTTAATCTCATGTACTTCAAGAGTAGGCTCCTAAAGATATATTCCAACCTTTGTGGAGATGAATTCTCGCCCGCATGATCTCCTCCTATTGATCATCCCGCCATGTTGGTAAAGTCCCCCACACCAACAACAAACAACTAAAACTTAATGGAAGATTTGAATGATGTCCTTGTGTAGGAACAAGATCACCCCTGAGGGTAGTTGAATCGCAAAATCCTATGATGCCTGGATCCCATGCCAGTCTCAGAAGGGTGCCACCATGCTGACGCAATGCCACTCTGGCTATTAGAGATTACCCATCATGCACACATTTTATCCTCCTCCCTTGGAACCTGATGGAAATTTTTTTTTGAAGACCAAGCTCATCCTAACTTATCATCTCCATGATATCAATGTCTACTCATCTACTACCAATTTTGATCTGAAGTAGTAACAAGGAAAACCTACCTTGCCATGCGATTAAAACCTCGACGCTCTCCCATATGTCAAACCAAGAGTCAGTTGGGTCACTCTTTGTCCTGATCTCGCTTGTCATGAAATAGAGTGACCAATCATCCAACTGAATCCCTGGATCCCATAGCCATATCGGTTGTGACATAGTCTTGAAAATTGTTTGCACCAACTCATACCACATCTTGGGTGCTTGAATGCAATCAATATATGTACTCCATACATCCAGAACCAGTCTGGTGCGTGCAAGGCTGCCTTGCGCCTACCATACCACACTGTGAGATTTGTGACCCTGCCTACTGTAGGTGCTGCACAAAGCTTCTTGGAGTCTAAACATCGGCTTCCTAGATGGGTTCACCAACCGCTATATATGCTCCTAAGACATCTCGAAATTTCTCACCCAATAGGTGTCATGCATCTCCCTAAATGTGGGAACAAGGGTGGAGCACGTGCCACCCATGTAGAAAATCGACCATCCCCAAGCCTACACTTGCCAACTCACACCCTGACCATATGCAACGACTGGAAAGCCTCTCTCTTGATGCACAATATTTTTTCAATCTATCTTAGATGAACCTCCTGGGTCTTGTTGCTTGTGATGAGAGTATCAAGAGATGATAGCCAAGTCCCCTGTGTCAGTGTGCAATGCTCGAGAGTGATAAATGGAAGCTCACGGTTAACCCTATGATCAACTCGTTTTCCAAATCTGTTTGTGCCAAACCCAATGGTGTGCCTGACGTCCTCGTCAGAAGATATTTCTGGTGGTAGCACTCCAACAACCTGTTGGGCATCATCATGCTCTGTTATACATAAATATGCACCCCTTTACTCCTTTGCATAGCACTGAACTCTGCAACACAACTCTGTGCGCCACTGGATACTAATGCTCACTATTGTACCATCTTGTACCATATGGAAACCCATATGTTTCAATGCATTCACCATGCTGCTAGTAAGCCCTCCATAATGTGAGACATATCTCCTCATCTGCCATGCAATACCTAAGCAATTTGACTCCCCACAGGCTAATGGAATTGACACTACTGTGTCTATCATCAGTAGCTTGTGTGTCCAATATACTAGTAAGAGAGCATTGTCTCCATGCAATTCCATGTCTGGTGGCTTATCGATTCCACCTCCTACTAGCTCCTGCTAGGGTAGGCTAATCACCCTGTGACCCCACGCATAATCAATATTCCAAGACAACTCATGAAATCTATCTGCTCCCCTATCAAACCATCTTGTCACTAGTGTTGATGGAGATATGAAAATGTGTGGGTGCTCGATCACTAGATCCATCACACTACTAATACCACCACTAACCAAACCCATGTTGTGGTGGGGAATCCCACTTGGATCCCAACAATAGTTTGGCCCTCGGACTCTTCTAGCAACCCATGGCCGTTGTTGGACGATGCTCCTAGCCATGGATATATCCAAGCTCCTAGTTGGCTCCACCAAATACAAACTCAATATCTCTCACCATCCAACCCCAAGAGAGGGATCGAATGCAGGGACACCCATACATGGAATAAATCCCACTTGCGGACACTATGCCTTACGCAACTCATGTCACATCATCTCACAATATTGGTCAACACATAAGATATGTTTAGGTAAATCTGCCTCTCTCTCTCCAATGTGTAGAGGTAACCTAACAATGTTATCGACCCAACTTATGTATGCTTGAAGAGGGTTGCTTCGACGCTCCAACGTATACTCCTCTAATTGTACCATTAGGGAATCTAACCGTTCCCCAACGTGAGTCAACTTGGTTGTTGTCTCAACACAAACAACTCTCATTCCATCCAACTCCTCGTTTTGCTGCAGAATAGTCTCTCAGACTTTCATGGCCTTCTTTTTCAATGCTGGAAGGCCAACCCAGAGCTGATGAAACTGTTGTGGGTAGCTAAAAAATGTAAACATGGTCACAACTCTGGGTATCTTTGTGTCTCTTGGCACCTCATCAATTGGGGATATGTCTCCTAACACCTCATCAATAGTGGGTAGTTTTGTGTCCCTTGGCACCTCATCAACGGGTGTATGCTCAACTATCTCCACCAATGTGTCAACTGGGGCTACCAAAGGAAACACCAACAAGGGTGGCTCTTGTGTCACACTGGGTGTATCCACGTGCTCCTCACAATCTTGCCTGCTCTCAGTCTCTTTCTCAATCTCCTCCTTAGGCTCGTTGTTAGTGTACCTGCACCATAGGCTTTTACATAGCATTTTGTTACCGTCCCTGCATTCCCCATCCTGAATACTGGAGGACTATCAGAATGACCCCTGTGTATTTTCACACATCATAATGAATGTCATTGCATTCCTTAACATGTCAGGAACACAATCTCTGTTGACCATTCCAAAATTTAACCCTTTAAAACATATGCTTTTGGGTCGGCGCGGTTGTGTAGTTATGACCTCGCGCCGATGACCAGATTTACACTAGGCCCCGCGCTGTGGTTGCTCTGTCTCTGAAGAGCACCTGCGTCGAGTTAATTTTGGAAGGTTTTTTTAATATGGAAATGAATCTTCTAAGATCTAACAACTTCGTAGGCGGAGTCATGGATGTTTTTTCGACTGGATGAGGTTGAGTTTCTCCTTGTGGCCTTCTAGTTACTACAAAAATACAACTTCCCAAAGGGATAAACCTTTTTCCCACCATATGTGGATCTCAAAGCTCATCCTCCACTCCTATAAATCCCTCTTCATTCCATTGAATCAGCTAGCCAAACATAGCTAGAATAGACCAGGAGCTCGTAGCAAAGAATAGTCCATAATTGTGAGAGAGAGTTTGAACCTATTACCTCTTCGAGCTAAATTGACGAATGAATGCTTTGAGACGTGCCCGACTGAACCCATCGAAAGAGGTCTATAGCGTCAAGGTGCAGGTTTTAAACTCCCTTCTTTATATATCAATATGACATGACTGATTTCTAGTTCCATCTTTTTTTATGTTAATGATTAAAGTTTCTGACTCTCCTTGACTAGTTGGATAGTTATAAATGAACATGTATGCTTGTATGTTGTTAGTGTTTGTTTGATCTTTGTGCAGGTGTGTAAAAATCGCTACCAAAGGAGCGAGAGGCTTGAAGGACAAAGATCGAGGGATCACTACAACATACTACATCAAGAGCATTGGTTTGAGGTAGGACATCTATCCTAATCCACATTTCATTTATAAACTAGGAATTTAGAAACCGACATGTTCCCTTGTTGCTAGATCCACCCTAGGGCTAGAGGGATAATGTTAATTTTGGACAACTATGTCCAAACTCCATGTTGTGATGCTCAAATGAAGATGCTAATATTTTTATTGGACTCCTCTTTTGGAGAGGTGCAAGATCGATCTAAAGATCATCTTGATCTGATAAGCAGAACATTTATTTTGAATTTTTTCAAAATATGTGCAAATCATCTTGAAGGTTTGGAGCCCCAGCATTTGTGTCACACACCCTCATTGATGGATATAAATTGGTCAAAGTTGGAGAACATTTTCATTCATCACATCCTCACACATTTCTCTCTCATCTGATTGGTTCGATCACCTTGGAGGCTCTTCTCTTCACACGTGGGAAATTGCAGCAAGGAGACTTTTCTGTTTTGGGCCTAGGGTTTACCGCAATGTTGACTTTGGTCAACGCATGGTCAAATTGACCTGAAACTTTCCCAAACTTTCGATTTTATGAATCTGCATTTTTTGGCACAATTCCCAAGGTTGGACGTTGACTTTGAATTTGCTGCGTTGACCTTGTTGTTGCTGCTATTTGCGTTGACATTTGACTGACAACGTTGACTTTTGTGGACTTTTGGGGTTGACTATTCTGGCTGTCCTAGAGGGTTGTGTGACACTTCTGGTTGGCTGACCGTATTGAGACTTTGTTGGTTGAAGCATCCTGCTGACCACCATAACACACCAACACACTTATATATTTTGGCTTGTCTTATGTCGATCTACTAGTATGTTCTATCAGCATTTTACTTTCTTGTTTATGTGATTGCTGAATGATATTGGGATAAAAAGTAAAGTTGCATCAAGCATAGAACATCTACAAAAATTTACATGGTATCAAAGTTGAGGTGAAGACAAAGCCCTAGTTTGTAGCAATCACCAAAGAAGAGCATGGGTTCCTCTAATTACAATGGTTTTAAGGCTGATGACAAATTGACTGGGAATGATGACTTCCATGCATGGAAGATGACATTGGATCTTATGTTGGAAGACCAAGACGTCATGGACTATGTGCAAGGTAAAATTCAAGAGCCTCCATCCACTGTAACTACTACTGCCAAAACAAAGTACAAGAAGGGGGAAATCAAAGCAAAGCTGATGATAAGGGACTCAATTCATAAGATTCTGGTTGCTTACATCTCTAAGCTGGGTTCATCCAAGGAGATGTATGATAAGTTGGTCAACATGTTTAAGGCCAACAATGTGAATCAAGTCCTATTCTTCAAGAACCAATTGAAGAATCTGAAGAAAGGAAGGGATGATTCTGTTCAATCATATTTTCTAAAGCTGACCGAGATCAGGAATAATATGTTGGTTATTGGAGAGACAATACCTGATAGAGAGATGGTTTTCACTGCACTTGGAGGTCTTTCATCCAAATGGCATGTATTCAACACTACCATTCTCAATAACCATGTGATACCTGATTTTGACGAAGTATTATCGAGATGCGTACAAGGAGAGACAAGGATGAAGGAATATGAAAATGAAGGAAATGATGCCTTCACTGCTCATACTAAGAAGAAGAATTTTGGTGGTCCAAAGAACAAAGGAAGTGCAGGGGCCCAAGGAAAGAAAGGCAAGTGTTACACTTGTCACAAGCTGGGTCACTATGCTAGAGAATTCCATTTCAAGAAGGATTCTCTTGATGATGATGACAACAACAACAACCGGAGGAATGGAAATCAAAGGAACAACGGGTTCAAGGGGAAGAGGAAGGCTCCCTCTGACAGAAATGGACAACCTTTCAAAAGGTCGAGAAATTCCAAGTATGAGGAATCAAATGTTGTTGATAAAATAAATGAATTCATTATTGTATCTTCCCTTTATGCTGCATTTCCACCCGACACTATGGATGTCTGGTTGATACATAGTGGTGCCTCAAGGCACATTACTGGGTTCAAAGAAGCACTTTCTGATATGGTTGAAAAGGATACTAATCTGGAAATTATCCTTGGAGATAATGCCACATATCCCGTGAAAGGGAGAGGGACTGTGACCCTCCACTTGTCTCAAGGTAAAGTCCTCCATTTGCAATATGTACTATATGTACCTGATTTTAAGAAGAACCTTGTGTCTATATCGGCCATGGAAGATAAAGGTTTTAATGTGGTATTCATTGATGGGAAGGTGCGCATTTGGAAGAATAGTTTTAAGGAAGCTATCACAATTTGGTTTAGATTTGATAAACTCTACTAGGTTGGAGGAAGTCCACTGGGAGTGATGACGTGTGATACTATTTGACAGACTGAACTATGGCACCGGAGGTTTGGACACCTTCACTACAAATCCCTTCCCGAAGCAAGGAAGGTGGTGACGGGGATGCCCGAGTTCACAAATAATCACAAAGGTGTATGTTAGGGTTGCGCTGAAGGAAAGCGTACAAGGGGACCTTTCCCCTCAAGCGTCACAAAGACATCTGATGTCTTGCAATTAGTACATTCTGATATATCTGGTATGTTGCCCGTGACATCCTTGGGAGGATGTTCTTATTATATTACGTTCATAGATGACTTCTCTCATAAAATCTGGATATACTTGTTGAAAAAGAAGGATGAGTCTTTCATGTGGTTTTGTACCTTCAAAGCCTTGGTTGAAAATCTGACAGGGAAGAAGATCAAGATATTGAGGACCGATAATGGCACTGAATATGAGACAAACGAGTCTAAGAACTTTTACAGAGAAGCTAGCATAAAGAGGGAGACCACAAATATTTATACTCCTGAGCAAAATGGCATTACTGAACGTAAAATTAGGACCATTGTGGACATTGCCCGTGCCATGCTATGTGACCAATGTATGTCGAAGTTTCTGTGGGGAGAAGATGTGAACACTGTTGTGTACATACAAAATTGATGCCCACATTCTACTTTGGACTCCAAAACTCCCGAAGAGGTTTTCTCTAGTAAGAAACCTGACGTCTCACATTTTAGAGTTTTTGGATGTCCTGTTTATTTTCGTGTACTGAAGGAGAAGAGGAGCAAGCTAGATGCTTCTGGGAAAAAGGGAATGTTTGTGGGCTACATCGAAAATTTAAAGGCCTATAGATTCTATGTTCCTGTTCAAAGGGAAGTGGATATATTCCACGATGTTACCTTTGACGAAGATGCTTCCATGAGGAAAGTAGTCAATCTTCCGATATCTGAGGAAGATCATGAAGCAAGGCCTGAAAATCAAGAAGAACCAAAGGATGAGACGATGCCCGATATTGAAGGACCTATGTACCCTATTGATTTGCCTCCTTCAATGAGGAAGAGACTATCATGGCTCAGGGACACTCTCTAGGATGACAAGGGACATATGGCCCCAAGGTGGACATTCCGTGAAAGCAAGAAGTCGAATAGATACCAAGGGTATCTAGCAGCCATGCATACTATCGTACAATTTGAGCCTGGATCTTTTGAGGAAGCCGTAAAGCATCAAGTCTCGAAGGATTCTATGCACGAAGAATATGAGTCCATTATGAAGAATGATGTCTGGGATGTGGTTCCAAAACCGGAGGACAAAACAGTTGTCACCTCGAAATGGCTCTACAAGATCAAGCATGGATCTGATTGAAGTGCTGAAAAGTTCAAGGCCAGATTCGTTGCCCGTGGCTTCTCTCAAAAGGAAGGTATAGACTATGATGATATATTTTCACCTGTGGCTCTATATACCACCATCAGATCTATCATAGCCCTTGCTGCTATGCAAGGATGGAGTCTTCATCATATGGATGTGAAGACCGCATTTCTGCATGGTGCGATAAAGGAAGAAGTATGTGGAGAAACCTCTGGGGTTCGAAAACAAGGATCAAGACACCCATGTCTGCAGGTTGAAGAAATCCCTCTATGGGTTGAAGCAAGCACCTAGAGCTTGGTACGAGGGGATAGATAGTTACCTGATGAAGCTGGGATTCACTCGTAGTAATTCTAATCCAAGCCTTTACTTCAAGTTTGATAGAGAGAAGCCTTTCATTCTTGTGTTGTATGTGGACGACCTCTTCCTGACAGGTGCTGACCCTTTCATTCATCAGTGCAAGAGGGAGCTCGCTGCTGAATTCGAGATGAAGGACCTAGGACTGATGCACTACTTCCTAGGCCTGGAGATCTGGCAGAGACCTGGCGATATTTTTCTTTCTCAAGGAAAATACATTGTGAATCTTCTGGAAAGATTTGGTATGGTGGACTGCAAGTTCGTGTCGACACCAATGGAGCTCAACTTTAAGAAGTTGAGTGGCAGCGCTGCTGGGCATGTGCTAGCAAATCCTACTGAGTATCGTCAACTCATAGGGGCCTTGATGTTTTTAGTGAACACTCGTCCGAACGTATGTTTTGCAGTGAACACTTTGAGTCAACATATGGTTGAACCTCATCACATTCACTAGGTTGGTGCTAAGAATCTGTTGAGATATCTTCGGGGCACGATAAACCACGGGTTGAGATACACTGCCGAGAGCGTGACACCCCATGGATATACTGATGCTAATTGGGCTGGCGGTGTGGTGGATCATAAGAGCACATCAGGATGTTGCTTCACACTTGGTTCTGCTTTGATATCATGGATGAGTAGGACGCAGAATTCGGTGGCTTTGAGCACCGCTAAAGCCAAATACATTGCAGCGAGTATGGCCTGTTGTAAAGCAATTTGGTTGCGAAAGCTCTTTAGTGAGCTGTCTGGGCATGTGCTAGATACCACCGTGATACTCTATGATAACCAGAGTAGGATTTGGTTGTCCAAGAATCCCGTGTTCCATGATCGATCCAAGCATATTGATTTCAGGTACCACTTTATCTGGGATATGGTACAGCGAGGGGCCGTAAGGTTCGATCATATAGGAACTAATGAGCAGGTCACAGATATTCTCACAAATCCCTTGGGGAAGGTCAAGTTCCTAACCTTCCGTGAGAATCTTGGTATCGTGGAACGACCCTATGCTGAGGGTCCTGTTGGACGATGAGCTCTTGGAGCTCTGGGGGGGCTTTGGGGATAGCTTCTCGGAGCTATAAGCAACCACAAGACTAGGCTTGTCGAACCTTGTTGGTGTACTTCTGCCCCACCTTTATGATGATTGAGTTGGTTCACCTCTCATGATCTGTACCCCGTATGCATCCTACCCATTTGAGTCTCGGACTCATGGGAAGTACCTCTCAATTGGCCAGTGAGGTGGGAAAAGCTAGAGACTAGTAGAAAATATTGATGGACACATCAGAGATTGCCGTACTCTCTATCTAGGATGGCACGTTCCAACCACTTGATCTGGGATCAAGTATTGTGAGTTTTCAGACCTCTTACTGACTTCGGGTTGGTATGAGACTCCTTTCGAGTCTTATAGAGGTTTCGGACCTCTGGCCTGAATTTTTCAGCCGGGGATGATGTCTTTGTGACTGAACCACTTTTGTTTTGAAATAAAGAAGCCAGTAAAGCAATTTACGGTGGGATGACACACAATGTTTGGATTGCACAAGTGGATGGAGTTCTCCCTAGTTGAGAGGGAGTCTTAATTTTGGACAACTAGGTCCAAACTGCATGCTGTGATGCTCAGATAAATATGCCAATATTTTTATTGGACTCCTCTTTCGGAGAGGTGCAAGATCGATCTAAAGATCATCTTGATCCGATGAGAAGAACATTTATTTTGAATTTATTCAAAATATGTGCAGGTCAGCCTAAAGGTTTGGAGCCCCAACAGTTGTGTCACACACCCTCATTGATGGATATAAATTGGTCAACGTTGGAGGACATTTTCACTCATCACATCCTCACACATTTCTCTCTCCTCATCTGATTGGTTCGATCACCTTGGAGGCTCTTCTCTTCACACGTGGGAAATTGTAGCAAGGAGACTTTTTGTTTTCGGCCTAGGGTTTACCGCAGCGTTGAATTTGGTCAATGCATGGTCAAATTGACTTGAAACTCTCCCAAACTTTCATTTTCTGAATCCGCATTTTTTGGCACAATTCCCGAGGTTGGATGTTGACTTTGACTTAGCTACGTTGACCTTGCTGTTGCTGTTGTTTGCGTTGACCATTGACAGACATCATTGAATTTTATTGACTTTTGGGGTTGACTATTATGGCTGTCCTAGAGGGTTGTGTGACACTTCTGGTTGCGGATCGTATTGAGACTTTGATGGTTGAAGCATCCTGTTGACCACTGTAACACACCAACACACTTATATATTTTGGCTTGTCTTTTGTCGATCTACTAGTATGTTCTATCAACATTTTACTTGCTTGTTTATGTGATTGTTGACTGATATTGGGATAAAAAGTAAAGTTGCATCGAGCATAGAACATCTACAAAAATTTACAGATCACCTCTGTCCATAGAAGGGGATTTTCCTTCACAATAAGTTGGCGACTCCGCTAGGGAGATTGATGCTTGTTGTCTCTTATTGTTCGTTTTGAATTTTTTTATTCTCTGTCCAACTTTGGCTGAATTATTGTTTCTCTGTTGTTTTTGGATTGTTTCACTGCTCCTGGCCATTTAGCCTTTTCCTAGAGTGATAAGCCTGGTTTTACTGAGTTATTCCTTTATATTTTCCTTCCTTTTCTAGCTCGGCATTGTTGTTTGTCTGACAGTCGCGCCCATCAGCACGAGTTGTCTTTAACACAGTAGCGATTTTGCCTGTTCGGCGCTGGATACTGCTGAAAAATCGTGCCGATTCCTGCAGGGTTAGATTTTGGGCTTTCCCCGTGAGTTTTCCAGTGTGACTTATCCTTTAGATTGGTTTTTCCCTCTTGGATTGATCCATCTAAATTTTGTTTATTGACTTGGTTGTCTCATTCGTTTCAGTTTGTGTTATCTCATTCGAACAATGTAACTTGTCCATCCTAGGTTTTCTAGGTTTCTCGAATCATTCGTTTGGTCGTGTGTTCATTGAGTGTCTGATTTGTTCATGAGTTAGTTTGGTCATTTATTTTTCATCCTTTTACGTGGTTACTTGGTCTTTTCAGTTGATTGTGTGCAAAATCGGGTTGTTAAGCTTTCATTCCGTGTTTGTTTGATTGTCCCTCCATCTCCTCGAGCATAGATCACATCGCTCGTTGAATCAACTTAAAAGCCATTTATTTTGCGTAAGGAGATGCATACCTAGTTTTGAGTGCATGTTTGCATTCGCTTGGAATTGGTCTCTTCATGTTTGGATGATTCTATTCAGAGCTACTTGAAGTTAGTATTTGCTTTGTCTTTTAGTGTAGTATTGCATTGTTTCTTATCACTCATACAAAAGAACAAAAAAATTGCATTCTTCCTTCTCATTTGAAAATGAAAAGTGCTCCTTTGTGTTAGTAGGTTTCTTCTTCATTGGAAAGTTAAAGACAAAAGAAGAGTTTTTGTTTTCTACTTTGGCTATGTTAGTAGCATAAAGGAAAGTGTCATTTTTGCATTCGTTTGACTGTTGTTTTGTTGCGAACCTCTATCCTTCAATTAGCTAGCTTTTCATCGAAATGAAATGGTATTCTCTCTCATATAGTTGTGCATTAGAGATTTGAGATTACATTCGATAAGGCCTTGAAATTGAAACATAATTTCAAGATAAACCATAAAATTAACTCAATCAACCTAAGGAAGCATTGAAATTTAATGATCACACTTAGAGGTCTACGCTAGTGACGTGTCCTGGCGTCATTAAACCTAGCAGCTATCGCTCGCAATCTTGCTTTAGACAGTGATAGTACGGACTTGTGCTCCCCGTACCATCGCGTATATAAAGGGAGACCCTTTTAGGTTGCAATCCTCTATCCATAGGAAGCCGAGTCTGCCGCCCTGTAACCGTGATACACCGAACACAAAATTCGGGGAGATTGTCTGCACGTATGTTAAGTCCTTGGTCATTTCTCTTTCATTTCATCACCAAGGTTTATATTGCAGTTCACGGGATCTTGGTACACCCTTTTTCCTAGAGCTCCTCATTAGTCATTTTGCTTTTTGTGACTCTTTAAACTTGAAAAGATTATCGAACACTTGTATTTTCAAGCTCGTTCAACCTGAAAATGACTAGAGTCACCTTTTTTCCTTTTCTCGACTCTTAAATCATGAAAAGGCAGATTCTTGTTTCAATGTTATAAAATTAATTTCCCACGATTACACGTCCATTAAGCTATTTTCTTGGACGGTTCATGAGTACTTCCTCAATGATTGTTGTTAAAGCCTTGAATTGACCATCTCTTTTTTATTTTTCTTTTGAGACAAAGTCGCCATGGCAGAACCACCTGTCTTGTCCTCTTCTTCATTACCTCGTGGTGAAGATTCTCTCCCCAGAGTTTCTTCCGAGACACCTCAATCTGTTGGGACCCAAGACCTTGAAAGTGCTATCATCCCGAGCATTCAACCTCTTGCCACTCGATCTCTCGCTGAGGAGCCGTTTGACATCAACTGGCAGCCCCCGGTTCCTTTTTTATTTTTGAGAGAAGATCCTCCTCAACGCTCGGATTCGCCTGCGACACCATTGTCCAGTGCTTTTCCCTCTACCGCTCGCCAACTTTTCCCTGACAGCATGTCTTCATCCGACATGGATGTTTCGAGTCATGTTATTAGTGAAGATACTTTCGTATCTACAGGGGAATATCAATTTCCTCCCGAAAAATTTTCCTTATAATACAACTCAGCCTTCTATTGAAGCCCCGAAAATCGGGTCTACAACAAGGGGGATACCCACCCGGTTCGGACCTTGGTTAGCAGCTCCTTTTCCGTTTGGTATAGTGGGTCCGACTGGGGATATGGGACCAGTTTCCCAGTATGTGTGTGTGTGTGTTGAGAATTGATATTTATTTTCTAAAAGTTCCTAAATGAAATTCTTTTATTCTAATTCTAATCTAATAACATGCAATTGTATTCTAATAAACAGAAATATCTAATTCTATACTAACCCGGGATGTAATCTTTTCGTTATGCGATCTAAAATTATTTCAAATAACAATTGGTAATAAAAATCATTCAACTGTTATAAGAAAAGAATTCAATAGAAATAAACCACTTCGTATAAAAAGTTAGACGAAACAATTGTGAAAAACATATCGCATAATAAGCTACTTTTATATTAAGCATAAATAAATAGCTATCACCATACAGAAGTGCCAAATGATAACTCGAGCATTCACGCATCAATATATAAACAACTGAACATGAATATCACTTTAACACAAAGGCATAAATAGTTAAGAGATAAAAGTGCCATTTATAACTAGTTCTACTCGTGAGCTTCAAGCAATAATGATTTATCTCTTCTTAATCCAACATCCACTAAGAGTACAAAAGTGCAACATCAGTAGTATATATTAAATGTAGATATCAATAAATCGTGTTCCATTCATTCATCAAAACCTCCTCGGAGGGTGCAAAAGTGCATGTTCTGAGGACAAGTTTTTGAAAATTTTCAGGACCCTTTTCTAAATGCATGAGAAGGGTTTAAATACTACTAACTAAATCTAAAAATAATTTATTACAAAAATGTAGGATATGATTTAAATGACCATCCTCATTTCAGGCAAAAATAAAACAAAATTAATACTAACACTGAATCTAAAATTAAAACTAACAACTAACTATTTGTGTATATGTTCCTTGAAATCACAAGCGTTCAGCATTTGATTGAGAAGAGTCGGCTGGCCGACTTCCGACTTTAACTGTCCTGTGAAGACGGAATTGGCAAGAGTTGGCGCCATCTTCTCGGCAGAATCGATGATACATTTGAGAGTCATGCACTAGCTGTGTGGTTTTACCAAATATGCCCAGTAAGAATCCCAATTCAACTTAGTTAATATTTTAATTGATTCTGCCTTTTCTTGAGCCTTCTGTCTCCAGCCTGTCTGCAGTTTTTGTACTTTCGGTAGATACCCTGGAGTGGTTTCTGAGATCAGATTTTCCTTGTGCAAATTTTCATTTATGCAGTCAATAACACTATTTGCTGTTGTGGCTGCTTCTTCTGCCGCTTGCTCTGCTTTCCTGATTTGTGCATCCCACTTGTTAAAGAGCATTTATTTGTGATTGTCGTTGATTATTGGTGCGCCTGTTCTTTTCCCCTCCTCTGTTTCTTGCCAAGCCAAATATTCGGTAACTCTTTTATCAATTAAATGGTAATCATGTCATAAGTCTACGACTTGATTAGTGATTTTATCGCTTATTTCGCAATAATAGTTCCACTGTGATATTCTTTGGCACAATGTTTCCTGTTGCTACAGTTGTTGATCATTTAAGGAAATGGATTCTGTGATGAATTCTGTAAGCTTAGGATCATCCTTGTGCATCTCTTGCATAACCTGTAATTGTTTTTCTCTTTCAGCCAAACTGTTCTGGTACCCTATCTGCATTTGTTGGAAATCTCGTTGTAATATTTCAAGCTGTTTTTGTGCTTCGTTGTTGGCATTGGCTTGTTGTAGCTGTTGTTGCAAAACCTGTATTTGATCTTCTTTCTCTTTCATTAGTTGTTTTACCTCAGATGCTTTATCAATGGTCACTGAGCCATATGCTCCTGCGATCTGAGATAATTTGGTGAGATTTTCAGTGGGATCGGTGATAGGATCTTGCCATAGGATGTCTAATTGTTCTGCATTATGAGATAGCACGTTTCCCAATTTCCTTTTCTTTCTTTGTCTTCTCACTATTGCCTTGTGTTGTGGACTATAAAATACATCAAGAGGAGGAATTTCCTCTATTTTGAGCATAAGTTCAGAGGATGGGGTAATGGAAATATGTTCCATTTCTGAGACATTGCTAATTATTCCTGTGACTATATCTTTTGTTGCCCGTACATTACTCACAGGTGTCTTTGTGCTCTGTCCTTCAATATTGATTAAATCAATGAATGTCTCCCATTCTTTATCTAGCTCGGTTCTGACTGATGGTGGCTGGACGATGAGAGAGAGAGGATCTAGCTGTGAAGAGGTCAAAACCTGTTGCTGTGGGAGCTCCTTTGACTGGGCAGTATCCCTTACTGACCCTTCACTTTTATCATGGTCACTTTCAGACCTCTTAGAGTGTTCTGATGTTTCTTTCCCGGACTTAGATTTAGAACTGTCTGTGCCTGAACTTCCACTGAGACTAATACTGTTCCCTTATGGGTTCCAAGCATAATTTATCCAAATGGATATTAGCTAGCCTCCTTTACTTGTATATCTTGAATTCTTGAAATTCTGCTGGAGGAAATCGCATTTGGGCCGAATGTAGAACCTCTTTAAGTGTACCTTTCTGTTGGAACATGTCATCAAAAAGATCATCTTCTTTAGAAAACACCTTTATTTTGACTGCAGTAGTGAAATTTTTAGCAATATCATAAGGGTCGAACAGTCTTCCTAGAAATTTGAACAATCGTAGACATGTTATGTTGTTTATTTCTTTCAATGCATGGCCTACATCAAATAGTGAAAAGGTCCCACAGGCCACAAAAAATTGTGGTCAAATAGCCTTCTTTTTGTCCTTCAAATCTTTAGTCAAACCTCTTTCTCCGCAGGTTTGATAAGCAATTTCTCGTGCCATGAGTTTATCAGGAACATATAAAGGTAAGACATGAGGGGAAGCGAGACTTCTGAATACCCTGACATATGTAAACAGTTCTTCTCCGAACCATCTCGCGACAAGGAGTATATCTACCTATGCTTCGGGAGAAAATCTTGGAGCGTCTTTATCATATAACATTTTGTACAGGGGCAACATGATTCCATGACAAATCTTGTAAAAATACGGAGTGAACTTAGAATCCCACAATTCTTTGTGATAAATATAAATGGGTAAGGGGTCTTGAGTCGTCCATTTCCAACCCATTAAAGGAAACTTGGAAATATAACAGATTGCATCCATTACATATGCAGATAAGTAGAAAGGGGAATAAATTCTATGAGAAATAGTTCTTTTAAACCAATAATTTAAAATGGTTGTGGCTAGGTTGTCAGATAATATCTTAGCCCAATCCATAATAGTAGCATTAATGGCAGCATTCAATAATGGTAGTCATTCAGATGAAAATTTATTAATGTCTGGCTTCCCAAAAAGTCTACAGAGCATAGCAGTAGCAAAGCAATACGGGGAGGTGAGAGAACCAGTACTATACATACCATGTTTATTATTTTTTAGTGGTTCGTCCCTCCTTGACCAGTCCTTGGTGCATTCTTCCAGGTCTTCATTTTCTTTAGCAAACTTCTCCATGAGATGTTTGTTATAGGTCGTCTGTGGCTCTGGTAAATTATACATGAGTCTAAAATCTTGTGGAGTGAATGAGCCAATGATTCCTTGACCCTGAGTCTTAAATTGTCTGTTTGTGATGTCAGCGCTGTCCAATGCCCATTTAACCATGTCCGTGTATGGAAGAATTTTGGATCTCGCCGCTATCCGGTGCAAGAACGAGCAAGCTAGCTCTGTAATAGACGCCTCAAAAGACCCATGTGAGCCTGCAGTAGCTGTAACCTCCATTAGTTTGGGATTCTCTTCCTCAAGTAGACTGTACATGTCTTCCCAAGTAGTGATACCAACATTTTTATTACAGGCAGTGTCTGTATACAAGGGCATCATTTCTTTGTCTTCAGAACTCGAAGCTTTGTCTTTCTTTCCCATAATATCCTGAACACTGCTTTGCATGGTTTTCTGTTCTTCATTCCTGCAGTTTAAAAATGAGGTGAGAATAATGATAAGAAAAATGTGACAGGAAAACTTTAAATGCCGAAGACATATAAAATATAGCACCTTACGTGAAATGGCTCTTCGATCAGAACAAAACCATTTTTTATTAATGATTGATAACTAACTCATTGATTAACATTTAAAGTGCATAACCAGGTCTCGGTTTATGGAAAAAAAAAAATTCGTACAATGAGCCCTAAAGATCTGCGATAAGGCGATCTGCAATTTGCTTCGCAATATCGCAGATCGCAATCTCGTGGAATTGCAATATCACAATACCGCAATATCGCAAAATCGCAATATCGCTGGAGCGTAGCATATGAAAATCATCCATTAATGTTTTTTCTGTGAAATGCGATTTGTGATATGTGCCATCGCATATCGGTGGTTTGAGTTTTTTCAGCGTAAGTGATATTTGAGGCATGCGATGCGATGAATGTTTTTAGTGCGTAGTTACGCATTGCGATCTCGCAATATTAGAATTCTGCTTGTAAGGAGGTATCCATTACTTTTTTTGCGATGTGATATTTCTTAAGGAATGATTTTATCTTACCTTATCATAAAACTTAAGCCTTTTTATATTTTTCAAAGGGTATTCTCCTAAGTTTATGATAGTAAGTTTTATTGAAAAAGGAAATACAAGCACTAAAAAAAAAAAAAAGAGGGGGAATAGAATTGACTAAGGGCCCCAACTTATTTAGTAGTAGTGAAAATACTAAATAAGAAAGGGAGTTGTTGCTAGCCACAACAATTGGCGATTCACTTGGAAGAACCAGTTATCTCTGCTTTTCTTTTGAATTTTCTAAACTTCCAAAACAGAATTTTTTCATAAAATCAAACTTTATTATAGAAAAACAAAGTACATCATGCTTTTATCTGTCAATGATATTTCGTTTCTTCTATATTTAACTTTGATTGTTTACTTCCTCAAGCTAGTCCTTGTATCTACATCAGTGACTACTTGGTTTATAAAGATAAAAACAAAGACTTTTTGTAAATCAGTTTTAAATATGCTCATTTGTCGTAGGTAGAGCCTCTGCTGCCAGCAGGCGTTTATAGCCTCGACAGAGTTACCTGTTACCCAACAATGATCCTGTATCTTACTTAGAGAAATATACAATTTTCAAAGAGAAATCCATATTCACACTTATCGCTTTCATTTTATTTTTACCCTTATTAAAGAACAATGTCTTGGTTTGGTAGCCAATTTATGACAGTGTCATTCACTTGATTTATAACTTTGCTGAACAAGCTGGCTCGTGATGAGACCCCTTGTCTTTTGATTGCAGCAATCTTGAGTCATTGCCCTGTTGTGGTATGCAGTATTGGCAAATTCAGCAAGCTATAATATCTATGATCATGATAAGTCGGCTCGTGATGAGACCTCTTACTCTTTAAGTTAAAGTGTATCATTGGATTATTCCCTGAACGTTGTAATTTTCTAGGTGGGGAGGAAGTCATTGTTTCCTTAAGATAGCTCTGGACGACAATGGTAGAGTTTTTGGAAAGAGCTTTTTTACAGAGAATCTTCGTTTTTTTATTGATACCTTTCATTGGACTGATATAAAACAATTTCCCACTAAATGTCGCTTTTTATCAAAATTTACAAGGTTGAAACTAGTATCATTTCTAGGCCTAAAGCCTTTAACTGTATCTTTCAATAATAATGATCAAATTTCTAGAAAAAATCTATTTATACAAGTGAAAACAAAATCTAAAAGAGAATTTGTATCTTTTTCGTGAATTCCAAATGTAACCATTTACAACTTGTTTTATTATGAAAATAAAGAAAACTAATCTACAAAATAGAAGAATGATCTCCTATGGAAAATATTTTTTGAGAATCTGTTTGTTAACAGGTAAAAACTCTTTTTTCTGTTAGATATTGTAACATAAAAGTAGATGGAACTATGACTTCTGCGATTTGGAAAGGGCCAAGCCACATTCGTTGAAATTTCGTATGTTTCCCTTTTTCCTCATGAGCCTTGTCTCATTTTACAACTAGATCTCCGATCTGAAAGTCCTTTCTGGATATCATGTTTGAATCAAAAGAAGCTTTTACTAATATTTGGTGATGAGCATGAGTTATTTTGGCATGTTCTCATTGCTCTTCTAGCATAATTATTTCCAGTTGTCTTAGTTGTAAGGAAGAAGTTGGTGCTTCATCAATATATTGAACTAAGGCAAAAGAGGGAATTGCTAGATGAGTTGGAAGAACCAGTTATTTCCCATAAACTAAACTAAAGGGAGAAGTGCCAATGGAGGCTTTCTGCGTTATTCGATCTGCCCATAAAGCATATATTAAAGACTTATGCCAATTTTTATGATTTTGATCAATGGTTCGCTTAATGATTCTGATTAAGTTTTTATTTGTAGATTCAGCTAACCCATTTCCCTGTGGATAATAATTGGCAGAGTATTTAAGTTTGAAACCTATTTTGAGTGCAAATTCAATCAAGCATTACCAGAAAAATACGATGCATTATCAAACATTAAAGCAGAAGGTAAACCAAACCTGGTGATTATGAACTGATCTATGAACTCGATGATATGCTTGGCATTGGCCATCTTGAGAGGAACTACTTCTACCCATTTAGTAAAATAATCAGTTGTTGTAAGGATATACCTATGTTGCTTAGAAGAGTGAGGAACGATCTCACCTATTATGTCCAATTCCCATTGATCAAAAGGCTGCTCAATGTTGACTGGTTGCAGCGGCAATGATGGTTTTTTTGTCTCCCAACAGCGGTTTGACAAACTTGACATTTCCTTACATAGCTATGTGAGTCTTTGAATAGTGTAGGCCAGTAATAGCATGCGCGGAGGATTTTATGTGCAGTAGCATCTCCAGCATAATGTCCGCCTGCTGGCCCATCGTGGAGTTCCTGTAAGACTTTTTCAGCTTCAAATTTCTCAAGACATATAAGGAGAACAGAATCATAATTCATTCTAAAAAGAACATCATTCACAAGCTGATATTGTTTAGCCTTCAACCTTAGAGCTCTTTTCTTGGTGTAATCAAGATTTGGAGGAGCATATCCATTCTTTAAATAAAATATGATATCAGCATACAATGATTCAACATTGTTTAGGCTTACCTCATACATTTGTATCTCTGTAGATGGCTTTTCAGAAATAAGCGATGCTCCAACTAGTATTTTGCAAAAGCCTTGACCTCTTACAATACTTGTTGGTTTGATTTCTACATCTTATTCTTATAAGGCAGTAATCCAATTGGCTCTTTTCTCACCCACATCTTTCTATACTAAGAGATTTCTTACCGCTGGAAACGGTACTATGATTTTTGTATGGGTTTTAAGCATAAAGGGTCTGAAATATTTTTTTTTTTTTAAAACAACATAAGCTTGTTTCTCTACATATAACTAATTCAACTCAACCCCCTGTAAATTTGAACTGAAAAAAGAAATTGGGGCTTCTGCCTTGTCTTGATTTGCTTGAGTGAGTATCGCAGCATATGATCTATCAGAGGCAAATGTATACAAAATAAAAGGATCGGAAAAATTTGGAGTTGCTAAAGATGGAGCATTAACAATTGCTTGTTTGATCAGATTGAATGCCTCATATTCGTCTTGGCCCCATTTGAAGTTTGAGTTCTTTTTAATCATTGCTTGTTAAAAAGATACAATTCTTGAAAAATCTGGCACAAATCTCTTTACAAAATTAATATGGCGAAGGAAATATTGCATAGATTTCTTGTTGTGAGGTAGGGGTATTTCAGAAATCTCCTTGATTCTGTCATGATCAATATGAATTCCAGATTTTGATACTATGAATCCAAGAAGTTTTCCTTCACTTAATGCAAAAAATGATTTTTTTCGAGTTAAGTGAAATTCCATACCTTTGACAACGTTGGAAGCTTTGTTTTAAATCTCTAAGATGATCGCCTCGTTTCTTGGAATATACAGTTATATCATCCAAGTAAATTACCACTGATTTGTTAACTAATCCCTTGAATGCGATGTTCATGGCTCTCTAAAATGTGGCACCATCGTTGATCAGACCAAATGGCATCTTTTGATATGCGTAAGTGCCCCATTTGGTTCTAAATGTGGTTTTCAATTGATCATCAGGATGGACCAACACTTGGTTGTAAACAGAGAAACCATCTAAAAAGGACATTAATTCTGATCCTACAACTGCCTGCAGTATTTGCTCCATGTGAGGCAAAGGAAAATTATCTTTTTGGCAGGCTTTGTTAAGATTTCGAAAATCAATGCAAATTCTAATGTCTCTGTTCTTCTTTCTAACGGGAACCATATTGGAAACCCATTTAGAATGTCGAACAGGAAAAATAATTTTGTCTTTCAATAACTTATTGAGTTCAGATTTGATCTGGTTTTCTAAATTGGGATGGATCTTTCTCAGCTTTTGCTAGACAAGTTTTTCATCGTTTATCATTGGGATAGTATGTTGGATGATAGAAGTGTCATAAGTTTTGAGTTCATCATAGGTCCAAGCAAAGAGACTTTTGTATTGTTTCAAAAGACGAACATACGCTAATTTTTCTTCAGGAGCTAGGCCACGGCCTAGGTTGATATTCTGTGGTTTGGTATCAGTTCCTAGATTTACTAATTCATAGTTTAAAGTTGAACTTTGCAGTTTTGAATTGGTAGATCTTTTGAATCGATCTTTCAAATCATAAAGGTCTTCTATCTTGACTACTGACTTTGGCATAGCATTATTAGTGCTATCTTGTTGCAATTGTCTGTCATGTTGGTCCTCATCAATTATCTGATTGGTGTAAGATCCTTCAAATGTGAGGAAGCTTACAATATCAGGATCATCGTTGAAAATCCTCCAATTGGTAATGTTATCAGGAATCGAGGGTATAAAGATTAATTCGATTGAAAATCGATCAGGGCTATAGTCTTCTGAAGGAATGAGCTTGGAAGCTACGTTAGCTAGGAGGTCTGCACTATCATTCTAGAGTCTGGGGATTGATGAAATATTAAATGCTATAAATTGTTCAGTCAAATCTTGAACTAAAGATTGGTAATACTTTAAATGACCTCATAAACAATGTATAGTATTGCGTACCTGTCTGATTACAATTTCAGAATCTTCGAAAACTTGTAGATATTTGATGTCTAATTCGATTGCTTTGTATAATCCTTGGACTAAAGCTTCATATTCTACGGTATTATTGGTGCAATCGAACTCGAGTCTACAAGTTAGCATAGTTTTGTTTCCCTCTGGACTAATTAACACGCATCCTGCTCTTGCTCCTTCATTAGACTTAGAACCGTCAAAAAATAACTTCCAAAATAAAGATTTATTTACAGGAGCATCTATAAAATTAATACATTTAGAACTATCTGTTTGAGAAAAAATTTCTACTTGAGATAAAACAGAATGTTCTAAGTAAGGTGAAGTATGAGCATTAAAATTTCCTAAGAAAGAATCAACTGAGTAGTTGTCAATGATATTATTGTTGTATGATACCGGTTCATTTTCTCCTTCCGGTTCTGTTACTATGTATTTCTGATGTTTTTCTCGCTCAACCTTTATCTGATTTGGTTTACCATTGTAAGAGAGCCACGTGTGCGACCAATCAGTTGCAAAGTATCCATAAAGTTTTTCTGACCAATCTCTACTAAGAATTAAGCCATAAAATTCTGGAATATCTGCAACTAAAATGTCGATAACTTGACATACCTTTGGATTAGATGATAGTCTTATGGTAACCTGATTTAATTCGTCGATCACTTCAACTTGCAATCGATCTAGCTGAACTATGCGCACAACAGATTTTTGCGGCTGAATGTTCAACTTTGCACTTATTGATTTTGGTAAAATATTAGATGAAGCTCCAGAATCCACTAAGCAATTATGAAATTTTTTATTGAAAACTTCATAAGTAAGAAGAAATGGGGAAGTATGAGATCTCGACCTTCCTCCAATTAAAGAGATATCTTTTAGATCAATTTTATTAATCACATTAGTTGGAGGCCTTCCCATTTCATGGGAAGCTTGAGAGATTACAGGGGCGGGCAGAGGTTTTTCTGGTACAGTATGTAATTCTTTCAAAAGTACCTTTTGCTGGTGTTTTAACTTGCTCAATTCATAAAAAGTGATGTTAGCCTTAGTCTTCTTCATGTCTTCTATGATATTATACTCCATTTCATCTGAAACGATCAGCGTTTTTTATGGAGTTGATGAATCTGTTTGGACTGGGCTAGTTTGAGTCGCTTTAGATGTCGTTTTCTTGGCTGCGACTTTATCCTTAGTCATTGAGCTTGCTCTTTTTGGCTTAGGAGTAGGTTGAGGAGGATCAATTTGATTTCTACTTCGAGTGTTAACCGGAGATGCCTCTTGATCTTCTTCATCTGGGAGGATAAAATCCCACATACCTTGTACTTCTACAACTTCTTCTTCATCGGTAGTTTCTTCAGTAGCAATCTCCTCTTCTTCTTCTTCTGATTCAGCACTTATGATAGCATTTGGCGGCTTTGAATCGGTCGAAGGGTTTCTTCTATAAGGCTTGTACGGATTTTTAGAAGATGTTTCTGTCACTTGTTTCTTAATGTCAACCATTTCGTTGGACATGGTTTTCAGAACTTTCTGCAATCCTTCTAAATCGAATGGATCTTTCGATTGTTTTTTCTTGGGGTCTTCCTTAAAAGTAACCTTCTTGGATTTTCGTTCCTCTATCGCGTTTTTCTTTTCTAGGGCTATGATACGTTTCTCTACCGCTATTGCTTCCTTCATATTGTCAGCTAAAGTTGTTTTGTTAGCCCTATCAACGAAGATTGCTATGTTTGATGGTAAAGTAGAGATGTACCATTCACTTCGCACTTCTTCGCTAGGCTTGGAAGCAGTAGGAATTTTATTTAACAGTTTATTGAAACGTGAATTAAAATCTTTGATAGGTTCTTTTGACTCAGCCCTAAGGTTAGACAGGTCATTGATCAGTGTCGCCGTAGACCTGTCATCACCAAATTTAGTCAAAAATTGATCTTGGAAGATATCCCAACTAGTGATAGATCCAGACAGTAATGAGAAATACCATGATCCGGCTGCTCCTTGTAGAGTATAGGGAAAAAGTCGGATGATAGCGTCTTCATTGGTAACACCATTAAGATTTATGGACACCATAAAGTTATTTATATGTTCTTCTGCTAGCATGCCTGCTTCAGGATTAAACTTAGGCAGCCATTTTTCAGGATGAGCCGGTATTTGACTCAAGGGTGCAGGCATTAAGACTACCCCTGGGTTATTCCATGGAGATTGGGCCATCGCTGAACTACCAACAGAGGAAAGCGCAGAAGATGATCCCTGCGGTTGGGAAGATGAGGATATTAAGATTCCAGATGTTTGAGAAGGATATGTAGAAGTTCGAGTGGACTGGTGGACAATAATCTGAAGTGGAGGGGTGGATGGTTGACTTCGCGGTGAAGAGGTTGAGATAGATGATGTTGATGAAAGAGTCTTACTATCAGACCCTTTAGGTGATTTCCTTGCTCTCTTACTTATAGGTAGAGGTAACTCGGTTGGTTAAACACCAAACTTTTCACTCTTTATTTTGGTGAGAGGATGAGCAGGGTTATATTGAGAAGTTACGTTGCCTTGAGATTTATCAGATCTTTGAGGTGATATTGAAAATTGATGAAGTTTATGGATCAAAGATTCAACTTTAGGAGGTTCAATATCAGATTCTTTTAAAATGTCAAGGTTTGTAGCAGCGGTTGTTGTTCTTTCGACTTCTGGCTCTAGATTTAAAGATTCTAAGTGCGATGGGGAAGTGGGGGGAGATGGTGAGGGAGATTTACTCTCATAATGGTATTTATATTTTGACTTACTTGCCATTCATAGTTCGAGGCCCTCCTTCTAGCGCCAAATGTGTTGAAGCCCTGAAAATCGGGTCTACAACAAGGCGGATACCCACCCGGTCTGGACCTTGGTTAGCAGCTCCTTTTCCGTTTGGTATAGTGGGTCCGACTGGGGATATGGGACCAGTTTCCCAATATGTGTGTGTGAGTGTGTTGAGAATTGATATTTATTTTCTAAAAGTTCCTAAATGAAATGCTTTTATTCTAATTCTAATCTAATAACTTGCAATTGTATTCTAATAAACAGAAATATCTAATTCTATACTAACTCAGGATGTAATCTTTTCGTTATGCGATCTAAAATGATTTCAAATAACAATTGGTAATAAAGATCATTCAACTGTTATAAGAAAAGAATTCAATAGAGATAAACCACTTCGTATAAAAAGTTAGACGAAACAATTGTGAAAAACATATCGCATAATAAGCTACTCATATATTAAGCATAAATAAATAGCTATCACCGTACAAAAGTGCCAAATGATAACTCAAGCATTCAAGCATCAATATATAAACAACTGAACATGAATATCACTTTAACACAAAGGTAGAAATAGTTAAGAGATAAAAGTACCATTTATAACTAGTTCTACTCATGAGCTTCAAGCAATAATGACTTATCTCTTCTTAATCCAACATCTACTAAGAGTACAAAAGTGCAACATCAGTAGTAGATATTAAACGCAGATATCAATAAATCTTGTTCCATTCATTCATAAAAACCTCCTCGGAGGGTGCAAAAGTGCATGTTCTGAGGACAAGTTTTTGACAAATTTCAGGACCCTTCTCTAAATGCATGAGAAGGGTTTAAATACTACTAACTAAATATAAAAATAATTTATTACAAAAATGTAGGATACGGTTTATATGACCGTCCTCATTTCAGGAAAAAATAAAGAAAAATTAATACTAACACTGAATCTAAAATTAAAACTAACAACTAACTATTTGTGTATCTGTTCCTTGAAATCACAAGCGTTCAGCATTTGTTTGAGAAGAGTTAGTTGGCCGACTTCCGACTTTAACTGTCATGTGAAAATGGAATTGGCAAGAGTTGGCGCCATCTTCTCGGCAGAATCGATGATACATTTGAGAGTTATGCACTGGCTGTGTGGTTTTACTAAATATGCCTAGTAAGAATATCAATTCAACTTAGTTAATATTTTAATTGATTTTGCCTTTTCTTGAGCCTTCTGTCTCCAGTCTGTCTGCAGTTGTTGTACTTTCGATAGATACCCTGGAGTGGTTTCTGAGATCAGATTTGCCTTGTGCAAATTTTCATTTATGCAATCAATAACATTGTTTGCTGTTGTGGTTGCTTCTTCTGCTGCTTGCTCTGATTTCCTGATTTGTGCATTCCACTTGTTAAAGAGCATTTCTTTGTGATTATCGTTGATTATTGGTGCGTCTGCTCTTTTCCCCTCCTCTGTTTCTTGCCAAGCCAAATATTAGGTAACTCTTTTATCAATTAAATTGTAATAATGTTGTAAGTCTATGACTTGATTAGTGATTTTATCGCTTATTTCGCAATAAGAGTTCCACTGTGATATTCTTTGGCACAATGCTTCATGTTGCTGCAGTTGTTGATCATTTAAGGAAATGGATTCTGTGATGAATTCTATAAGTTTAGGATCATCCTTGTGCATCTCTTGCATAACCTGTAATTGTTTTTCTCTTTCAGCCAAACTGTTCTGGTACCCTACCTGCATTTGTTGGAAATCCTGCTGTAATCTTTCAAGTTGTTTCTGTGCTTCGTTGTTGGCATTGGCTTGTTGTAGCTGTTGTTGCAAAACCTGTATTTTATCTTCTTTCTATTTCACTAGTTGTTGTACCTCAGATGCTTTATCAATGGTCGCTGAGGCATATGCTCCTGTGATCTGAGATAATTTGGTGAGATTTTCAGTGGGATCGGTGATAGGATCTTGCCATAGGATGTCTAATTGTTTTGCATTATGAGAGCACGTTTTCCAATTTCCTTTTATTTCTTTGTCTTCTCACTACTGCCTTATGTTGTGGACTATAAAATACATCAAGAGGAGGAATTTCCTCTATTTTGAGCATAAGTTCAAATGATGGGGTAATGGGAATATGTTTCATTTCTGAGACATTGCTAATTGTTCCTGTGACTATATATTTTGTTGCCTGTACATTACTCACAGGTGTCTTTGTGCTTTGTCCTTCAATATTGATTAAATCATTGAATGTCTCTCATTCTTTATCTAGCTCAGTTCTGACTGATGGTGGCTAGACGATGAGAGGGAGATGATCTAGTTGTGAAGAGGTCAAAACCTGTTGTTGTGGGAGCTCCTTTGACTGGGCAGTATCCCTTACTGACCCTTCACTTTTATCATGGTCACTTTCAGACCTCTTATAGTGTTCTGATGTTTCTTTCCCGGATTTAGATTTAGATCTGTCTGTGCATGAACTTCCACTAAGACTAATACTGGGAGTTGGTTCTCTTATGAGTTCCAAGCGTAATTTATCCAAAGAGATATTAGCTAACCTCATTTCGCTGTATATCTTGAATTCTTGAAATTCTGCTGGAGGAAATCGCATTTGGGCCGAATGTAGAACCTCTTTAAGTGCACCTTTCTGTTGAACATGTCATCAAAAAGATCATCTTCTTTAGAAAACACCTTTATTTTGACTGCAGTAGTGAAATTTTTAGCAATATCATAAGGGTCGAACGGTCTTCCTGGAAATTTGAACAATCGTAGACATGTTATGTTGTTTACTTCTTTGAATGCATGGCCTACATCAAATAGTGAAAAGGCCCCACAGGCTACAGGAAATTGTGGCCAAATAGTCTTCTTTTTATCCTTCAAATCTGTAGTCAAATCTCTTTATCGGCAGGTTTGATAAGAAATTTCTCGTGCCATGAGTTTATCAGGAACATATAAAAGTAAGACATGAGGGGAAGCGAGACTTCCGAATACCCTGACATATGTAAACAGTTCTTTTCCGAACCATCTCGCGACAGGGAGTATATCTACCTCTGCTTCGGGAGAAAATCTTGGAGCGTCTTTATCATATAACATTTTGTACAGGGGCAACATGATTCCATGATAAATCTTGTAAAAATACGGAGTGAACTTGGAATCCCACAATTCTTTATGATAAATATAAATGGGTAAGGGGTCTTGAGTCGTCCATTTCCAAACCATTAAAGGAAACTTGGAAATATAACAGATTGCATCCATTACATATGCAAATAAGTAGAAAGGGGGATAAATTCTCTAGAAATAGTTCTTTTAGACCGATAATTTAAAATGGTTGTGGCTAAGTTGTCAGATAATATCTTAGCCCAATCCATAATAGTAGCATTAATGGTGGCATTCAATAATGGTAGCCATTCAGATGAAAATTTATTAATGTCTGGCTTCCCAAAAAATCTACAGAGCATAGCAGCAACAAAGCAATACGGGGAGGTGAGAGAACCAGTACTATACATACCATGTTTATCCTTTTTTAGTGGTTCGTCCCTCCTTGACCAATCCTTGGTGCATTCTGCCAGGTCTTCATTTCTTTAGCAAACTTCTCTATGAACTGTTTGTTATAAGTCGCCTGTGGCTCTGGTAAATTATACATGAGTCTCAAATCTTGTGGAGTGAATGAGCCAATGAGTCCTTGACCCTGAGTCTTAAATTGTCTGTTTGTGATGTCAGCGTTGTCCAGTACCCATTTAATCATGTCCGTGTATGGAAGAATTTTGGGCCTCGTCGCTATCCGGTGCAAGAACGAGCAAGCTAGCTCTGTAATAGACGCCTCAGAAAACCCATGTGAGCCTGCAGTTGCTGTAACCTCCATTATTTTAGGATTATTTTCCTCAAGTAGACTGTACATGTCTTCCCAAGTAGTAATACCATCATTTTTATTATAGGTAGTGTCTGTATACAAGGGCATCATTTCTTTTTCTTCAGAACTCGGAGCTTTGCCTTTCTTTCCCATAATATCCTGAACACTGCTTTGCATGGTTTTATGTTCTTCGTTCCTGCAGTTTACAAATGAGGTGAGAATAATGATAAGAAAAAGGTGACAAGAAAGCTTTAAATGCCGAAGACATATAAAATATACCACCTTACGTGAAATGGCTCTTCGATCAGAACAAAACCATATTTTATTAATGACTGATAACTAACTCATTGATTAACATTTAAAGCGCATAACCAGGTCTCGGTTTATGAGAAAAAAAAAAACAAAAAACAAAAACAAAAACAAAAACTTTTTTCATACAATGAACCCTAAAGATCTGCGATTTGCTTCACAATATCGCAGATCGCAGTTTCGCAGATCGCAATCTCGTGGAATTGCAATATCACAATACCATAATATCGCATAATTGCAAAATCGTTATATCGCAATATCGCAATATCGCTGGAGCGTAGCATATGACAATCATCCGTTAATGTTTTTTCTGCGAAATGCGATTTGCGATATGTGCCATCGCATATCGGTGGTTTGAGGTTTTTCAGCGTAAGTGATATTTGAGGCATGCGATGCGATGAATGGTTTTAGTGCGTAGTTTCGCATCGCGATCTCGCAATCTTAGAATTCCGCTTGTAAGGATGTATCCATTACCTTTTTTGCGATGCGATATTTCTTAAGGAATGATTTTATCTTACCTTATCATAAAACTTAAGCATTTTTAGATTTTTCAAGGGGTATTCTCCTAAGTTTATGATAGTAAGTTTTATTGAAAAAAGAAATACAAGCACTAATCGATTTTTAAATTTTTTTTGACTAAGGGCCCCAACTTATTTAGTAATAGTGAAAATACTAAATAAGAAGGGGAGTTGTTGCTGGCCACAACACCTTCCTCTCTCCTGACTGGTTATCGTTCTTGGGACAGATAATTTCTGGTGTTTCATCTTTGTACTGGAACCCGTTATGGTCAAGTACTGTGGCTCCTTCTACAAGGTCATTTGTGTCAGGTCCATCTTCTTCGATTTCCTTTGTTTCGACGATTGTCACGTTTGTCCCAACCCAACCCATTGTTTGTGTGGCTTCCTCCGCACCATCCATTAGTGTGATTCCATTATTGTCGTCAACTTCCATTGTTCGTGGAACACATCCCAATGCTTCCATGATGTCTATTGGACCCATTGTGAGTGGATCACAACCTCACGTATCGGGAGTCTATCAACCTATTGGTAGTACGCCTATCTCTTCTAATCATATTCTGGGAGGTTTGTCGTATGACCAATATATGATGACTATTCAACATCAGAACTACCTCCCCTCGGGTTTTTAGCAGATTTCAGCTCCGGTGAATCTACCACAGTACTACAATGAGTACGGGAATCATGTATATTGCCATGGGCCTCTCCCACAGGGTCCATTGTATGTTCAAAATACTCAAGTTCTGGTTCGCCCAAATCAGTTCACGTATCAATAGGGACAACCCTATGGTCCGCAAAGACAACCCTCCCATCTACAGGGACAAACTTCGGTCCAACAAGGACAACCCTACGGTCGTATTGGTCAACCCTACGTTCAACAAGGAATGCCTTATGTTCCTTAAGGGAAAACCCATCTACCTCAGGGACAACCCTTACTGCAACAGAACCAGCCTTACGTTCAGCAAGGCCCACCTCCTATGCAACAAGTCCAACCCTCCGTCGATCAGCCGGGTCAACCTGGTTTTCAGGGGTAGCCTGGCTCATCTCAACCATCAGGCCAACCTGGTTTTCACGGACAGTCTGGTTCGCCTCCTCCGGGCCAACTTGGTTTTTAGGGACATCTTGGTCAGCCTCAGGCCCAACCTTTAATTCCTCAAGGCCAACCATTGGTTCCCCAAGGTCAACCTTTGATGGTACAAGGTCCACCCCAAGGCACTGCTTTCATCTCGCAACATAATCTATACGTTGCTCAAGTTGGACCTCAGTGGTTCACCCAGAATCAGTGCCTTGGTCCCCAACTAGGATATGGGAAGAATTTTCAAAATTATAACCCCTATGGACAAAATCCCCGGGGCAGAACATATGGGCTAAAAAATTCTCCCGACCTGGTTGGAAGCCTAACGTCGGTATTTATCAAAGGCCTGCGATGCCTTTTAACCTGCAATTTCCATTCCTTGCTACACTAGAGCTGCCTGATGTGTCAAAGTTAACAAATGATCTAATTCTTCATGATCCATATTTGCCCCCAGTTCCCACCAATGGTGCTCCTCTAACTCCTGGATTGATGATTCCATTTGTTTACGTCTTTTCCAAAGGACTCTCACTACTGCCGCTGCAAAGTGGTACATTGAACTTTCTCGTGGAGTCTTTCAAGATTTCAACTCTCTTGCAATGGTGTTTCTCACACACTTTCAGTTACCAGTTCACTATGAAATGGGAACGCGCCTCCTAACACCCCCGAAACAAGATCGGGCCATGCATATCTATGATCATATTCATGAATGGAGACAACGTCGTCGTTTGATCAAGTTTGAAATCCCTGATCAGCTTCTGACTAATTGGTTCACTACCTCTTTTATCAGTCTGATAGCTAAGGACATGAGGAGTAGGCCATTGCTCGTGCCCAGTACCTCGATCTAGTGTACTCCCAGTGTGGCACGCTTTACGAACTCTTGCCCGATGCTCCACGACTTGAAACTTCAAAGCACCGGCGATGCCATCCATTAACAATATCATTGGTTTTGTTTCTAAGACTTCACGGGGCAAACCGTTCCCGTCATAGCAAACTCAAATGGTGGAGCAACCCCAGTGCTCCACCCATTTTGGCTCTCAAGTTTTCCTGATGAATGGTGTTGCACCCATATCTATTCCTACGAGATATAAAGATTATACCGAACCGCGTCAAGCAGCAGGGAAAGAGATTGCAGATGGTCCACCTCCCCCGCCTACTTCTGGCCCTCTTCATATTGAAAGGCCTAGTTCTGAACTCGTTATACGACCACCTTCCAAAGGTGTCCTTCATAAGTCCTCCTATAACCCTAATTCTCGTGTCGTTCAACATTACAATATTGTTGAGGATTTGGCTCAGATGCCATCTATTATGTCCGTGCTGGAGGTACTATAGAGTTGTTCGTCACAATGGAAGGCTTTTCTATCCGCTATCGGAGGGGTTAAACCTTCCGATTTGAGCCTTATCACTTTTTATCTGAAAAATTTTGTCCCACGTCTCCCTCACCAACTTGCTTTGATTATCCAAGTTTGGATTAATGGTAAGAATATCCATCGAGCAGTCATGGACGAAGGTGCATCTACTTGCATCATTTCTATTGCATGCAAAGCCATCGGCTCTCCAACCCTTAACCAGTCTCCAAATGCTTTAGAAGCTTTCGATGGAAGGGAATCTCGCCCTCTTGGTATCCTCACCAACTTACGTATCACATTTGAAGGAAAAACGGTTAATGTCAAGGTTGAAGTCGTTGACGTCAAACTAAACTATAATCTCCTCCTTAGTCGCAGTTGGACTCACGCCATGCTATGCATACCATCCACTCTCTTTCATGTTCTTTGTTTCCCGCACGAAGGAAAGATTATCACTGTTGATCAGTTATCTTTTTCCACTTCCACTTCTTCAAAGAGAAATGTTCCGTATGTAGACCAAATTCCTACACCTTATGAAAGTGTGGGGTCAGGACTTTTAAAAGATCATGCCCTTATGGCTCTTTTCCCTCTTCCTCCACCCAACACTTCTCAGGTCAATATGATCTCCACTTTTTCTGATCCGTGGATCTTCCCTTCGCCTGATCAGGTTGATTCTTTTGGTGATGTGATGCCGTTAAGCCCGATAGAAATTGATTATTGTGAGGTTATCTCAGCTTCGGCTTCTCCTTCTGATCATACATCTTCAAGTATGCCTCTCGACACGTATTCTCAATCCCCTTGGCTCAGTGCTTTGAATTCTCCAAATCCCTTGAACGAGACGTTTCCAACTGATGAAGCCATTGTGGAAACCATGTCTCTTGAGGATCCTCCTTGGGATGATAGTCATCATCGTTCCTCTCTTTTGCCTAGTCTTGGGGTAATGTCTACTTGTCTTGAGAATTTTTCTTCCCAAGCTCCTTCCCAACCGCTTTAAACGCCTATTTTGACACACGAAGTTTTTGCGAAAGGCAACATGGGAAATATCACTCAAACGATGCCTATCGACATATTCGTTAAACTGGGGGTTGTCGAGAACATCAGGGTGACTTGTTCTCCCGATGAGATCGAGGTCTATAATAGTCTCTTCTGAGAATTTCAAGACATTTTGGCTTGGTCCTACGAGGAAATGCACAACATTGATCCGAGTATAGTTGTGCACGAGATCCCTACTTACCCCGATGGGAAACTTGTTCGCCAACGTTTTCGTCCCATGCACCCTAGAAAGGCAGCTACCATAAAGGAAGAAGTTGAAAAAATTCTCAAATTAGACTTCATTTATCTAATCCCATTGACATATCGGGTCTCTAACATTGTCCCTGTGGATAAAAAGAAAGGTACTATTCGAGTTTGTGTGGATTACCGCGATATCAATCGTGCTTGTCCCAAGGATAACTATCCCACTCCCTTCATCAACTATATCATTTATGAATGTGTTGGGAGTAAGGTTTTTTCCCTTATGGATGGGTTCTCTAGTTACAACCAGATTAATATACTACCCGCTGATCAACATAAAATCGCCTTCGTCTGTCCATGGGGCACTTTCGCGTATAAGAAGCTCCCTTTTGGCCTGAAAAATGTTGATGCCACGTTCCAACGAGAAATGGCGTATGATTTTCACGATATTAAGCACATTATTCAACCTTACCTGGATGACCTTCTGGCTCATTCTGCTAAGCGTCATGACCACCTGGAACATCTCTGTCAAATTTTTCTTCACTATAGACGCTACAACATTCGGCTTAATCCACACATGTGTGTCTTCTGCGTCGATTCCGGCAGACTCCTTGGGTTTGTTGTTTCCAAAGACGGTATTCATCTCGATCCTCTTAAGGTCGAAGCTATTATTAATCTCCCATCCCCTTCCTCTTTACACTAGTTTCAGAGTCTGTGAGGGAAAGCTAATTTCCTGTGTCGTTTTATACCGAACTATGTTGAAGTAGCCAAAGGTTTTACGCGATTTCTTAAGCAATGCGTCCCACTCCTATGGGATGAGATTGCCCAAAAATATTTTGATGCACTGAAGACCATGCTTGTCAATGCTCCTCTTTTGCGTCCTCCAAATTATCATCACGATTATTTAATCTATTTGGTTGTCGCTTTTAGCAATATTGCCATGGTTCTGGTACAGAACGATGATGATGGTAACGAGCATGTCATCTATTATCTTAACCATAATATTCTCGACATTGAAACACTTTATGCTCATGTCAAAAAATTGGCGTTGAAAGATGTTCAAGTCGTCCAACGTTTTCGCCATTATATCTTACTCCGCACTACGATTGTGATTTCCGATTGCAACCCCATGACTTATATTTTAACTAGACAATTGTTGGGGGGCAAGTACTCTAAGTGGATAGTTATCCTCCAAGAGTTTGATTTGGAGTTCACTACTGCCAAATCAAAGAAGTCATTGGTTTTTGCTGATTTTATCTGCTCTTTGCCATCTGCCTCTGCTCCCTCTGGTTTTGAGGAACGCATTCCAGACGATACTCTTTTTTTTATTAGCACCCTCGATCCATGGTACGGTGATATCATCATTTATCTACAGAATTCTACCTTCTGGTCCAAGTTTACAAAAGATGCTCGTCGACGTATATGTCATCATTCGCAACCCTATCGCATAGTCAGAGATACTTTATACCGCATAAGAGCTGATTACGTCCTCCGTCGGTGTTTGACCCTCGAGGAAGCTAGAAAAGTCTTTAATGATTGCCATTCTGGCGCATGTCTAGGTATGCTACTGCTCAAAAAATCCTTCGTGCTGGGTATTTTTGGCCTACCTTTTTCAAAGATTGTATCTTCGCTATCCGTAAATGTCATGAGTGCCAGATCTACTAGAGAAAGATGCGCGTGCCACCCACTCATCTCCATCCCATCATTACCGTTGGTCCCTTTGCGAAGTGGGGTATCGATTTTATGACGTAACCCTCACTCGTCCAGGGGGCATGGTGATATTATTGTAGCCGTGGATTACTTCACTAAATGGGCCAAAGCAATGTCTACACTCACAGTTGATGGTAAGACAACCTCCCGATTTCTTTTCAATCACATGATTACTAGGTTCGGAGTCCCTCAAGCCATTTTCACTGACCATGGCTCCCATTTTTTCCATTATATGATGGTTGAGTGACTACTAAGTTGGGTATGCATCACGACAGCTCAACACCATACTACCCCCAAGCCAACGACCAGGTCGAAGCCGTGAACAAAGTTTTGGTCACAATTCTTCAGCATACTATTGGGATGCACAAGTCCAATTGTCATCTCAAGTTGTTTTCAGCTCTCTAGGCTTACCGAACCTCAGTGAAGGATGCAACTGGATTGACCCCATTTCAGCTTGTATATGGTCTAGAAGCTACCCTTCCCATTGAATGTGAAATTAATTCACTCAAGATAGTTGTCGAATTACTACCTAATACTTCGCCTAAGGAAGAACGTCTTATATATCTGGAGAGGCTTGATGAAACTCTCCGCTTTGCTGCTCTAGTCATAGAAGCACAAAAAAAGCGTGCAAAGCCCACTTTGACCAGACAGTTTCTCCTAGTACCTTCGTAAAAGGAGACTTGGTCCTCTTGTATGACCAAGCCCATGATAAGCTGGGGGCAGGTAAATTCGAACCCAAGTGGCATGGGCCCTACATCGTCAAACACATTTTGCAGAACGGGGCCTATGATCTTATTGATTATGAAGGCTATCCCCTGGATCAACCCCGAAATGGGTTGTATCTCAAAAAATATTATTCATGATTTTTTCGTGCATTTCTTTTGTACATAAGTGTGTTTGTCATTTTTGTACATTTTAGCTTAGTGTGCTTTGCGAGAAGTTTTTTTCCTGCTTATTATGTCTTTGCTTACTGTGTAGATTCCTGTCACTCCTTATTTCGGTTTCGCTGACGGTGCCTCCCGCAATACCCGTAACCTATCATCCGAGGCTTGAGTAATCTATGATCCTAATGGTGAGTTAGTAGACCTTCAAGGCATTTGTCTAGGATGTGCAACTAACAATGTTGCTGAATACAATGCAGGTATCGATCTTCTAACCGAAGCTATTTCCCTTGACATTCATGAATTAATTGTAAACCTAGACTCTCAGCTTCTTGTTCTCGAGCTCAATGGGCGTTATTCTGTCAAAAACCCTCATATTTTAAGGATGTATTTACGTGTTCATTTGTTAGAAAGGAATTTTGATTATATCACATAACAACACATTCCCAAAAGCATGAATACGTTAACTGATGCAGTAGCTAATATTGTACTAGATAGACATTTGTGAAATTTGTAAAAGAAATCATCTTCACATAGTAAGATTTAGATAGGAAAATAAGCATATATATATATATATATCGATTTTTTGCATCATCTTGTACATCATAGTTCAAAAAATATATGTGTTTCGGTTACATCCTGAGACACCATGTCTCTCAAAAAATATGCAAAAATGAAACCTAGGAGTCTAATCTGCATGGTGCTCATGATAGCACGTCACTGCCCGTACGACACGCCTCAGTAGTTGATGGATGCGGTTAGACACTCCTGCGGTGTGCCGTTGGTAAGCACGAGGAACGTCCTCGAATCTCACGTAGTTTGGGATCATGCTTGTGAGTCCCTTCGAGTTACGTGTGATTTCTTCCTCATCGCTTCCCTTGCCATGAGGGGCCACTTCGAAATCTCTTGGAACCCTCCGAGCTATGGGGGACATCCCTGCGGGTCTCTTTGGTCCAACATCTGCAACACATGAGAAAATATCAAAACACATGTATATAAAAGTAAAAATAAAAATAAAAAATCATAATACTCATATAAACCCAAAAAATGAGTTTTTACCTCTATCCTCGTCCCAGTAGTCCCCTTCCGAAAGTGGAAGATCTAGATCCTCTCTGAAGTCGGTGCCGGTATATGGCCAGTCCTCCACCACGATGAGTTGTCAGCGTAACCAGTCAAAGAACTCTGGTTTCCATGACATGTGTTGTCCACCTCCTGATCGAGGCATCAACTCTGCCCAACGGACCATCTGTGGCTCTCTTGTTGGTGGCATAGGTACATCCACCTCCTGACGCTGGAATATCGGTAACCGTTTCAGGATGAATGGTATCAATATGGATGCATATCCAAACTACTTCATCTTACCATCTTTGCATTTGGTTAGCTGACGTTTTATGTTGATTGTTACCGCTTCCGCCCAATTGAAAATTTTGGAGCCATGCAATCTACGACCAGTTGAAGTTGTGTTTTTGTAGCTTCATGGGGAGCCTGAGATCTGGCAGCCCAAGTAATGGTATGTAGCACTACTCTCAATGGTAAGTCGGGCATTTTCTGAAGTCTGAATGTCTAGCTTGCCACTCTAAGATGCTTTCTTTGCTCCATGACAAACTCTATCTATCAAGATGCCCATGCTCTATCCAAGGGCTCAAGTACCTGTCAGCAGTGGTCGCTCTCCCCTCCGCGACAATCCAGTTATGAAATAGATGTTGGAGACTTCTATCTCCAGTTCTTGGTCATGAATGATGAATCTTTCTCGATCAGTGTCCCATAGACTAATCAAGTATTGTAGCAGCTCTAGCTGAGCTCTCAAACATGGGGTCATGAAGAATTTCAAGAGCCCACAATTTCTCAGGGCATCCATGTGTGCATCATTCTCCATGTCTTGTTTATCATCTTCCCCATGCTCTCGCTCTTTCCACTCTATCACCATTTAAGCTGCTGACTCTTCCTGAAAAACCAACATACAAACTTTCATTAGCTATAGGGTTAAGATTTGAATCGTTTTGTCCAGCCATTTTTGAAGGAAAACTTGAAAATATTGGGCACGATGTCGACGCCTTCCCATTCAAAAAATTTGGATTTGGGCGTGACTCCGGGTCCAGAATCAGCATCGACTGCTGCAACCAAGACTTTTTCAAAATCCTCAAAACAGCGGCGCCGAATGGCACCTTCCCATTCAAAATTTTTGGATTTGGGCGCAACTCCGTGCCTGGAATCAGTGTCGACCGCCGCGGCCAAGAATTTTTCAAAATCCTCCACAAAATGCATCAAACCATGAAAACAAATAAAAAATGGATGAAATTGCAGGAGAATTTTAGAGCTCCTACCTAGAAAAAGCGGATTTGTCAATGACCTCCTAGATTGCCTGCAATCAGCTCCGCAAATTCACAATGGAAACTGGTAAAAATGCTCACAGGAAGGTGAAAAGGTAAAAGTAAATTTTTTTTACTATTTTCATTGTTTTATAACCTTTTATAACCCTGATTAGGTTTTTGGACACCTTTTTCGATTATTTTTTTATTATTTTTCTCGAAAATGGGTTTTACGTTTGTTTCTTGTGTAGCAACAGGTCCTAAACCGATGACAATGAGGAAACAAGTTGTATTTTATACTTTTTCATATTCGGTAAAAACACGAAAAAATCACCCCCTAGAGTCATCTTTCAACACTTTTCTGACTCTCAAAAATTGAAAAGATTTCCGAGACTCTTGTCATTTTGAACTCGCTAAACGCTGCGAAAGGTCATCTGCCGAGTATACGTTTACCCCTTTTTTGGGCTGTGACAGATTATTTACGAAAAAGGAATACCTTAGTCAGACATGGCTAAGAGGTTCTCTCTGATATTGTTTTCTACCTTTTTGGATCTAAAATACTACCTACGAAAAGGGGCCTGTTGGAGTTTTCTTTTCCACTTCTTTTCAAACTCTCTAAACATGAAAAGACGTTGAGTTTTCCTTTTGTCAGACCCATTAAAACTAAATGACATTGGAAACCGTCACCATGACGTTGCTGAGTTCATCCTTCCTAGGGCTCGTAAAATGTACTAGGATGGATTTTTCCGAATGAAAAATATGACAAGCATATTTTATCCCCTTCAAGCTTGTTTCCAAAAATAATTGGGGTACTCGCTATAAATGGTGGGGGAAAATGGAACTAGTTCTCAGTTGTGTCGGCAGTATGTCGCTCTTGAACATGACACTTGTCTGTAGTTGGTGTCAGGTGGGGGACATCTCACATTCGTCATTTTTCCTCCATGGGCTTGGGTTATCTGTTTTGACCTCTCATATGTTCTTTGCCTCTTCACCATGCGTTATGAAGAGAAATCCTCTCTGCGGACAGAGACGATCCCTCTAGCCCTATAGTGGGTCTAGTAACAAAGGGAGAAGCTAAAGTGCAGGTTCCTTAATTAATTAATGAAAAGGACTGGAGTCCAATGCTGTCGTGGCTGTGGTGGTGATGGCCTCTTGATCCCTGTCTCGGCGGGTCATGATCCTTTCACAACGATGCTTGGATACCTACACAAAGATCAGTAAACAAGAGCAACATACGAAACAATGATCTCATTCATAATCAACTATCCAGTCAAGGAGGGTTAAGCATATTGCATCAAATAAAACACATAACACAAGATGGGAACCAGACAATAGTCATGTATATGTATTAATAGAAGAAAGAGTTATAACCGAGCCTTGACGTCGCAGCCTCCTTCAGTGGGGTTCAGTAAAAGTGCGTCTCGATTGAAAATTTTCGGAGCCATGCAATCTACGACTAGTGGAAGTTGTGTTTTTGTAGCTTCATTGGGAGCCTTAGATCCGGCAGCCCAAGTAATGGTATGTAGCACTACTCTCAATGGTAAGTCGAGCACTGTCTGAATGTCTAGCTTGCCACTCTTAGATGCTTTCTTTTCTCCATGACAAACTCTATCTATCAAGATGCCCATGCTCTCTCCAAGGGCTCAAATACCTGTCAGCAGTGGTCGTTCTCCCCTCCGCGACAATCCAGTTATGAAGTAGATGTTGGAGACTTCTATCTCCAGTTCTTGGTCATGAATGATGAATCTTTCTCGATCAGTGTCCCACACACTAATCACGTATTGTAGCAGCTCTAGCTGAGCTCTCAAACATGGGGTCATGAAGAATTTCAAGAGCCCAGAGTTTCTCAGGGCATCCATGTATGCATCATTCTCCATGGCTTGTTCATCATCTTCCCCATGCTCTTGCTCTTTCCACTCTATCACCATTTTATCTATTGATTCTTCCTGCAAAACCAACATACAAGCTTTCATTATCCATAGGGTTAAGATTTGAATCATTTTGTCCAGCCAATTTTGAAGGATAACTTGAAAATATCGGGCACGGCGTCGGCGCCTTCCCGTTCAAAAAATTTGGATTTGGGCGTGACTCCGGGCCAAAAATCAACGTTGACTGCTGCATCCAATACTTTTTTAAAATCCTCAAAACAGCGGCGCCGAACGGCGCCTTCCCATTCAAAATTTTTGGATTTGGGCGCAACTCCATGCCCGGAATCAACGTCGACCACCGCGGCCAGGACTTTTTCAAAATCCTCCACAAAATGTATCAAACCATGAAAACAAATAAAAAATGGATGAAATTGCAGGAGAAGTTTAGAGCTCCTACCTAGAAAAAGTGGATTTGTCAATGACCTCCTAGATTGCCTGCAATCATCTTCGCAAATTCACAATGGAAACCGGTAAAAATGCTCACAAGAAGGTGAAAAGGTAAAAGTAAATTGTTTTTACTATTTTCATTGTTTTATAACCTTTTATAACCCTAATTAGGTTTTTGGACACTTTTTTCGATTATTTTTTATTATTTTTCTCGAAAATGGGTTTTACATTTTTTTTTGGTGTAGCAACAGGTCCTAAAACTGGTGACAATGAGGAAACAAGTTGTATTTTATTACTTTTTCGGACTCAGTAAAAACACAAAAAATTCACCCCCTGGAGTCATCTTTCAGCACTTTTCTGACTCTCAAAAATTGAAAAGATTTCCGAGACTCTTGTCATTTTGAACTCGCTAAACGCTGCGAAATGTCATCTGCCCAGTATATGTTTACCCCTTTTTTGGGCTGGGACAGATTATTTACGAAAAAAGAATACCTTAGTCAGACATGGCTAAGAGGTTCTCTCCGATATTGTTTTCTACCTTTTGGATCTGAAAGACTACCTACGAAAAGGGACCTACTGGAGTTTTCTTTTTCGCTTCTTTTCAAACTCTTTAAACATGAAAAGATGTCGAGTTTTCCCTTTGTCAGACCCCTTAAAACTAAATGACATTGGAAACCGTCACCATGACGTCACTGAGTTCCTCCTTCCTAGGGCTCGTAAAATGTACTAGGATGGATTTTTCCGAAGGACAAACTTACACGACAAGCATATTTTATCCCCTTCAAGCTTGTTTCCAAAAATAATTGAGGTACTCGCTATAAATGGTGGGGGAAAATGGAACTAGTTCTCAGTTGTGTCGGCAGTATGTCGCTCTTGAACATGACACTTGTCTGTAGTTGGTTTCGGGTGGGGGACATCCCACATTCATCATTTTTCCTCCATGGGTTTGGGTTATCCGTTTTGACCTCTCATCTATTCTTTGCCTCGTCACCATGTGTTATGAAGGTAAATCCTCTCTGCGGACAGAGACAATCCCTCTAGCCCTATAATGGGTCTAGTAACAAAGGGACAAGCTAAAGTGTAGGTTCCTTAATTAATGAATGAAAAGGACGGGGTATATCGACCTACCCGGAGTCCAACGTTGTCGTGGCTATGGTGGTGATGGCCTCTTGATCCCTGTCTCAGCGGGTAACGATCCTTCCGTAACGATGCTTGGATACCTATACAAAGATCAACAAACAATAGCAACATACGAAACAATGATCTCATTCATGATCAACTATCCAGTCAAGGAGGGTTAAGAATATTGCATCAAATAAAACACATAACACAAGATGGAAACCAGACAATAGTCATGTATATGTATTAATAGAATAAAGAGTTACAACCGAGCCTTGACGTCGCAACCTCCTTCAACGAGGTTCAGTCGAAGCCTGTCTCGATTGAAAATTTTCGGAGCCATGCAATCTACGACCAGTTGAAGCTGTGTTTTTGTAGCTTCATGGGGAGCCTGAGATCCCATAGCCCGAGTAATGGTATGTAGCATTACTCTCAATGGTAAGTCGGGCACTGTCTAGCTTCCACTCTTAGATTCTTTCTTTACTCCATGACAAACTCTATCTATCAAGATGCCCATGCTCTCTCCAAGGGCTCAAGTACCTATCAGTAGTGGTTGTTCTCCCCTCCGCGACAATCCAGTTATGAAGTAGATGTTGGATAATTCTATCTCCAGTTCTTGTTCATGAATGATGAATCTTTCTCGATCAGTGTCCCATACACTAATCAAGTATTGTAGTAGCTCTAGCTGAGCTCTCAAACATGGGGTCATGAAGAATTTCAAGAGCCCACAGTTTCTAAGGGAATCCATGTATGCATCATTCTCCATGTCTTGTTCATCATATTCCCCATGCTCTCGCTCTTTCCACTCTATCACCATTTTAGCTGTTGATTCTTCCTGCAAAACCAGCATACAAGATTTCATTAGCCATAGGGTTAAGATTTGAATCGTTTTGTCTAGCCATTTTTGAAGGAAAACTTGAAAATATTGGGCACGGCGTCGGCACCTTCCCATTCAAAAAATTAGAATTTGGGCGTGACTCCAGGCCCAAAATTGGCGTCGACCATTATGGCCAAAACTTTTTCAAAATCCTCAAAACAGCAGCGCTGAACGACGCCTTCCCATTCAAAATTTTTGGATTTGGGTGCAACTCCGTGCCCGGAATCGGCGTCGACCGTCGCGACCAAGACTTTTTCAAAATCCTCCACAAAATGCATCAAACCATGAAAACAAATAAAAAATGGATGAAATTGCAGGAGAAGTTTAGAGCTCCTACCTAGAAAAAGCGGAATTGTTAATGACCTCCTAGATTGCCTGCAGTCAGCTCTGCAAATTCACAATGGAAACCGGTAAAAATGCTCACAAGAAGGTGAAAAGGTAAAAGTAAATGGTTTTTACTATTTGCATTGTTTTATAACCTTTTCTAACCCTAAGTAGGTTTTCAGACACCTTTTTCGATTATTTTTTATTATTTTTCTCGAAAATGGGTTTTACGTTTGTTTCTTGTGCAGCAACAGGTCCTAAAACTGGTGACAATGAGGAAACAAGTTGTATTTTATTACTTTTTTCGGACTCGGTAAAAACACGAAAAATTCACTCACTGGAGTCATCTTTCAGCACTTTTCTGACTCTAAAAAATTGAAAAGATTTCTGAGACTCTTGTCATTTTGAACTTGCTAAATGTTGTGAAACGTCATTTGCCCAGTATACGTTTACCCCTTTTTTGGGCTGGGACAGATTACTTACAAAAAAAGGAGTATCTTAGACAAACATGGCTAAGAGGTTCTCTCCGATATTGTTTTCTACCTTTTTGGATCTGAAAGACTACCTATGAAAAGGGACCTACTGGAGTTTTCTTTTCCGCTTCTTTTCAAACTCTCTAAACATGAAAAGACGTCGAGTTTTCCCTTTGTCAAACCCGTTAAAACTAAATGACATTGGAAACCGTCACCATGACGTTACCGAGTTCCTCCTTCCTAGGGCTCGTAAAATTTACTAGGATGGATTTTTCTGAAGGACAAACTTACATGAAAAGCATATTTTATCCCCTTCAAGCTTGTTTCCAAAAATAATTGGGGTACTTAATATAAATGGTGGGGGAAAATGAAACTAGTTCTCAGTTGTGTCAGTAGTATGTCGCTCTTCAACATGACACTTGTCTGCAGTTGGTGTCGGGTGGGGGACATCCCACATCTGTCATTTTTCCTCCATGGGTTTGGGTTATCCGTTTTGACCTCTTATCTGTTCTTTGCCTCGTCACCATGTGTTATGAAGGTAAATCCTCTCTTCGGACAGAGACGGTCCATCTAACCCTAGAGTAGGTCTAGTAACAAAGGGACAAGCTAAAGTGTAGGTTCGTTAATTAATTAATGAAAAGGATGGGGTAGATCAACCTACCTGGAGTCCAACGATGTCGTGGCTGTGGTGGTGATGGCCTCTTGATCCATGTCTCGGCGGGTAACGATCCTTCCGAAACGATGCTTGGATACCTACACAAAGATCAGAAAACAAGAGCAACATACGAAACAATGATCTCATTCATAATCAACTAACCAGTCAAGGAGGTTTAAGCATATTGCATCAAATAAAACACATAACGCAAGATGGGAACTAGACAATAGTCATGTATATGTATTAATAGAAGAAAGAGTTACAACTAAGCCTTGACGTCGCAGCCTCTTTCAACGAGGTTCAGTCGAAGCACGTCTCGATGAATCGTCAAGGAATTGGGATGGGATGAAGACACAATTCTAAGCTCTCTTAATGAGGGACTCTTCCGTTCTATCTTTTCTCACAAAATGTACAGAAATCTCTTCAGCGTTTCAGGTATAATATGTTCAGTTTAACTAGCACATCAATGGAAGATGGTTGTATTTATAGAGGGAGAGGAGGAGATTGGGATCCCTACAATAGTGGAAGGGGGGCCTTATCCCTTGGGAGGTTTCCGCAAAAGGTGGAAACAAGAGGCCAAAGGAGGAAGGTCGTGGTTATTCAGTCGAACCACTCCAGATGACTCACCCACGAAGTTTGTTATGATGGAAAATTTGCCTCTATTTTTAAAAAACATTCCATAAACAAGTTGGCACGGGTAGCTAACTGGGACAGAGCACCAATGGGCACGGGTCCCAGTGTTAATTTCCCGATCGGCGCGAGGGCATGACGGTATACTAGTGCCAAGGCAAAAACAGGTGTTTCTTATGGTCTGTTCAGGAAGTTTTCAACAAAAGGTATGTTGTGCTCATGGAAAGGGATGCAATGATGGTATTTGCAAGGCATGACACTTTATTTTGGTCACATAAATGAGCCTCCAATGTTTGGGATGGGGATTGCAAAGACGGTGACAAAATGTTGTGTAACAGATGCCCCTTAAAGCATGAGGTCTGAGAGAGAGGAAGGGGTGAAATGCTTTACGAGAACGCGTTCAAACCAAACACCATTGTCGGAAGACCTGCAATTACAAATACAACTGATATCTTTGATACATGAACATGTGGCATGGGCATAGCCATCCATAATAGAGTACATATATAAACTGAGATCCGAGGTATGGACGCAGCCATCCAGCAGTAAGGATCAAGAAATAGACTTAAGTATGGTCGCAACCGTCCAATCAAAAGAGTCATGCAATAAGTCATGATAAAGTACAATATCTCGCAGCCTGGATCAAATCAGACAAAACCCAGGGTCTTGCGCTCCATCTTGACCCGAACAAGTACAAATTCAAGCATGCGAATATGTGAGCTGAAGTCGAACATGCAAGAAATTCACCTGATTACAAGCCAATGATGAAAGTTGTTAACAGGCACAAGAAAAACCACCAATAATGACAATGGATCAAAAGGTACAACATGTATAATCCACGGAATGTGAACAGTGATCTGGTGTCGAACACCGGCAGAATCACTCGATCGAAGGCCAATGATGTGGACATGTCGTCGAATGCGAAGAACCTGCCATTGAGGCATGCAGGCTCCAAGGTACCGGTAGGGAGTCTCTAGACCAACTTCTTGGATAATGAGCCGAAGTCGACAGGAAGTGACTTGGTCAAAGGAGGGCCATAATGTTTCCCACATCATCGACACGAGATAGAGGAACATGATGATAATGAATCAGGACCAACAGAGAATCAGAGGGAGGTTGAAAACTGCAGAGGCAAGAATTCTCTTGAACATATCAGCGACACGACTCTGGATTTGGCAGTACTTGACATCAAAGGGATCTAAGGTCATGATGACGTGGAAAAGATAAAATGAGAGGTCAAAACAGTTTACCCAAACCCATGAAGGCAAAAATGACGAAATGAGATGTCCCCAACCTAACACGAATGCAAACGAGTGTCATGTTCAAGAGCGACATACTACCAACACAACTAAAGACTGATTCCATTTCCCCCCACCATTTATGGTGAGTACCCCAATTATTTTTTAAAACAATCTTGAAGGGGATAGCATATGCTTGCAATGTAAGTTTGTCCTTTGGACAAATCCAGCCTAGTACATTTTACAAGCCCTAGGAAGGAGGAACTCAGGTAACGTCATGGTGACAATTTTCGATGTCATCAGGGTTTAACGAGTCTGACAAAGGGAGAACTCGACATCTTTTCACGTTTAGAGAGTTTCAAAAGAAGTGGAAAAGAAAACTCCAACATGTCTATTTTTTTAAATAGTATCTCAGATCCGAAAAGGTAGAAAACAATATCTGAAAGAACCTCTTAGTCGCGATAGGCTAAGGTATTCCTTTTTCGTAAATAATCTATCCCAGACCGAAAAAGGGGTAAACATATACTAGGTAGATATCGTTTCGCAGCCATTTGACGAGTTCAAAATGAAAAGAGCCTCGGAAATCTTTTCAGTTTTAGAGAGTCAGAAAAGAGATGAAAGATGACTCCAGTAGTGAATTTTTCGTATTTTTACCGAGTCCGAAAAAGTATAAAATACAACTCGTTACTTCATCGCTATCTCATTAAAAACCTGTCGCTGCACAAGAAACAAAGGTAAAACCCATTTCTCGAAATAACATAATGTAATAATCGAAAAACATGTCTTAAAACCTAATTAGGGTTTTGAAAATTTATAAAATGCCAATAAATGGTAAAAAAACAATTACTTTTCACTTTTATCTCTTGTGGAGCAATAGTTACCCATTTTATACTGTGATTTTGCGACGACGATAGCGGACAATCTGACAGACCAATCTCAAATATGTCAGTTCCAGATAAGAGCCAACATCCTTCCCCACATTTTAAATCTTCTTTCATTTCCTGCAACCTTCAATTTTGATTTTTGAGGGATAAATTGTGAAAACTAGGGCACGGCGGTTGGCGCGAGTTTCGAGCACGGACTCGCGCTAATCGCCCAATTTTTTGAATTGGGGCGCGCCAACCACGCAAAACTTTTAAAACTTACAATGAAAGTAAGCAAGCCTCAATTCCACAAATCTTAGCTTTTAATTTAGCTAATAATGTCCATATGAACATGTTTGCAAGTGTAAAGTGGCAAAAATGGTGATCGAGTGGAAGGAAAGGGAACACAGTGAAGAAGAAGAGCTTGCCATGGATAAGGAGAGATGCATGGAAGCTCTCAGAGACTGTGGACTAAAAAAGTTCTTCATGACACCGTGCCTCAGAGCTCAACTGGCGCTGCTGCAATACTTGATCAGTATCTGGGATGAGGATCAGGAAAAAATCATTCTTCAAGTTCAGGAACTCGAGATTTATGTCTCAGATGTTTACTTTATAACAAGACTATCACGGAGGGGAGAGACACCAGTCCTAACTGGCACCTGGCCCACCATTAGAAAACATGACCATGGTGATTGACAGGGTATGTCGAGGGGCACGAAACTGATTGGGAAGCAAGAAAGTGGATATCCAAACTATTTCGCACTTGGCACTAAAAGTAGTGCTACACACCATCACGTGAGTTGCGGGATCGCAAGCACCAAAATCACAAAGCAACAAAAACATAGCTTCTTCTTGCAGTTTACTATTTAACACCGACCCTCTACAATTGGCAGAGGCAGTGATGATCAATATGAAACGTCAACTAAAAAAATGCAAGAATACCAAATTGAAGCAATATGGTTATGGTTCTATCCTGATATCGTTTTTCCTGGAACGACTACCAATTTTTCAGCGATAGGAAGTGATAGTCCCAACACCACCAGCACAGGAGCCACGGATAGCCCGTTGGGCAGCACTGATGCCAAGGTCAGGGGGCGGCCAATAGATGTCCTGGAGACCGGAGTTCTTTGATTGGCTCCACTGACAGCTGATTGTCGTGGAGGATTGGCCTTACGCTGGCACAAATTTCACTAGTGATTCGGACCTCCCACTCCTGGAAGGAGAGGATTGGGATGAAGCTCTTGGTAAGACTCATTTTTTATTTTTATGAGTATTCTAATTTTTTATTTATTTTTTATGTATGTTCTGACATTAAATCTGTGTGTTATGCAGATGTTGGACCAGAAATACCTGCAGGCATGTCTCCAATAGCAAGGCGAGTCCCTCGCAACTTTGATATTGCCCCTCATGGTGAGGGAGGCGAAGAGGAAATCGTACGCAACCTGGAGGTGATCTCTAGTGGAGTTCCGGATTTTGCGCAATTCGACGACATTTCTCGTGCATACCAGAGACATACTGTAGGGGTGTCAAACCGAGTTCACCGCTTGCTGATGCGGCCTGTACAGGCAGTGACATGCTATCATGATCATCATGCCGATTAGACACCTAGGATTTACTTCTACATATTTTTTAGAAACATGATGCCTTGGGATGTAACAGAAACACACATATTTTTTGAAACTTATGGTGCACACTGATGCAAACTTTCGATATATATATATATATATATATATATTCCTATTTGATATGAGTATTTCATGTGTTGATGATTTTACAGATTACGCAAATGTCTATCTAACACAATGTTAGCTACTGTATCAGTTAATGCATTCATTTGTCTTGGAATATGTTGATATGTGATGTAATCAAAATGTCTTTCCAGCAAACGAATATGTAAATAAAATCTTAAAATGTGAGGGTTTCTAACTGAATAATTCCCATTAAGTTGAAGAACAACAAGTTGTGAGTCTAGATTTACAACCAATGCAGTAATTCCAAGGGTAATTTCCTCGGTTAACAGTTCAATAACAGCACTATACTCAACGACATTGTTTGTAGTTCGTCTTAGACAAATACCTTGCAGATCTATCAACTCACCAGCAAGATCAGAAATCACCCAGGTTGCTGAAGACAAGTTCCGGGTACTGCGGGAAGCACCATCCGCGAAATTGACATAAGGGGTAATAGACATCTGCACAATAAGCAACGACCCAATAAGTAGGAAGACACTCGCAGAACACACCAAGCCAAAAAATGTACAAAATTGAAAAGAACACCTATGTACACAAAACACGCACGAATGACTCATGCATAATATTTTTTGAGATACAACCCATTTATGAGTTGATCTAATGGATGACCTTCATAATCAATGAGCTCATAGGCCCCATTATTCAAAACGAGTTTAAAAATGTAAGGCCCATGCCACATGGGTTCAAATTTGCCTACCCCCAGCTTATCATGAGCTTATTCGTACAGGAGGATGAAGTCTCCTTCTACAAAGGAGCGAGGGGAAATTGACTGGTCAAAATGGGCTTTGACCCGCTTTCTTACTGCAGACCAAAGCAAGAAGCTGTGAGTTTCATCCTGATTCTTCTAAGTAGAGAAGAACCTCTTCTTCGTGTGAAGTGTTGCGCAATCAATAGCCAACTTAAGCGAAGGTATTTCACACTCAATCGAAGGTTAGCTTCAAGACTGTGAAACAAGTTAGGAATGGAGAGGAATCGGGCTCATCCTTGGATCGAGGTCCCAGATACTCGCAGAGCCGAAAATAACATGAGATGCCAGTTGGATTTGTGCATCCCAATCATACGTTGAAGCATGGTGACAAGAACTTTGTTCACAACTTCAACTTGGCCATTGGCTTGAGGATAGTACGGTGTTGAGTTGTCGTGATGCAAGCCCAACCTGGAAGTCAACTTTGCCACCATATAATGCCGAAAATGGGAACCATGATCGGTAACGATGGTTCGAGGGACACCAAACCTAGAAATGATGTGATTGAATATGAACTGAGCTGTTGTCTTACCGTCGACGGCAAGTGTATGCATTTCTTTGACCCATTTAGTGAAGTAGTCAACGAATACGATAATATAAGCATGCCCCCCGACCGAGTGAGGGTTACATGTCATAAAATCGATGCCCTGCTTCACAAAGGGACCAACGGTAATGATAGGATGGAGATGTGTAGGCGGCGCACACATCTTGCGCTGATAGATCTGGAAATCGTGACATTTACGAACAACGACAATGCAATCCCTGAAAATAGAGGGCCAGAAATACCTAGCACAAAGAATATTCTGTGCAGTGGCATAACTAGACATATGACCGCCACAGGTGCCACTGTGACAATCATTCAGAACTTTCTCAGCCTCCTCGAGGGTCAAACATCGGAGGAGAATGGAATCTACTCCAACGCGATAGAGTGTATCTCCGACTATACGATAAGGTTGCGATTGATGGCGGATGCGTCGGCGAGAATCCTTCGTCAACTTAGATCTAAAAGTGGAATTCTGAAGATATATGATGATATCATTGTACCAAGGATCAAGGGTGCTAATAAGAAAAAATGAATCGTCTGGAATGCATTCTTCAGAACCAGACGGAGCGGAGTCAGAGGGGAGGGAACAGATCAGATCGGAAAAGACTAGTGATTTCTTCGACTTAGCAGTAATAAATTCCAAATCGAACTCTTGGAGGATAACAATCCACTTTGAGTACTTTCCACCCAGCAATTTTCGAGACAATTTATAGGTCATGGGGTTGCATTCAGAAATCACAGTCACAGTACGCAACAGAATATAATGACAAAAACGTTGGACTGCTTGAACCAAAGCTAACACTAACTTCTCGACATGGGCATAGCGCGTTTCTATATCGAGAAGGTTACGAGAGAGGTAGTATATAACATGCTCGTCACCGTCATCATCATCTTGAACCAGAACCATGGCAATCATGCTAAAAGCGGCAACTAAATAGAGGAAAAAATCATGATGATAGTTCAGAGGACGCAACAGAGGAGCGTTGACAAGCAACGTCTTTAGAGCATCGAAAGACTTTTGGGCAATCTCATCCCAAAGGAAAGGGACACCTTGCTTTAGTAATCGCGTGAATCCTTTAGCTACTTCGACATAGTTAGGTATAAAACGGCGTAAAAAACTAGCCTTGCCCTGCAGACTCTGGAGCTGATGTAATGAAGATGGAGAGGGGAGATTAATGATAGCCTCGAATTTGAGTGGATCGAGGCGAATCCCGTCTTTGGACACGATAAACCCCAAGAGTCTACCAAAATCGATGCAGAAGACGCATTTGTGTGGATTTAGCCGAATGTTATAGCGTTGACAATGAAGAAATATCTAATGAAGATGGTCAGGATGGTCCTTAATTTTATTTGAATGGGCCGGAAGGTCATCCAGATAAGGCTGAATGATGTGCTTAATATCGTGAAAAGCATATGACATCGCTCGCTGAAACGTGGCCCCAGCATTTTTCAAGTTGAAAGGGAGTTTCTTATATGTGAAAGTACCCCAATAACAAATGAAGGCAGTCTTATGCTGATCAGTCAGGATAATCTTAATCTGGTTATATCCAGAAAATACATCCATGAGGGAAAATATCTCACTGCCAGTGCAGTCATCAATGATCTGATCAATAAACAGAGTAGGATAATTATCCTTAGGACTGGCCTGATTGATGTCACGATAATCAACACAGACCCGAATGGTACCTTGTTTCTTATCTACAGGGACAATGTTGGAGACCCATTCTGTCAAGGGAATCGGGTATATGAAACCAGCATTGAGAAGTTTTTCAACTTCACTTTTAATGGCGACAGCTTTTCAAGGGTGCACAGGACGAAGGCGTTGACAAACAAGCTTTGAACCAGGGTAGGTAGGAATATCATGCACCACTATACTGGGATCGATGCCAGGCATTTATTTGTAGGACCATGCAAAGATGTCGCAGAACTCGCGGAAAAGGCTAGTATAAACCTGGACTTCATCGAAAGAACAAGTGACCCTGATATGGATGTTCTCGACGATTCCTGTTTTCACAGAAATTTCGATAGGCATCATTTGCGTGATGTTACTCAATTACCCTCTGTGAAAACTTCATGTGTCAGTATAGGTATTTGAAGTGGAGGAGAAGGAACCTGAGATGCAAACCTCTCAAGACACGTAGACATGGCCCCAAGGCCAGGCATGAATGAGGAATGATGATGACTATCATCCCATGGAAGATCCTCGAGAGACATAGCTTCCATGATGGATTCATCGGAGGGAAATATCTCTTTCAAGGGATCAGGCGAATCTGAATCACCGAGCCAAGGGGTTTGAGAATAAGTGTCAAGAGACATGCTCAAAAAATATTGATTAGAAGACGTTGGTTCCGAAGCCGCGGTGAGTTCACAATAATCAATATCAATTAGACTCAACGAAATCTAATCTCAAAAAGAATCAAACTGTTCAGGCGAAGGGATGATCCACGGGTCGTTAGACCGAGAGATCATATTGATTTAAACAATGTTGGGTGGAGGAAGGGGAAAAATACCCATGAGGGCAGGATCTTTAAAGAGACTCGGCCCAACGCTCTTGTAGGGAGTAGGAATCTGATCCACATACGGAACGTTGTTCTCGGAAGAAGAGGTGAAAAAATATAATTGATCAAGAGTAACAACCTTTCCTTCGTGCGGGAATTTCAGGACATGAAAGGGAGTGGACAGAATGCACAACATGGCGTGAGTCCAACTGCGAACGAGGAGAAGATTGTAATTGAGCTTGGCATCAACTAATTCCACCTCGACATTGACTGTATTCCCTTTCAAGGTAATCGGTAAGATGGCGAGAACACCTAAAGGTTTTAATTCCCTTCCATCAAATGCTTCAAGGGAATTTGGTGATGAATTCAAGGCCGAAGAACCAATGGATTTCCAGGAAGAAGATGACATGATGCACGTAGACGCACCCTCGTCCACAATAGCTCGATGGATATTGAGACCATTAATGACAACTTGTATAATTAACGCAATTTGGTGTGGTAGTCGTGAAACAAAATTCTCTAAATCGAAAGCAAGAAGGCTAGTATCAGCAGGATCAACTCTGCCAATCGCAGATAAAAAAGCTTTCCATTGAGACGGACAACTCTGAAGTACTTCTGGAGCAGACATTGCAGACGGTGCCTGAGCCAGATCCTCAACAATATTGTAATGTTGAGTGGCACAAACATTTGGATTGTAAGAAGACTTGCGAAGTACACCTTTGGAAGGTGGCCGTATAATGGGCTTAGTACTGGGCCTTTCAATCTGAAGAGGGCCAAAAGCAGGCGGAGGAGGAGGACCATCAGCAATCTCTTTCCCGCTGCCTGACGCGATTCGGTATAATCTTTCGATCGAGTGGCAATAGAAATGGACGTAGAACCGTTCATCATGAACACCTGAGAGCCAAATGGGGCAGAGGACTGAGGTTGCTCTACCATCTGGGTCTGCTGAGATGGAAAAGGTTCTTTAAGAACATCCGTATTTCCCTGGTTGCCTTTGAGCAATCTACTTACTTCAACCCGTCGAGGACAGTCCTTGGTGTAGTTCTCTTCGTCACAAATCAAACAAGGGTACTTCGGCTTATGTTGTGAACCATCATCAGCACGAGATTTGCATGAATCTGGTTTCGGGGTATTGGCTTTGGCCTTACCTTTACCCTTCTTTTTCCCCTTGGAATTTTTATCTGCCGGATTGGCCTAAATGGCATTGAAATCCCTAGTTTTACCAGAATTCGAGGTGGGCTGAGAAGCAACATCATTGGAAGTATTGGACTTTTTCTTCCCGGGATTTGAAGGAGAAGACTTCCAATGAGTCTGAGACACTGAACCAATAATACCAACAACGGATGGGGTCGCTGGTGCTTTAGATCAAGTTCCAGGTCGAGGGGCGTCAGGCAAGATATCATACAACGTGTCGGACTAAAAGTACACAAGATCAAGGTACTGGGCACGAGCAATGGCCTATTCCTCGGTTACACATGCCCCCATAGCTATGTATTTAGCTATTTGATTGACAAAGGAGGTAGTGAACCAATCAGTTATAAGCTGATCAGGAATTTCAAAATTAATTAAGCGACGACGACGCCTCCATTCATGAATATGATCCAATATGTGAGTATCTCGGTCCTATTTCAAGGATGTGAGGAGGTGTGTCTCGGTCTCATAGTGAACCGGTAAATGAAAGTGGGTAAGAAATGTCATGGCTAAAGAGTTGAAGTCTTGAAAGATGCCACGAGATAGCTCAATGTACCACTTTGCAGCGGAACCAGTAAGAGTCTGTTGGAAAAGACGGAGTCGGATGGAATCGTCAACCCAATAGCTAGAGGAACACCACAAGTGGTAAGTCATAACATGCGTTTGAGGGTCTTCTCTGGACTTGCCCTCAAACTTAGGACAATCACCAGGAATATTAGTTGGAACTGGAGGCCAATACGGGTTATGAAGAATCAGATCATTCGTAAGCTTTGACACATCAGGCAGTTCCAACGTAGTGAGAAATGGTAATTGAGGATTAAAAGGCATTAGAGGTCTTTGATAAGGACCTGTGTTAACATTCCACCCAGTTTGAGAGAAATTATGCCCACATATATTTTGTCCGGGAGGATTCTGACCATAGGGGTTATACGCCAGATAATTCTGTTGATACTGGGGTTGAGGACTAGGATATTGATTCTGAGCATACCAATGAGGTCCTTGCTAAGAAATGTATGGATTTTGTTGTGGAATGTAAGCATGGCCTTGAGGTTGATTATACACCAACTGAGATTGATTTTGAGGGTAATAAGTGAAACCTTGGGGCGCACTATATACTGGCTGATATTGACCTTGATGGTAATAAGCGCCTTGGGGTCGAGCAAGTGGACCCTGCTGAGCAGGTTGAGCGGGCTGCTGAATAGGTGGACCCTGCTGAGATGGAAAAACAGGTTGAACCTGTTGCTGAGCAGGTTGAACAGCTTGAATCGGTTGCTGGTGTTGGGCAGGCTGCCCCTGCGGAGAAGGTTGGCCTAGATATTGAGGGTCACCGGGTTTCCCTTGTGGAAGAGGTTAGCCCGATGGTTGCAATGGACCAGGTTGCCCCTGATAACCAAGTTGACCTGGATTAGGACCGTAGGGTTGTCCCGGTTGCACAAATTTTTGGCCATACTGAATGTATGGTTGTTGTTGTTGTGCAAGAGGTTGTCCCTATGGTGGATACATTTGCCCCCCAGCAACATACGATGTTCCTTGTTGAGGCTGACCTGAAGGACCATAGGGTTGTCCTTGTTGGACCGCAGGTTGACCTTGCGGACCGTAAGGTTATCCCTGAGGACCAAAGGGTTTTCCCTACTAGGCTGAAGGTTGCCCCTGTAAGGGTTGTCCTTGTAAGCCTGAGGGTTGTCCCTGTGACAAAGGTCCTTTATGAGTGACGGTCTAATAAGGATTTGCTGGAGGCAAATAGACAGCCTGATTGGGATCGACAGGAAGCAAATAGACGGGGTTACCAACAACATCATAATGATGGGGAGGATTGACAGGAGCTTGGGGCTGCTGAGAACCCTGAGAGTTCTGTTGCTGAGCGACCAACAAATACTCTTCAAAAGTAAGGCCACCGGGAATCACAAGGATAGTCGAAGTCATACTAGAAATAGACGTAGCCTCAAGAGAACGAGCATCCGGAGTAGGAGGATATCGTCGGTGAATGTCCAACATGTGCTCATCAAAAGCATAGGTATAAACCATAGGGGTAGTCGTAGTTTCACCAACAGGTGCAGCCTCCGGAGCATGAGCTTGTGATCTTCTCGGAACCTAATTGACATACCACGTGAGATTGAGAAAGATAGACCTACGAGTGTGAAAATATCCTGACAACTAAGTCGTAACAACCGTCGTAGACGAATCCACACAGACGGTAGGTTGGACTAGGACAGATGTAACAGTGACCGACGAACTCAGTGTTGAAGGTGACAGTCCCAACGAAGGGAGGACCAAACTCCTTGGGGGAGTTGATGTACTGGATTGTGCTATGGACGCAACACCATAAATAATCTGACTCAAAGTCCGATAACCGAGTGGAAGTGACACCGATTGAGGAGAAGATTGAACAAAAACATGCGGGAGATCTTCTGGGAAAAGTTGATATTCCCCTGTAGAAACAGACGTTTCTTCACTGCCAACAAGACTTGAAGAATCCATATCTAATGAAGCCGTAAGATCGTCAAAGAGATAATGAGGACTAGGAGGTATAGCAGCAGCTATAAATGGTGATCCCGAAGTAAGAGGAGGACATTCTTCCTCGTCCCCAAAACCAAACCAAGCACCCGAAGGATGCCAATTGAACTCAACTGACTCTTCAGGGGGATATCGGGTAACGAGAGGCAAGACAGTCGGGAGAATAGGCTGCGAAAACTCGGCAGACCTAGTGGACTGAGGGGTTTCGTAAGAAACGTCAGGAAAGAAACTACCACTAGGCAGCAGTGAAGCAGACGACATAACTGGTGGTTCCACCACTGTGACAGTATTTCAACATAGGAAGGAAAATGAGATACCTGATCGAGGGCTTCAAGATCGAAGTCTAAGGAAAAACAAAAACAAGCCAAATAACAAAATTTTAACGGGCATGTGATCGTGGGTAATTAATTTTACGACATTGAAACCAGACTTTGTTGTTTCATGTTTTAAGAGTCGAGAAACAGACAAAATATGACTCTAGTCACTTTCAATTTTAAACGAGCATGAAAGGACAAGTGCTCGATGATCTCTTCTCTTTTTATGGAGTCACAAAAAGATTGAAATGACTACTCAGGTAATCTAAGAAAGAGGGTGTACCAAGTTTTCGTGAACTGCCATATACACCTTGGTGATCAAATGAAGGAGAAATGACCAAGGACTTAACGTCCATGCAGGTAGTCTCCCCGAATTTTGTGTTCGATGTATCATAGTTACAGGGCGGCAGACTCGGCTTCCTATGGATAAAAATATTTGAACCTAATGGGGTCTCCCTTTATATACTCGACGGTATGGGGAGTACAAGTTTGTACTAGCGCTGTCTAAAGCCAAATGGCGAACGACAACTACAAGATTTTAAGACGCCGAAACACGTCTCTAGCCTAGACCACTAAAAATGTTTGCGTTATGTTCCAATGTTTCCTTAGGTTAATTCAATTGATTTTACAGTTGATCTTGAATTAGCGTTTAAGTTTCAAGGTCCTATCGAATTTCGATCTCGAATTTCCTAAATGCAAACTATATGCAAATGAACACCATTTTCCATTCAATGAACGCTAATTAAGAGAAGGATAGAGATCTTTCAAACAATAGCAATCAATGAAATCACAGGAAGAAATCTGCTAATGCATCTAATACAATCAAAAGAGAAACGAAAACTCTTTCTTAGGTGCAAGCGCTAGTTATGTGAAAGATTTTCATTTCCGATGCCAATGAAAGGATGCAAAATTTTTTTTTTTTTTCAATGAAATGAAGCACACAATGCACTAATTACATTAAAAAAACAAAGAAAACACTAGTTCTGAGTATTGCGAATGTAGAGAGCTAAACTGAATGATTCAATCAAAGCAATACAAACACAAAAACACTCAAACTAATGACACACTCTTTCAAGCAAAGTGGAAGCCTTCTAAACGACCCAAAACAAACAATGTAATCTATGCTCGAAAACGAAGATATGGAGAGTCAAACAAACACAAAGTAATTGTTAAACAAACCAAAACTCAAAGGATCAAGAAAGACTCAGGAAACTGATCAAGGAATTGAATTGACAAAAACCAAAAGACTCAAGCTTCAACCAAAAGGCTCAATGAGCGAAAGACACCTAGAACCCTAAGGCTACGAACTCATTGATAGAAAAATAGACAAACAGCTGAGAAGAGCAAGCCTAAAACAACACAAAAAAGACCAATTTCAAACCAAAAACAAATCGGAGTCAAGCACAACTGACCAAAAAATCAACAGGGAGGTCAAACCAAACCCTATAGGGTTCGACGCGATTGTAAGGCGGTAATCCGCGCCAAACAAGGGTTGGCGCTGCTGCAACAAAAGCAACCAATGCCAATTGGCGCGACTGTTCAAACAAAAAGTGTGCCAAGCCGAATATCTATGGGAGAATGGGAAAACCAGTGAGCAAAGGTCAATCTTGACACTCTAGAGCTGAACAAGAGGTTTCTAGGCACTCAAGGAAGTCAAAAAAGACAGACAAGCAAGGGAACGACCAAAGTAAACTTGATGAGGGCGAAACGACAAACTCGCACTGATCCCTAACAGAGTCACCAATCTGTTGTGAAGGTAAATCCTCTCCGTGGACAGAGATGATCCCTCTAGCCCTAGAGTGGGTCTAGTAACAAAGGGACAAGCTAAAGTGTAGGTTCCTTAATTAATTAATGAAAAAGACGGGGTAGATCGACCTACCTAGAATCCAACGATGTCGTGGTTGTGGTGGTGATGGCCTCTTGATCCCTGTCTCGACGGGTCACGATCCTTCCGCAACGATGCTTGGATACCTGCAAAAAGATCAACAAACAAGAGCAGCATACCAAAAAATGATCTCATTCATAATCAACTAACTAGTCAAGGATGGTTAAGCATATTGCATCAAACAAAACACATAACGCAAGATTGGAACTAGACAATAGTCATGTATATGTATTAATAGAAGAAAGATTTACAACTCAGCCTTGACGTCTTAGCCTCCTTCAGCGGGGTTCAGTCGAAGCGCGTCTTGATGAATCGTCACGGAATTCGGACGTGATGAAGACACAAGTCTAAGCTCTCTCAATGAGGGACTCTTCCGTTCTATCTTTTCTCACAAAATGTACATAAATCTCTTCAGCGTTTCAGCTATAATATGCTCAGTTCATCTAGCACATCAATGGAAGATGGTTGTATTTATAGAGGGGGAGGAGGAGGTTGGGATCCCTACAATAGTGGAAGGGAGGCCTTATCCCTTGGGAGGTTTCCCCAAAAGGTGGAAACAAGAGGCCAAAGGAGGAAGGCTGTGGTTATTCAGTCGAACCACTCTAGATGACTCGCCCACGAAGTTTGTTATGATGGAAACTTCACCTCTATTTTTAAAAAAACATTCCATAAACAGGTTGGCACGAGTAGCTAACTAGGACAAAGTGCCAATGGGCGCGGGTCCCAGTGTTAATTTCCCGATTGACGCGAGGGCATAACGGTATACTAGCGCCAAGGCAAAAACAGGTGTTTCTGATGGTATTTTCAGGAAGCTGTCAACAGAATGAATGTTGTGCTCGTGGCAAGGGATGCAATGATGGTATTTGCAAGGCATGACACTTTATTTTGGTCACAGAAATGAGCCTCCAATGTTCGGGATGGGGATTGCAAGGACGGTGACAAAATGTTGTGTAACACCATGACCTCAGGTCCCTTGATGTCAAATACTGCCAAATTCCAGAGTTGTGTCATCAATATGTTCAAGAGAAGTCCCTTCTACATTTTTCAACCCTTGATCCTCTGTTTATTTTGATTCATTATCGTATTCCTCTGTCTCATGTCGATGACGTGGGAAACATTATGGCCCTCCTTCGACCGGTCACTTCCTGTCGACTTCAGCTCATTATCTAGGAAGCTGATCCAGAGACTCCCTTCTGGTACCTCAGAGATTGCATGCCTCAATGGCAAGTTCTTCGCATTCAACGACAGGAACTCATCATTGGCCTTCGATCGGGTGATTTCGCGGGTTTTCGACTCCAGCTCATTATTCATATTCCATGGATTGTACTAGCAGTACCTTGAGGACCATTGTCATTATTGGCGGTTTCTCTCATGCATGTTAACAAATTTCATCATTGGTTGGTAATTAAGTGACTTTATTGCATGTTCCAACTTCAGCTCATTCATTCACATGCTTGAATTTGTACTTGTTCGGGTCGAGACAGAGCGCAAGACCCTGGGTTTTGTCTGATGAAATCCAGGCTGCGAGATGATTTGGTTTATCATGACTATAGGCATGACTCTTCTGATTAGATGGTTGCGACCATACCTGAGTCTATTTGATGATCCTTATCATTGGATGGTTGTGTCCATACCTTGGATCTTATTACATGTTCTTTATTATGGATGGCTGCGCCCATACCTTGTATTCATGTATCAGAAATATCAGTCGTACTTTATCTTGCAGGTCCTTTGACGACGATGTTTTGGTTTAGGAATGTTCTCATAAATCATTTCACCCCTCCATCTCTCTCGTACTTCATGCTTTAGGGGGCATTTGTTACACAACATTTTGTCACCGTCCCTGCATTCTCCATCCTGAATACTAGAGGACAAAAAGAGTGACCCCTGTGTACTGTCACACATCATAGTGAATGTCATTGCATCCCTTAACATATCAGGAACACAATATCTGTTGACCATTCCAGAATTTGACCCTTTAAAACATATGCTTTCGGGTCGGAGTGGTTGTGTAGTTATGACCTCACGCCGATGGCCAGATTTACACTAGGCCCCGTGCCATGGTTGTTCTGTCTCTGAAGAGCACCCGCACCGAGCTACTTTTGGAAGGTTTTTTAATATGGAAATGAAGATTCTAAGGTTTAAGAGCTTCGTCGGACGAGTCATGGATGTTTGTTCGACTGGATGAGGTCGAGTTTCTCCCTTTGGCCTTCTAGTTCCTACAAAAATGCAACTTCCCAAAGGGATAGAGCTTTTTCCCACCATATGTGGATCCCAAAGCTCATCCTCCACTCCTATAAATCCCTCTTCATTCCATTGAATCAACTAGCCAGACATAGCTATAATAGACGAGGAGTTGATAGCAAAGAATAGTCCATAGTTGTGAGAGAGATTTTGAACCTTTCGCCTCTTCGAGCTGAATTGACGAACAAATGCTTTGAGTCCTGCCCGACTGAACCTGTCGAAGGAGGTCTACAGCGTCAAGGCGCAGGTTGTAAACTCCCTTCTTTATATATCAATATGACATGACTGATTTCTAGTTGCATCTTTGTTTATGTTAATGATTAAAGTTTTTTACTCTCATTGACTAGTTGGATATTTATAAATGAACATGTATGCTTGTATGTTGTTAATGTTTGTTTGATCTTTCTGCAGGTGTGTAAACGTCGCTACCAAAGGAGCACGAGGCTTAAAGGAAGAAGATCAAGGGATCAATACAACATACTACATCAAGAGTGTTGGATTGAGGTAGGACATATATCCTAAACCACATTTCGTTTGTAAACTAGGATTTTAGAAACCAGCATGTTTCCTTGTTGCTAGACCTACCTTATGGCTAGAGGGATCGCCTCTGTCCGCAGAGGGGATTTTCCTTCATAACATAAGCCCATGATCTGAAGTAATATCTTCCCCTGGTCCCATCATCTAACTACTCCTGTCCTGTCCTCCTCTTTAGGAGGTTTGGTACCCTAATTCCGATGAATTTTCCCACATGGTGTAAGTGGATTTATTCTCGTGGCATGCACACCCCTAGTGCCTCTATTATGAGGATGAGTATAACTCGGTTTTATTCCCTTACTTACACAATTGGGCTAACATCTCTATCATCTTCTCATTGTTTCTGAGGATCTCTTCCATGATTCCCTGTGTACTCCTCCCATTTTGCGTCATTGTAATGTCTATAAATTTCACCAATCATTGTGCATGCATACCTGCACCTTCATGATCTTGCTAGATTCCCCACAAATTTCCAAGTTCATGCTATGACACCATTGTAATGTCCCTGATTATAATTTTGCTTAAATTTCTTGGAAAATTTCTTTAAAATTTCAACCATAAATTTCCCCAAGCAATTGCAGAACAAAAACCATGAAATTGCAGCGAAAATAAAATAATTTTTGCAAATAAACCCATAAATTCCACAATTGCAAATAACACAAGAAATGGAGAATAACAACTTTATTTATTTGTTGGAGCAATTACATACAAAACTCTCGATAGAAATAACTACGGTGATGGCCACATAAGATCTGCAACAATAATAAATTGGGCCTCCAAAATAGAAATTAGAAATCAATAAGTTGCACCTATGAATTACTGCCCAAAAATTCTACATTGTTGTTGCTGGAGGTGAATTGTGATTTATGCCCTCAAATATGTTCCAAATTTTTGTAAAATTAATTGGATGCATCTCTCACCAAAATCTACTAAACGCAGAAAAATGTTGGGCTAATTCTAGTTGACCCTGAAAGCCCCAAAAAGTGTGAATTACCCATAAAATATCATTATTGTTGTTGCTACTATTGGAGAAGAATTAGAATATCTACCCTCGAAAATACTCATAAAAATTATGAAAATTTAGCTCGGTGCTCCACACACCAAACTCATAAAAACCCATAAATGGTTTGGATTAACTCCAAGCCAAAATCAAACCCACATTGTGATGCAAACTATCCAACTAACTAACAATGCACCCTACACTAAGAATGCAAGATTCTAGCTCGAATACTACTCGAAAGATTCTATAAAATTAACTATAGGCTCCGCACACCCAAACAAAAAAAATAGAGAAATTGTTTGTGCTAATTCCTACTGAGTCTGAATGCCCAAAATAGAGTGAATTTCCATCTACACATTTTTACGCCCAACTAGAGAGGAACTACTGAGAAATAATAAATCTCTCCGGTAAATCGTTGAGAGATTGTACATAAATATCCTTGAGCAAATAGTTATCATTCCCAATTAAAAACTAAGAACACCAACAAAAATTATGTTCTCCAACACCTGTGCAAGCTTTATAACAGAAAATTTGGCCCAACCAAAAGATACAAGAACTATGAAAAATTATGTCAAATTCCCCCTCTAACTAGTAGAAAATCTCTTGCAAATACCTGAAACCTATAATAGAAAGATGTTGCTCCAAATAACCTCTAGGGTTTGTCTTATGTGCCCAGAAATAACAAATTTCTGTGTGGATTTTCTCCAATAAACTCCCATGGAAGTCCTGAAATAGACTCTCCCAAAGCCTCACTAGGGAGACACTTGAAGTTCTCCAAATATAGAGATGGAATTTCTAGTTGGAAATCCCTTGTGCTAAGCAACATTGGTTGTCTTGGCTAAACAAATCTAGAGAATTCAAGTTTATATGTCAAATAGAAATGATAAGATATAATGATTTGCAATTGAGTTCCTCCTCCTTCTGTAATTCTTCATGGAGCCTCCCTCTATAGCCTCCCTTTTTCCTTATTATTTTATTGGTGGGGGTTATTTCCACTTTTTGCCACCATTTGAATAAAATAATAATTTGTCGTCATTTCGATAAAATAATAATTTTCTTCCATTCTCCAATAAAATATTACTTTTCTGCCATTCTCCATTAAAATAATAATTTACCTCTCTTTTTAATAAAATATTATTGTCACCATTCTCCATTAAAATAATAATTTTCATTTTTCTCCCACAAAATAATAATTTTTCCTCTTTATTCAATATCCCCAAATTTGGAAAAACTCCTTAGTGAATTTTCCACTCACAAAAATTGGGGACATGACACTTTATCACTGGGCACTCTCTGATTCCACTCCTTTCCACCTTCAACGCACTGGTCACTTGGACAATGTATAGCTTGCACCCTTTTCTATTTCACATATTGAATTACAACGTAATCATTTTCCAAACTATCACCAACTTCATTTTTCCTTGCAATGTCATCATTTCCCCTTTTTGGTTGAGCCATTCAATTGATTTGCTGAAGCAATCAATTTTGGTTTTATGGCTTGTCATCCAATCCATACCAACTAACATGTCATATGAACTAGTGGTTATAAGTTTACATTTGCAGTTGTGGGCATGTTTCCTATCACGACTAGGTATGACTTCACCACATGTTCAACTCGTTTCTTAGCCCTTGTGGCCAATTGGACTAACTACAACTTGGTTATGCTTTGCAACACACAACTCTCTGAAATATTGGGGGTAATGTAACTGAAATTAGAACTTGGATTTATCATAATCGAAACCAATTGGTTATGAATCCTACCTTCCATCTCGATATGGGTGCTTGGAGATCGACCTGCCTGCTATCCAACACGACATAAATCCATGGCACACTTTGAACCACATCCTTCACGATCTCTACCTCTTGCACATTGTATTTTCTTGGACCATTCTATTGTCACTAAGGACGGTCTCTTTTTTGGTGGTTCTCTTCATACATCCAACACCGCATGGGTCCTCCCTTTAACCTCTTGGCTTCTTCTCTTGCATATTTGGTGAATCAATCCTTATTAGCAGTGTCGAAATTATACAATATGCATGTATATCTTGGGTTCACCCGATCTAACAATTTGCTAAAGTTAAATACTGAATCACTTCTACAAATCTTTGTGGAATTAAAAACACAATCGCCAATCACATAAACATGAAGAAAGATCAATCACACACAACACATATAATTTCTCGGGGAAAGCTTACAGCTAAAAACCCCACTATCTTCTATTGTATATTATGTCATTGATCATGAAACAATTAAATACAAAACTCTTCTCACAAGAGCCCTCAGTACATCAACTAATTGTCTCACACTGTCATACAAAAATTGGCAAACCCCTTAGCCAATTTACTGTCTCCAGATAACCTGCCTTCACTGCGCAATCCCTGAATTTATGCAATCTTGTCTGCCTTGACTGCGCAAGTATCATAGGCACATCCAACGTGTGTTTACTTGCATGTGTGCAGGCGGATAATGTCACAACTGATATTCAACTTCCCTTTCACCTAGAACTCAACTGGGTCTCCACTGGATCTGACATGCATGCAACTAATAGTAGTAAATCTTCAGTTGCATGTGAGATCACTGCATGTGAATTAATTAATATTTAACTCACTTGATCTCTCACTACTTGTATCTTCAATTACAACTAGCACAACTGAGTTTAACTCACTTAACTAAGTTAAACTGATTTACAACTTGCATTAACTAATGCACCACTGCACTTCGAACTCTATTACAATCAGAATTACTCTGCATGTCTCACCAACTACCTCTAACTCGAAATCCACTAGCTAACTGATTTCATCACACTTATTTAACTATTACAAGTTATCATTGAGAATAGATTATAGTTTATTGTCCATCTTAATTAAGGGATAACTAAAATAGACATGGACCAAAATAACCCTGTGGGCCCCACCCTAATGTAGGTGCCTAATGCACTAGGCTTGGGTGTTGAATGTTGTTTCTGGATGCCAATTTCACTGAGTCTTGTTGCAAACTTCAACACTCCCTCTCAACAAGAAAGGAATGTCCTTGCATGCGACATGCAACTCATGCATGCGACATGCAACCCTTGCATGCAACACTTCCGAAACTGAATAGCCTCCAAACAACTGAATCAATATAATGCATTTGTCATCAAAGTCTTCTGACTATTGCTAGCTACTGCACATGTCCACTGGATCCTCTGCGCTACTAACATCTGCATCCATGCACTCTGCACTTGCTGCCAACTTTGATCTGCGCTCCAGTATCTGACACTGTTACTTTGATTTCATGTCCTCCTGACATCTGACAACATCAATCTAACTGATCTTGCTACTGCTTCTATGTGGGCTCCTCGTAGCCAGGTTCGATCCATGAGACACACCATCTCTAGGACCCTGCCCAAATTTCTTCTCAGGACTAATCTTGCATGTCGCCCCACCTCACACCTGGAGGTATAGCTGCATGCACTCCCTCTGCCCATCTGGCTCGAAATTTCTTTGCATGAGCTTTTTCTGCCACTCCATTATCCTCATCTTATGGTTGCTCCACATCTTGAGGTTCATTCTTTCCTGCATGCAAATCCATCTCCCTCTCAAGGGTCAATTGCATGCCTTTCTCACACTTCCCAATGGTTGGAAGCTATGTAGAAATCACATCTACATCAATTCTATAAAGATTCTTCACATGAATCCCAATCTTCTTGGCTTGTCTTGTGCTTTGTGTCGAAGGAAAACTTTTCCTTTTTTTTGACTCGCGCACATTGTAATTTTTTCGCCATCACAAAATTTTCTAACAAAAAAGTTGATTTTAAATCGACAATATCCCCCTCATCCGAGCTCTGATTCAACCGATTTTTTTTTTTCAATTTGGGTATTTTTTCGCAAGGAATCCAAATATGCTATTTGTTTTTGAAATTTTTGCATCAAAATTTTTAGATATTCTTTGCAAAATCGCGCACCCAGATAATTCCTGCTCTCATACCATGTAGAAATTTTTTAACACATCTCTGATACCATGTAGAAAATTTACAACACAACTCTGTTACCATGTAGAGATTATACAACAAGCATGTATATCTTGGATTCACCCGATCTAAAAATTTGATAAATTTAAATACTGAACACTTCTACAAATCTTTGTGGAATTAAAAACACAATCGTCAATAACATGAACACAAAGAAAGATCAATCACACACAACACAGATAATTTCCTGGCGAAAACTTACAGCTAAAAACCCCACTATCTTATATTGTATATTATATCATGGATCATGAAACAATTACATACAAAACTCTTCTCACAAGAGCCCTCAGTACATCAGCTAATTATCTCACAATGTCATACAAAAATTGGCAAATCCCTTAGCCAATTTATTGTCTCTAGACAGCCTGCCTTCACTGTGCAATCCTTGTTGAATGCAATCCCTGAATTTATGCAATCTTGCCTACCTTGACTGCGAAAGTATCATGGCCACATCCAATATGTTTTTACTTGCATGTGTGCAAGCAGATAATGTCACAACTGATAGTCAACTTCCCTTTCACCTAGAACTCAACTAGGTCTCCACTGGATCTGACATGCATGCAGCTAATAATAGTAAATATTCAATTTCATGTGAGATCACTGCATGTGAATTAATTAATATTTAATTCACTTGATCTCTCACTACTTGTATCTTCAATTACAACTAGCACAATTGAGTTTAACTCGCTTAACTGAGTTAAACCGATTTACAACTTGCATTAACTAATGCACCACTACACTTCGAACTATGTTACAACTAGAATTACTCTACATGTCTCACCAAATACCTCTAACTCGAAATCCACTAGCTAACTGAGTTTATCACACTCAGTTAACTATTACAAGTTATCATTGAGAATAGATTACAGTTTATTGTCCATCTTAATTAAGGGACAACTAAAATAGACATGCACCAAAATAAGCTTGTGGGCCCCACCCTAGCTTAATGCACTAGGCATGGGGGCTGAATGTTGTTTCTGGATGTCAATTTCACTGTTTCTTATTGCAAACTTCAACAAGAAATATACTTCTTCTCTTGATATACATCCTTGGCAGAAATGGAAAACTTCACACTTCCCTTCGCCAACTTCGGTCCTTTCCCTTTAAAACTAATTTTCCCTCTGTTTCCCAATCAATCCTAAAACTCAATCCTATGCTTTGATTGCTTATAATAATATTTTATATTCCTGATGGCATCCTCTAATGTTTTAGGCTTGTTGAATTCTATCTTGTCCATCAATGCTTGAGGCATTCCATTGAGATATCTCTGAATCTTTGTTTTCTCGTCATTGATGCAAAGCACATATCTCAGTAGCTCCAAAAAATTGGTTGTGTATTCATCACCTGATAGTTGTTGAGTTTGTGCTCATAGAATTCCTTGGCTTTGTGGTCATAGTATTCTCCAGATAAATCATTTTCCCTAAAATAGCTTTCAAACCTTCTCCATGACAACTCTTATTTTATGATGTCTTTTACATTCCTCAAATCTTCCCACTAGATATCGACTTTACCCTTTAGGTTGAATATGGATACTCCTGCCTTCATGTTCTCAGAGTAAGCATGTACCTTGAAATACTTTTTCATCCCTAGTATGCATGCCTATGCTCCCTCGACTTTCTTCACCTCTTCATTGAATCGAGGAGGTTTTTCCTTTTTGAATTCCTTTGGCACGAAATCCATACCTTTTCTTATATGCTGGTGATACCTTTTAGTTGCAACATTAGACAACTGCTCATGACTACTTGGCCTCCTTTATGGAGTATTCAATGGAGTTTCACCTTTCATTGTATCCTCCCTTGCTTGTCTATTTCTTTTCTTGGATCTACTGCCTTCTGCACCATTAGTTTTCAATTCACGTCTTCCAAGTTCTTATGGGTTTTGTCTACCTTTATCCTTTCCTATGTCATTGGCACCTAAATCATGTTTCGTTTTCCTTCACAAATCTGTCAGGATTAGCAATATGATCGCATTCACTTCTGCTTACTTCTCCTGAGCCATTATAGGCCTTTCATTTCCATCTTTGTAGCTTCTTAGCTCAACTCTTATGCTCTTAATGGTATCCATTCAATTAGGGGAGTCTTTCTCTATCGTCTTTGCAACTAACTCTTCTTCTTGGAACTAGTGGCATTTATCAAGGCTATGTCACACCATTCTGTTGCTCATTCCTGGTGTCTCCTTATGTGTTTTCATACACACATAACTGTTAGCCAATCCATAATACAAATAAAGTATATTCATTACAACCATGGTAGATTCTCCATTAACATATGTCTGTGAGGCTATCTACAACATCGCTTTCCAAATTAGTATGCCTATTAAGAATCAATAATCATATTAAAATAAGATACTTGCATATTGCACAATCAAATGTTGCACATATCAAACTCGCAACATAATTACTACACTCTATCACAGAGCTTTATGTCTCATCTCCGAAGGTCTTGTGTAAAAGCCTCAATTTTCATTTTATTGGTCTTAAGCCCATCGATTCCAAGAGTTGAACCTAGATGCTTTGATACCACCCCGTAAAAAAATTATAACACATTATCGCACTGCATCAGAGTCTCAACTTTATCTTAATAGGTCCAATATTGAACCTTCTTCTCTAATACCACTCTCTAATGCTCCCTCCCATCCCCTAAGACTAATCCTAACTGCATGAGAGGTGTTGCTTTCAATCAACCCAACATTCATTGTCTCATCATGGGAATGGGGCTACAAAATTCCTCCATCATCAAAATTAGCGGAATTAACTTCTACCTACACCATTGTGTTCGGCTCGTTGAGAGCTTTCCAAAAATATACTTTTTTCCTCAATCCAACATTTGGATTGAGAGTTATGCATGTTTGAATTTTGGGCCCCACAACCCTGCCACATCAACAAGGGCCAACCATGTGGCAACCAAATGCCTATGTGGACCCGCTGCATCTCCCATGGCCAATGTGGTCCCACCACGTTGTCGCGCCATAGTGCCATCGCGCTTTACCTCTTGGGCGTATTGTGACAACCCTTTTTGTCAACCCTCTTGTAAATACCATTATGACTTGTAAATTGATGTAAATTAACGTGAATAATACAAAAAAATGATCACTGGATAAGATGGGATATAGATTCAAAGCTCTTCAGAAGGAGGAGTTGCTTGTAAGCCATATATGCGTTTAATTTACCACCTAAATCCATGTTGGAGGAGATGGCCCTGCAATTAGTTAATGGAAGGAATGGGCACATAATGAGAGGACAAGTCTGCATGCCACCTCATGGACCATGTTGACATGGTCAACATGCAAGAGAAGTTGGGTGGGCAAAAGGGTAGGCAAGAGAATAGAGGGGGCATTATGTTCAAGGGGAGGGAGAGTATGCACTGAGTAGCAAGAGAATGAGGGACTAGGTTTTGTCTCTTGTTTGGGTATCTCTTGTGTTTGTGTAGTCATGTGTAGTTGCTTGTGTGATAAAGGAGGCATGTAAAAGTGTGTGAATATTCCATGTGATTAAAAGTCCAGTAGTTGTGCCCATGTATTGCTTGTTAAGGCTTAAACGTGTATGTATGTTTTATGCCAAAAAGAGTTCATTGGAGTATGGATGCTCTTCTGATAGACAGGCTGAGAAACATGTGGGAGCTTGCTAGCTGAGAATAACCGGGGTCATGGCTATGTTCCTAGGGTTGAAAAAACCACTATAGAATATGCTGGTTGAGAACTTATTGAGAGGTTGAGGCACCCCAAAGCTAGTGTGTTAATAACACATGGTGTAGTATTAGGGGTTGAAAACACGTGTGAACACTATTGAGAAGTTACTAGCAAGTGCGCTCTTATTCCATGTATCGTTGAGGAGAGGGCAAGGTTGACAGGACCAAGTGATGGGAATCCCATTTGTTGATTGATGTGGAAAATTTAGTCTCACCTTCGCATGTTTGTAATGTGCAATGTGTGGTGGGCCAGGTAAAATATGCCAAGGTGCAAGATCGCAAACTAAGGGGCTAGTTCGGTGGGCCCAAGCATGGATGATGTCGCATGACAGTTGTTAGGGTGCGATGATGTGGCGGGGCTTCGGATGATGTGACCTGCCACACGAAATTCCTATGTTGATAGGGCAAGCCACATGGGCAACACGATGAGCATCACGTGGCAACCATGCTGACATGGTGAGGCTTAAAAAGGGTGAGTTCAAATGGCTATAACTCTTGATCCACAACTTGTATCACGACAAAATTTATATTTCTGGAAAGCTCTTGACAAGCCAATTGCTATGGAAATATTAGTTTTTAATTTTGAGAAAGTGGAGGATAAAGGAATTTCATAACCCCGTTTCCTTAATGAGACCTTAAAATTCAGGTTAAATGAAAGTAACACATTCCATATAGTTGTTTTAGCCTAAGTGGTGGAAGGGAATATTACATGTACTATATCCCAAACCCTCACGCCCTGACGTCAATATTCACGCTAGGTGACATGAACATTTATCGTCCTACGTCTTCCGTTAGTCCGCGATGTTACCACTTCGGTGCACACAAATCCAACCTCTGCGGCGTGTTATGAATATTGTCGTTAAGTAACAATGGTATTCTTCATTAAGCACCTCTTGTTAGTTTCAGGTGTTTCGTTATCTCCGCGACCCTTTATTGAAAGGAAAAATAACTATCCTCTGTGATCCTGCGGTTTGAGGTAATGTTAGGGTGATGCCATCCTAATCGCATGGAATTTTTAGAAGATTCCACATCAACTTAGGTCTTGGGTCCCAACAGGTTCCCTAACCTCCACTTAATCAACAATTACCATTTAGTGATGGAAAGGGTCTCTCTCGCCCTCTTCGTCTATAACACCAACATTCGCAACTCAATAGGGCCCCTCATCACACCTCCGCGATGCGATGACAATTTTGATGATAAGAGATAGAGAATTTTCATCTCGCTGTCTTTGTTAATTGCGCCCCCTTCCACAAGTAATATCTTAATTTTTCGGTGTGATGCAACATGAATATATTACGAAAATTAACATGAATATTCTCATTACACGCTCCTTTAGCTATGCACCTTAGTTCACCGTAGTTCTTCCTTTGAAATTTTCCAAAGCTCCCTCGACCCAGCTGCAGGCCTACTCCCTACAAGCCAATTCCAAATTCTTTAAGGACTTCAATGACTACATACGACCACCCCTGACACTTGTAACACAAACTACAATACTAATCTATAGTCAACATGCATAATAGAGCCCATCTAATATCCCAAAATGGGAAAGACATGAATATAGAACACATGCACAATTCCAAATAAGAATAAAACATATAAAATTGGAAAAATGCAAGAATACATCAAAACATCATACATATGAGCAGAAACAATTGAGCCATATCATTATGTATCAACAACAAATGAATATACACAGTGCTCCAAAAAGGGATGCACTCAAGCCATCCAAAGATGGTTGAAACAACTCTACTGGAAACTAGCACTGGAAAGTAAAAACCATTGCTGCTGGGAATAAGATCTATGTGCGAGAGGCTACTGGAGTGCTCAGAAAGATTCGACATTTTAACCACAGACTCTACTCGAAAAACCCATAAAATCTCAGAAATGGTTTGGTCAAATTTTGAGTTTGGAATTTCGATCCTTTTTGGGTTGCACACTGCACCCCTGATAGCTGAGTTATGCAATCCCTGGAGACAACTGCTAATCTGGGGCTGAAATAATGATCTATATACTGCAATAGCACCCACTCAGCTCACTAACTAAAGGGCTGGTCCCTTCTCCCGATTCCCAAGCTCAAAACTTGAGATCTAGCTCCTCCACTGAATATGCAGCCGCTGCATGCACAACTGCTGGGAAATACTGCGATGTCTAGGAGGGTTGATGGTGTAACTTGCTGATAGATAATACAATGATGATCCCAGGCTTCTGAAGTGATCCCTGGAGTGAAGGATTGATCCCTCACAGGATTCCAAGCTGAGTTGCTTGGAACTTCCTCTTCTCCTCAAACCCTCACTGCATAATTACACAATTTCTACAGGAAATGTTGCTGCATAGGAGAATAGATGGATGGCCTGATGCCGGATATCTTAATGAAACTCTCGGAATACTGCAATGGATCCACAGTGTGAAGGGTTGATCCCTCCACATGTTTCTTAGCTGAAATACTGAGAACAACCTCCTAACTCTCAAACCCAAGTTCATGAATGCGTAATTCCTGTAGATGGAAGTGAAGATGAGAGTGGCACTGATTGCCGAATGATGAATGTTGCCCAAGAAAACCTTCCCAGAGTAGGCACTCAAAGTCTCCCATGGGTAAGGGTGGGATTCCCGCTCGGGAACACCCAGTGCTAAACAACATAGCAGACTTAGCTAAACAACTGAAGCGTGCAAAGAAATGTCTCAGGACACTCAACAATAAAAATCTAGATGCCTCCTTTGCTAGCCCTCATCTTCCTTTGATGGTTGTGAGCCTTCCCTAGCCTTGGACCACCTCATAAATGCACTTCAGATGTGGCCACTAGCCTCCATAAAGACTACGTTTTCCTCCATGATCTCCATCACTGCTGCAATTACTCTCCACTTCCTCCATCATGTGTGCATTTAATGCACCACTTCCTCCATCGTCTCTGCAATTGCATCTCCACTATCTCCATCATCTTGCATTTATTCCTCCACTATCTCCATCATCTTCCTCATTAATGCTCTATGAATTCCACTCTTTCTTCATTAATATGCTGCTCCACCACTCTGTAATGCTACTCCACTACTCAATTAACCCACATTCACACTATATAAGTGGATTTTATTCATCTATTGGGTTTATGGGTCCCTCCACCCTTTTATTTACTTAACTAAATAAGAAAAGTAGGAACTCTAATATTCCAATTAGCTGATGGCAAATTTGGAATATTACAGCCCACACAGTCCTTCACTAGTCGTGGACAACATTGGACAACAAAGCTCATAAGATCTAAGGTATAGAGACTTCACCTCCATTACAATATACAACCCATGGATTCACACCCATACCACACAGTGCCATGGAAGTCATTAAACAATGATTCACTCTGTTTTCCACAAGCCTTCAATAGTCTTTATGCTCTGACTATTCAAGTTATGTACACATAAAATATAATGGCCATCACAAAGCCATAACCAGCTAGTCATATCATAATTAAACATAGGCACATAAACGACTCGTTCTTCAAGAGCACGCTAGCAATCACAGGGGTTTGTAGCCCCTTACAACTATATAAGCATTCACAAGTCATCAGTTTACAACACATAGAAATGCACATCCTCATTGACAATATTGATACACATATTTTATCATAGGAATACATTATTCATTATTCATACTACATAAGTATGCACAACACACACATGAACAACTTATCTTAATAACTAGAGGACTGGAAATTGAGAGAGGAACTTCAACTCTCCTCCCAATTGTAGGCGAATTGCATTGAAATCCTTTCTTACAACTGACTACCCTCGAACTGAATTCAAAGTCTGAAGAAATAAGTGCTCAAGGCACATTTATACTAGTCATTCACATCACATGGGATTATAGAGTACACAATGTCTCCACCTGTGGTCTAGCAAGAATCTAGAGCACACAGTATCTCTATCCAACAACCACTTATAGGATTCCAGAGCTTGTGTCTCCACCCAATTACAGTACAAGAATATAGAGCTCGTAGTGCCTCCATTTGTAATTTGACAGGAATTCGGAGCACACTATGCCTCCACATGCTAGTCTTCACGGGAACCAGAGTCCACCCTCAATTCTTCACCTGTGAAAACTAAAAGAAGTCCCAAAGTGACTAATGTCTCCACTTGCTATGTAGGAGTAAAGGTTCCATTACCACCCCACCTTCTCAACACCAAACTTCAACCTCAACTTCCAGAGTTGTTTTTGTGCTTCACGCCCATTGCTACTACGCAATATTTCTTACTATCATGCCATTATTGCGCTTTGATTCTTCATGATTTCTTTAGTGAACTTGTTGATAACATGATTTCCACTCTTCTCTTGTCTGAGGGATCTTCTCACCAGAGTGTTTCGTTTGCTTGTGCTTCTCTTTCCCTATCTGTTTGCATAATGTTCCCTTGATTTTCTTATGTTCTACCCCACATACTCTCGTATGTCATTCATGTAGCGTGTTGACTAAGCCAACACATCTCACGAGGGTATAACTAGCTTGTCCTCTTGCCCATACACATTTTTAATGTCTGCACTAGTTTTACATTCCATTAATTGGGGAGATAAGTGGCCAATTAGATGTCACTTACGAGCTTGGTCGTTTCCCCAAGCAGCTTCTCCTCCCAAAACTATGAGTTTGTGCTCTCTTGAATTACAATTACATATTAAATATTTACATGTGAGGCAACCAAAAAGGGCTATCACATAGGAAACAGGGTAGCGGGCACCCTCTCCAACCTCCAATGCTGCGTTTTTAGTCACCTCGATTAGGGGTACTTCATGATTTCAGATTTACCCCAAGTTCACGTGGGATTTTTATTTCCCACAATATTGAGTATTTTTTATATTGTGAAAAGTCACCATTGAGATTGATATCATTGTAATACAAGTTTAGCCTTGGCTTACTATTTAAAACATATAATTTAACATATAGATACCACTTAATTTAGACCTTTTCATTCTAATGTTTAAAAACTTGGCCGGGATATTGCCTTCTATATCAAAGTAGTAAACAAATTTGTTTGATAAAACATACAATATAAAAAATTACAAATCTTCCGGCTAATGACTTTCTATATTGAAGTAGTAAAAAATAAAATTGTTTGGTAAAACATTCAATACAACAGAATTATAAATCTCTATGTTAATGGGCTTCAACAATTATGCCCACTTCGATCTCCATTCAATCTCCATTACGTTGTCCTCATAGCACATCTCCACTTCAAGGTGAGCTATAGGTTGATTGACTTCACTTATGGCCTCCACCATTTCCTAATTGAAGGATCCTGATTTAAGGACCATAAGATGTCTATGTTCTCCTCTCTAGCTAAAGGAAAATCATAAATGGAGTCCCCAGAGGACACTGATTCTAGTGGAGGAGATGAGACAACGCCTTGGGGAGGTTAAGGCGGGCCAATATCCTTCCAACTAAAGACTATAAATAACCCATATGTGATGCTAATTTTAGATAATTATGAAGATGGATCTACATGTATACATTGACCTCCTTTCCATTTCTTTAAGTTTGAACATATGGGTTGCAATGTCCACTAGACATTAATTCCTATTCCAATTTTCTATCTTGAAATTCCTATCTAATTTTCCATGCCAATGACTTTGTTATAGCACCAATCCTACATGATGAGACAAATGATGTAACATTAGATCATCTGCTTATGCATTGATAATTCATGGGACGAGTAAGAATTATATCAACTCCATTTGATTTATGTAACCTTTCATTCACTATGGCTCCAAAGGGGTTCCAAGGATGGCTTGTTTGTTAGCCTTCACACTTTACTTTCGCTAAATATGGAAAAAAATATACCTTCTCAAAACCTAACCTTGAATTAGGTTGATGATCCTCTGAGTAAGAAATTTATAATCCTTTACTGAAAAGATTTGATGAAATAATTATCTTAAATAAATATTGAATCCTTGATGAGTACCACTTACTCCACTCCTTTAGCTTTTGGCATCAACTAAACCTTGATAAACAATTATTGTTCCCACCTCATTGTTGTTTCCATCCTTATTCTACATATCACCCTTAGTTCATGCTAGATTTTTATCAAGCACGCATCATGAGGATACTCTTGCACCACATTTCTTGGATAAGAAGCTCTAAACATTTCTCATGAAGTGTGTAAACTTACCTCTACTGGTATTTGTTGGATCTATAAAAAATGTTTAAGCTATAAAATCTAGTTTTTTTCGTACTTTTTAGTTGATCAACTAATTATAAAATATATTAGTAATGATTTAAATAATTATATATTAATAATAAAATAAGAATTATTTATATAAATGGGAGTTTAGTTTGTTCAACATATTTAAGTGTTATTTTAAATTATAATTTGTCATAAAATTGTGTTCACGATGGAAATGAAATATGTTATTAAATATATTTTCTATACATAATTTATATTTTATGTAAAGAATGTAAAACTAGATATAAATACAATGATAAAGGAGTAAATTTTTATATTAATTTAGTAGTTAATGGATTGGTTGAATTTCCACCATTTGTTGAACTAAGAGGGTGTGTGAAGGTTAAGGGTGAAGGCTCTGTGTAAGTATGTCTATCCCTCTTAAAATAAAAATAAAATATTCTTTAAATAGAAAAGCAATGTTGGCTAGATTTTTTTTTTTGCTATGTATATTTAATTAGTTGTCCATATGAACTTTGTAGATTTTAGTAGCAAATTCGTCTAAGATATGTTCCTAGGAGAGAGACTAGGTCCTCCAGAGTTCAACAATGAGAACGATTTTTCCAACGACTCTTCATCGGACCAACACAATTTGTTGAGTTTCTTCAGTGTTCTTCATTTAGCGTTAGATGTTAGGAGAAATGATTCTGATCCTCATATCTATTAGCTCATGGATCTTCTTCTTGCCAGGCCAGATGATTTACTTCATGCATTGTATATTTTACAGGAGACAGTTTGGTCCTCTTGCTTTGTACGGACATCATTGTACTCAAGAGTCCCTTTGACCTACTTTGTGGTCATCAGTTAGACATAAATACAATTATCTTATCTAATTTTATCTTATATAAAAAAAATGTTAAAAGAAATTATTTTAATGTTGTATAAAATAAAATATCCAATGTGATTTATGAATATATTGACTGAAGTGAACATTGTTTGCTAACATAAATATTTTAATGTCTTGATAAATCACACTAAGAGAATTCCAAAAATTGACCCAAAAATCCCAATATAATATCAGAAAAAATCCTTTCTAAACATTATAAATCATAATCTAAATTCATTCTAAAATGAATTAACATTTATTTATACCTACAAATATATCAGTAACAAAAAAATCAGTATAATGTTTTCACATTTAGAAACTTGATCAGATAGATCCATGCTGTATATATGTTTACTGACATTTTTAAAATCTGGCGTGACCCAATTTTTAAAAGCGATCACCATTTTAACCAGGTTTCTAATCTTCATCGTTGAAAGGCAATTAATGAATGGTTGAGATTGTTTTAGGCACATGCCATGGATCTTCAATCCAGCCGTTGGATCTAGATCGATGGTTAAGATTCACCAAGGGTGTGTTAGACTTTTGGTGGTTGTCTTCTTTTGTGCCCGTTCTTTCACTTCTGCGAACTCTTCTGCAGCCCGGATGTGGATCCGCCGCAGCGATGGCATATTCCTTGCTTTTTTGTTTTTACTCCATCGGGGTTCTGTTTAGTCTGGTTTCGATTCTGTGCTGGTTAATTAGTGAGACTGCCATCTTTTTGGCTTCTCGTATTGAGTTTCCCGCATTCAAGTAATACTCGGTACTGTCATTTGAATGGGATCAGTAATTACCAGGCTACTCCAGGGCATTTAATGCTTTGAATGTGGGGTGTACACCACGGAACTTCATCCGGACATACAGAACACTAGTTTCCCTAAAGGGTTGCTTATCGCTCGTCCCAATTTCATGGTACCTTTCGGACTTCAATCTGACTATACCTATGATTTCTTAACCATCCTTTCTTATGGCGGCTGTTTCTTTCACTTACGAATTACGGCGTTCTTTTAAATCCCTCCGCGATGCAGTTCCCATTTTCTGCAGTGGATGGCCTGCATTTCTTTCATTCGTTCTCTTCTGTTTAGTTTTATATCGAGCTGAGACGCAAATTCTGCAACAGCGCATATGTCTGGAAGAATTTGCAGTTACTCTCCACTTTTACCAGGCATTTGTTCTCTAGGTAATCCATTTGGCATCTAGGGAAGAAATGTCTTGTGGATGTGGAGAGTAAAGAGCGATTTCTGTAACAACCCCAGGGAATAAAGAAGCCACTTTAACGTTCTTTTTCCTCGGCAAGTTATGAAGTTTCACCTCTCAGCAAACGACGAAAGTTCTCTCACTCTTGGAATGAACAAAAGAATCGAGGTATGTAGACATTCACCAAAGTGAGGTTGAGTTTATACATGATATATTTTGCAAAGCTGAAGGGTTTCCTTAGGATAGGTGGTAAAGTTGCGATTTATCCTCATTGTTTGTGGAGATTTTGATTTATAGCAATTTTGGTGGTGTCTTCTATATCGATCGTTGTTCAGATCCGCCAGGATTGCATTAGGGTTTTGGATGTTTTGGTGGTGTCTTCTATATTGATCGTTCAGATCCGCCAGGATTGTATTAGGGTTTTGGATGTTTGTTATCCCCATTCTTTATTGTCCAGTGATTCACTTCAGTGATATTTATTGGTAAGATTGCATTTACAGTTGATCCCCTACCCAGCTATGACTTTATTCCTTGTTTTCTGATTTCTGATTTCGTACAGTTTTTTTCTTTATTATTGTTTTGTTTCCCCTCTGGCTAATGAACGTGACTACCGTTTGTTGCGTTGTTTGTCGAGGACAAAATTAACTCTTTAAATTTTGTTGATTTTCTACGAGAATTTTTTTTTGAAGTATTCATTTTTTAATGGTAGAAATAGATTGGGCAACGTCCATAACCCCTAATCCTTAGGCACTCAATCACTCAAAATCCAGAACCTAGAACCTCTAAAGCCTAGACACCTAGAACTTCTAAAGCCAAGACACTTAAATCCTGTATTTCAGATTTTCAAAAATTTCTATCAATTTTTTTCAAATTCTTACTAGAATTTCCATTATTTTCTGAGTAAAATTGTAATCTCATTAAACTACAACCTTTTTGTTTATGGCTTCTTCCATTGAATTTTCCTGCGGTCGTGAGAAAAATTGACGGCCACCAGACTTCGATATTAACATGCCTATGATTATTTATGTCTTCCTAAGGCGGCCGTTTCTTGCCCTCATAAATGACAGCAACCTTCTCAATGCATCCGCCATGCCAATTGTTGGCTGTGGATAGCTTCCATTTCCTTCATTGGTGGTTCTCCTGTAGTTTTATTTCGGTTTATATACGCAATTCTACAATAGTCCGCCTGCATTTCATTCATTGGTGCTGTAAATTCATTTTTATTTCGGGTTTATCTATGCGAATGCTACAACAGTCTATATGTTGAGAAGGCTTTGCAATTACCCTCCACCTCCACGAGACACTTGTTCCCTTTAAAATGTTTCATGAAACTGGAGAACAGGTGCCTTCTTGATGTGAAGGCAAAGAGCAATTTAGGTAACAATCCCAGGGAATGGAGGAGGCCATTAGCTAAGTTACGAAGCTCCTTTAAGGTTTGTATCTATCAGCAAATGATTGAAGTTCTCTCTCACTCTTCGAATGAACAAAAGAGTCTGAAGTATGTAGACTTTTACTGAAGTTAGGTTGATTTTATTGTATTTGGCAAAGCTGGTGAGGTTTCCTAGGGTTATTTTTCTTTCTTTATTTTATAATAAGAGTAAAGATAGAATGTTATCAAAGTTTATTGAATTACACGCTGATTAGCCAAATTGCTGGATTTTGTTATAGTTGCAAAATATGATCATTATTACGCCGTTCATCTGGCCTTTTTTATATAAATGATTAGTTGATAACATGGTAAAACTGTGGTTGGATTCTCATAGTTTTGGTCATCAATAACCAACGTTGGAATATAGTACGTTGTTTTTGCCGTTTTGATGTGCTATTTTAGATGGAATTTCATGTGCCATTCTAGATGAGTTTGAAAGCTTTTACCCGTCTGAAATTTATAAGTGATCTTCAAGAATTGGATGGATTTCAAGAGCTGCATTTGCAGGGGGGAGAATGTAACAACTGAGTTTATCACTGAATGTGAATATTGAAGTACACCTCAAATGATCTGATTTTTCTGGGTTCTTAGTGCTTGATTGGATTGATTTCTTATAGTGCTTTATTGATCGAAGTTCTATGGATTTATTCTACTTTATATGGCCATGATAAGTTCGTTCACCTTTAATTTTCATGGTTTCCAATTAAGTTAGGATCTTTCCAATTAAGTTGTATCCCAGATTCCTCATGGTTACGAAAGTGAAGAAAAATGATTTTTATTTTGCAAGTTTCTATGCATTAAATTATTGAACATATTTTTCACCAAATTTATGAATATAAGAGATCTAGTTATTGAACATATTTTTCACTAAATTTATGAATATAAGAGATCTAGTCAGTGGTTAATAAATCGGTATAAATTTCCATAACTCCGAATTTTTCAAGCATCGGATAAAGATTAAATTTGTCAAGATGCAAACTTCTTTTTGAGTGTAAAACTTTAAAACATATTTGCACCTCAATAAATTTGATTCTTTTCATTGCTTGACAAATCTTTAATTAACATGAATCTATGCTGATTCTTAATAATATTATTCATCTTATATATATGTCATATTTTTATATATAAAAATATTATAATTTTTAATTTTATTAAAATTGTTACTTTGGCCTGAGAACTCTCACCTCAATAAATTTGATTCTTTTCATCGCTTGACAGATCTTTAATTAACATGATTCTATGTTGATTCTTAATAATATTATTTATCTTATATAAATGTCATATTTATATATATAAAAATATTTTAATTTTTAATTTTATTAAAATTGTTACTCTGCCTGAAAACTCTCTTGGTTCGACACTAACTTGGGTATGGCCACCTCCCTTGGTTTAGTGCTAAATAATTAAGCATTCCTCTTATTTGAAAGGAGCATCTCTTCACCTCCCACATACAATTTAAGAGAGTTGAAAAGATATGTGTTATTATCTAGAACAATATCAAACAAATAGTGAAAACAATTACACACAAAATAATAATACACTTAAAACCATAATTCCCTTAGGAAACCCCAACCCCAACCCCAATTAGGGAAAACTCAACAAACAATAAATTTATTACTATCTTTGACTTAAACACAGCTAAGCTACCCCATACCTTGGTCTCGACAAGGTGAGCCTTCATTGCTCAACTCTAACACATTACAATGGCGAATCCCCAACTCTTTTAAGGGCTTCTTCACATGCAATACCATGGGGGCAATAGGTGCTTGAAACCACCGATAAGTTTACCTAACAATCCTCCCATTGCCCCCAAACCTTGACTTGTGGTTTCCTTGGACCAAATCTAGCCAAACTGGCCAAGTGAACCAGAACCACTCATTTCCAGGCCCTACCCTTCTCGAAATATATATTGAGAGTATTCATTCTTTTAGCATAGTCCTCATCACCTAGATCTAATTCAGACTTTACTGATTATTTCCCAGAGGTATGTATGCCTTACCAGGTTTTTCAGTTGTATGCCCATTTATATGGAAATAAATGTTTGACTCCATAATTTTTTTCCTTTGTTACTACTATCATGATACTTGCTATTTTTTATTTTTCATTGTTATTTTTTTTCTATATTTCATTGGTTGTTATTTTTTTTTTCCAAAGAAAAATTTGAAACTTTCTATTAGTCATAAAAAGTTTACTAAGTACATGCAAATGCATTCTATTTGTTTGTGTTTCACTTAAAACAGATCCTTACAGCTGATCTTGTCATAGCCAAAATCTCACAAAAATCGTAGAAAATAAAGTATCTCTACCACAAGCTTGCTCATAAAGAGCATTCAGTCTTTTCTCAGCCCCACTCACTAACTGAGGCTCCTCTGAAGAAGAAAACACCCCACTGTGGAGACTGAGACAAAGGACCACCAGCCAGTGGGATCCGAGCTCCGTATTATGAGGAAACGAGCTCAAACAGACCCCAAATCTGGCCCAAAAAAAGCATAGATTAAGTCTGTCTAAACGTAGAAGAGTGTATTGTGTAAAGCAACATAAAGAAAATAGATACAATGGAGCATAATAAACTCTGCAGGCTAATCAGAAAACAACACCCATAATCAGATATAAGGAGCGTGGAATGCCTATGCCAGTCCCTCGACATCAAAATCTCTTATTTTCCAGCTGCCTAGAACTTGCTGTAGGCTCTCTGTAGAAAGGTCTATTGCAACGTTCGTTTCCCTGTAAATGTGATATAGATATGTAAGTAAATCGATTTTTAAGTAACCAAATCTCTTATAGAATAGGAATTAATAGATAACTTTGGCAATTGTAATCCTTATTAAACCATTTGACAATATTTAAAGAATTATCAAAAATTTGGACAGATCGAATGCCCAGCCAAACTAGCCAACACAAAAGTAGATGAAGCGTTTTGATTTCTTCAAAGTTATTTGTTCCAACCCCTAAACCTAGCAGATGAAGCGCTTTGATTTCTTCAAAGTTATTTGTTCCAACCCCTAAACCCACCGAGGCCTCTTTTCGTCTATCCGCACTATAAGGTGGATCACAAAGCCTGCCCCGCACCTGTCCTCATTGCTAGAGGCCCCATCGAAGTAGGCCCAGGGCATATTTTCGTTGATAACTTCTTGTACTACCATCCTCCCAGGAGGATCTGGTTTTGGATCAAGCATATTTGCAAGTATAGCCATGCTTTCCGTCTCAATGGTTTGAAACTGGGATTCTTGTTCCTTAAAAATGGCCTGATTCCTTTGCAGCCAAACCCCCATGAAATAATTAGGGGCAGAGCCTTCCTGTTTTCCCCAGTACTCTCCATCCACCACACATCCCAAGCAGCCCCAACCGATCTTCCTTCCCACCTTTGGTGCTTCCCAGCAATGGCCATCACCTCCCCTCCCCCCAAATTGCCCTACAGACAGGACAGTTGATGAGGAGATGATAGATCGATTCCGACTCGTGTTTGCACCAAGGACAGCTTCCAGGCCCGGCCTTATTTTGTTTCAGCATATTATCCCAAGTAGGCACTTTATTATTGAGCATGCACCAAAAGAACATCCGACTTTTAGCTTGGCATTTCAGCTCCCAAAGCCTTTTCGCCCACCATGCTAGTGCTGCCCAACCTTTTTTGGCCATCAAGAAAGCATATCCGAACTTGGGAGTATATTTCCCTGAAGGACTAGGGGCCCATCTTAAATCATTTTTCATTGTTGTTATTATGGTGCTTAATCTGCCATTTTCTTACCTTGTCATTGTTTTGACTTTACCTGCTTTGCCCATGGAATTGAACATTTCAAGATGTCATCTAGTGGTTCCACCAACCAACTCACGGCCAATGGCATTTTTATATTGCACTTCATGCATTTAATAAAACTGTTTTCAATCTTCTTAATATACCTTCATATTCCAAATTCAAGCCTTGTTTGACCAGCAAATTGCATTGTTAACATTGATCGATTTGTTCATTAACCCAGCTCTGGTGGCCTCCACGGTTGAAGGATTTCAATGGAATATTAATATTGTAATACCAGATTTTAAATCAAGCATAGAGATTTTTGGGTCTTTTCGGGTCAGTCTACATCATTGAATTCGAAATTGCATTCATATTATTTCTCACCTTTATATTTTTCTCACTACTCATTCATACACAGGTACTGCTGCGTGACGTACTCACTCATTATGCTACTTCATTTTGGAATAAATGTTTGACTCCATAAGTTTTTTGTTTTTTTTTTCCATTGTTGCTATCATGATACTTAATATTTCTTATTTTTCATTGTTGCTATTATGGTGCTTAATCTGCCATTTTCTCACCTTGTCATTGTTTTAACTTTACCTGCATTGCCCATGAAATTGAACATTTCAAGATGTTATCTAGTGGTTCCACCAACCAACTCATGGCCAATGGCATCCAACCAACTCATGGCAAATGGCATTTTTATATTGCACTTCATGCATTTAATAAAACTATATTTCAATCTGTTGGAATTAATGGAGAAAGCTAGTCTTAGATGTTTGTTGTGATGAGGATAGGATTGAGACTCTAAGATTAGATCTTAGATCTTACTATCTAGGGAAGAGGTTCAAACCACCCTCTTTGTGTGCAAGTCTTTATGTATGAAGTTCTTTTGTATGAAGAGATAGTGCATTGTGTGGAGTGTTTGGGCACTCTCTATCTCACTTGGAGAGCCATTTAGTTAATAGAATATTAGTTTTTATCATGATATCAAAGCTCCAGGGTTGAATCAAAGCCAAAGTGCTTTGATCCTGTGTAATCCAGGCGGCAGAGAAGAAGCCCCTGACGACTTGAGGGTAGCCTAAGCGAGGCTTCATCTTTACTTTTCTCGCCATGAGGTAGTGATAGATCTTCTCCTCCTTTTTACGTTTTCTTCTCCAAAGACAAAACGCTTGAACTCTTATCCTCCTCGATCTTGATTGTAGGCTGTCATTTTTATATCTTGATTGTTGGTAATTAAGGGATGCAAGCTTGGTAGGAGAATTTTTGCATTATGTAAGTGTCACAAGTCAATCCAATGAATATGCATTCCAATTTTTTGTGGAAGGAGCATGGCTTGGTGTGGAGAAGAGGTCGTGGATATTTCTTTTGCTACTGAAAATGACTAGACTTTTGTTGGAAAAAGATGATGCCATCTGGAGATTGAAGGTTGCATTCTCAAGCTTGTGTCATCAGAAATTGTGAATTGCATGTATCAAAATTGGATTCGATGGTGTTTCCAGCTGGTCGAGAGGTTGTTTGGGGATCAGAGTGTTGCTCGTTGCAAGAGCTGAGGGCATTGAGACTTGCGGAACATCTATAAGTCAAATTTTGCACCACAAGGTTCTATGGTTGAAGCGCTGCCAAAGGGAGAAGTTTTTCGCCTATGTGGTAACGGGGTTGTTGGAGCTCCTGAGAGGATCGAGTGGAGTTAGAAAGAAATCTGGAAGCCGAATAAGTTGAGCTTTTCCAATATGTCTTTTTAGACATATTTGACACTGGTGATCTCTTTTTCATGTGGCCATTTGAAAACATTTTAAGCATGGATAGTATTTTTGAGTTGGAAGAAATTTTAGAAAAACAATGTGGTTTTATTGATGACCACGAGAATCAAGAGGCACAATCTACTATGCAAGATCTTGAGATTGAAGACCCACTAGTCCTTCAGGAAAGATGTAAACATGAAGCTGATTACAAAGACTTGGCAGAAGAAGATAGAGCTGGAAAGAACTCAAACTATGATGACCTTATCCATGTTTCTCAGTGTGCGGATGTTAGCAACAACAAGAAGGAAGAAGCAACAAAATTTGAAGAGGAATTAAAGTTTCTTGAATCATGGCTTGAAACACCATGTTTCAATCAAGTCTCCATAGAAGTTGCTCCAATGTATGTTGAAGACAACATGGTTGATGTTCAGATGTTTGACACTGGAAGTAAGTGAGGAAAAATTCTCCTACCAAGCTTGCATCCTCTAAAGTGTTATCAATTATCAACAATCAAGATATAAAGAATGACAGCCTACAATAAAGATCGAGGAGGATAAGAGTTCAAGCGTTTTGTCTTTGGGGAAGAAAACGTAAAAAGGAGGAGAAGATCTATCACTACCTCATGGCGAAAAAAGTAAAGATGAAGCCTCGCCTCGGAATGAACAAGCATGGACTCTCAAGCAAGAAGACTAAAATGAAAACTTTTGTTACCAAGTTTTTATGTATTATTGCAAGCCTCGCTGAGACTAGACCAGCAGGCATAAGCTATTCTTTCAGTACCCTTTCTCCATTAAGGGGGAGTGTTTGAATTGATGGAGAAAGCTAGACTTAGATGTTTGTTGTGATGAGAATAAGATTGAGACTCTAAGATTAGATCTCAGATCCTACTATCTAAAGAGTGGTTCAAACCACCCTCTTTGTGTGCAAGTCTATATGTGCGAGGTTGTATGAAAAGATAGTGCATTGTGTGGAGTGTTTGGGCGCTCTCATGTGTTTCACCCGGAGAGCCATCTAATTAAAAGAATATTAGTTTTTATCACAATCTTCTTAATATACCTTCACATTCCAAATTCAAGCCTTGTTTGACTGGAAAATTTCATTGTTATAAGAACTAGCACTTGGTCATTTTAATAAATGACTCGACGGAATGCTGAAGGGGGACGATGTGACAACAGCACGGACGCGGAGGAGCTGACGTGCACGGGAAATGACCCGACGGAACGCCAAAGGGGGACGATGCGATAGCAGCACGGACGCGGAGGAGCTGACGCGCGCGGGAAGCCGCTGAGAGTAGGAGGGTGGGAGCAAGCGCCAAGTGTCAAATTTTGAGAGGCTAGAAGGGCGATAGGTGGAACACAGAGATTGGCTGGGGCACTGTTCATCCCAGCAAATCTCATAATAGGGACACCTTCGGTGTAAAAATGGATAACATTTATCTATTTGTTTATCAACCCAGCTCTGGTGGCCTCCACGGTTGAAGGATTTCAATGAAATATTAATATTGTAATACCAGATTTTAAATCAAGCGTAGAGGTTTTTGTTTCTTTTCGGGTTATCCTACAGCATTGAATTCGAAATTGCGTTCATATTTCTTCAAACCTTTATATTTTTCTCTCTACTCATTCATAGACAGGTACTGCTGCATGGTACTCACTCATGCTACAGCATTTTGCGCAAGTTACGCCCAGCGATCGATGGAGTCTTGGATTCTGACTACAATCAAGGCGGCCGTCACCACTCAGAGGCATCAGTGGCGACGGCTTCTCCTTGCTCTTAACTTGCAACTGCCCAACGTTGCTGCTAAACTCCTGTATGTTGCTATACGCTCCAAAAACTTTTAAATATTGTACCCCACAGGTTTTTTTGGTAAATTAAATGGAGGAATAATAAAAGATCTTGTATCCTTCTGATGCTACAACATCATTTCTCAGGCTTGGACAGCAAGCAATTCTAACGCATAGACTTTCCTTTTTGATAGCATCCCACCTCATCAGCAATTCATGATTGTTATGGCAGCGGCATACAGCTGCACCCAATGCGTTGCTCTCTGCACCAATTCGTTTGTAGGCTCTAAGCACCAATTTTGTTCTTGGCAACAACTTCTCACACATTGTCCAAAATTTAAACAGCTCTTCTCGCTGGGCTTTGATACGACTTGTTAATATTATTAACAATATCAAAAGAATAATGAGAATAATTACACATAAAATAACAATACACAAATCATAATTTATTTTAAAAAATTTTAATCGAGAAAAAACCAGCAAATAATAGATTTATTATTATTCTTAAATTAAACATAGCCAAGTAAGCTAATATTTTGGTCTCAATCAACTCAGACACATTACAATGAAGAATCTACAACTCTTTTAAAAATTTCTCCCAATCAACTTTGACATATTACAATGAAAAATCTCCAACTCTTTCTCTGAGATATTACAATGGAAAATCCCCAACTCTTTCTCTGAGATATTACAATGGAAAATCCCCAACTCTTTTAAAAACTTCATCACATGTTATACTGTAAAATGCAAGTTCTAGCCATATCACGTGTTATACTGTAAAATGCAAGTTCTAGCCATATAAAGCTCTAGTAAGAAGATTCAACAACTCGCTTGTTATTTTTGAATTGTTTCATCAAAGTTAAGCACAAATGCATAATTATATATAAATTTTGGGATCTAATCCATTGAATAATGTCTTTAATATAATTAATTTTGTTAATGTTCCTCCAAAATCAAATTAATGTAATGTTTTCATAAGGAGTCCAACAGAAGGTCAGATATGTCAACATACACATCTAACTTATGATCACATATTCCGATGTTATAAAGGAGACGGTCTATCGTGTCATGATATTTTCCACGAACTCACGATTTTTCTGAAATTATTGCGATGTTTTCTTGGGCCAAAAAAAAGCTATTTCCGAAGGCGATATTATTGCCGACTTGTACACGTTGCAATATATTGTGATATCTGGTAATATTTCGATGCTTGCAACATGGAAGTTTGTGTTTTAACTTTTCAGAAAGTGTGGTTAAGTTTTGTATTCCTGGCTGACACTAAGTTCAGCAGGCTTTGTGAACTGAACTGAAAATTTGAAGGGACTTGAAGCAGGCTTTGTGATATGGAAATTTGAAGGCGCTTAAAACCTACTCGTGAATTTTGAAGGGCAAAACCCATAGTGGTATGCAAAGTAAATTTCATGAAATTGTTGAAGTCAATTTAAAGGCTTATTGAGACCGTTTTATGAAGAAATTTTTCTGCCCTATGTGCTGTTTAAATTTCTGTTTGTATAATTTACTGTTCTGACAGCTGTTGTCCCATTTGAATTTCAGAGCCTGCCGTGTTCTTCTGTTTATGCCTCTAGGTTGGTTAGCATCTTCGTGTTGGCGATGATAGAAATCTCCAGGGGACTGCATCATATCGGCGTCTATCAATCATACAGTTAAGGAGAACCTAGTTTAAGGACGACCTAGTTGCCCATCCTAGAAATTGTAGGCATGGTTGCCAATTTTCTCTACTTTAAGGGTTATTATATCTCTTTTGTGCTATATGGCGATTTCTCATTTTGAAGGTTATTTTATCGCTTTTGTGGAATACTGGCTGGTAGTGTAGATGGGCTTCTTAGAGTTGGAGGAGGATTCATTAGGGGACATGCATCTCTGGAGCTGGATTTTTTTTACTGCAGGCCCTTTTTGTTCATCACCACCACTTTGCTGGCATTTGGTGATTGATAAAACAGAATTTCTGAATTATACGTTGGTCATATTGCAATTTCAAGCCTCTGGGTTATTTATAAACTCCAGAAATTTGAGTGTAACCCAGATCGTAGATATGCTGAAATTCCATCGAACAAAGCAGAGAATTGATCTATATCTATGAATGTTGAACAAAACAGAGAATACAACTATATCTATGAATGTTGAATCTTGTATTATACAATACAAGAGTATGCCCAGTATTTATAACAATGGAAGAGGCTAGTGGACCGCTGAGACAACTAGGTAGATAAGGATGTGTACGTGAGCTTACAACTAACACTTGCTTTTGTGTGATGCCGGTTGGCATTGTGTATGAACTGCTTAGAGTTGGAGGAGGATTCATCAGGGGACGTGTGTCTAGAGCTGGTCATTTTATTGTGGGCCTTTTTTGGTTGGCATACTCTAAAGACTATCTAAATCGCCACCACCTTGTTGGCATTTGTTTATTGAGAGAACTGAATTATGCTTTGCTTGCATTGTAATTTTGAGCAGTTGTGTTAACTTGGATGGTATATATTCTGAAATCTGGGTTTAATTTGCTTTATAGATATTCTAAAATTCCATTGAACAAAATAGAGAATATGTTTATGTGTATGTTTAAAGAATTTACAAATTAGTTCAAAAAATAACGAAAATGTTGGCAAGATTATGATAAAATCTGGCAGATTTTTTTGAAAATCTGGGTTATAACTGTCAAATTTAGAGGTTTTGGGTGCCCAGGCATTTTTTATGGTGCTGAATCCATTTCCACCATCAAAAAACGATTCAAACACTTCAGCATTCTATTTTTTTGATTATTTTTATCAGATTCTGGCAAAAAAATTGTCTTCCGGGCAAATTTGTTATGTGGGTACACAACCCCTACATCTATATGTGTTATTGTTATATGCTGTACAATACAACCCGTACATCTATATATGTTATTGTTGTATGCTGTACAATACACAAGTATGCCAATTATTTATAACAATGGAAGAGGCTTGGTAGATAGTTGTGATAGCCTACGCAGATAAGGATGCCTACATAAGCTTACAACATTGAAAAATGATGCATTGGAAATACCAACACCCCCTTAAGTAGAAAGTAGGGAGTAAACAAACATCGAAATGAGTTTTGACAACTTGGTCTCATAATGCATCAAAGTACAAAATAGTTTCTTCCAATTGGATAAATGGAGAAAAATCTATGACAAATTTATTTATTTTTATTTTTATTTTATTTATTTTTTAATTTATTTATTTATTTACCAAAAGAGAGATGCTAGTTTTTGAAAAGGGCATTGAAGGTGAAATTGTAGACTTGCAATGATGTATTGAATGTCAGGAACATGCGACATCGAGGAAGAAACCTCTAACTAGGAAGCATGACGAAAACTTTGAAGAGTAGAGCCAAGGTTAAAGGTGAAATTGTAGATATCGCAAGGTGAACTTGAGTTCTTGAGACTTCTACAGGATGAGAACTCTAATTAGGAAGCAAGACCAAAACTTTGAAGATGAGAGCCAAGTAACCTCAATGCACTTGGTTAGCACTTGGTTAAGTTTTGGGGTAGAAGAGTTTTAGTTCTAGAGGCATGAGAATGACAAACATTGATAGCCACAACATAAATGCTATAGAAATATGGGTGTTGGCAAAGAACTAGAACAAATACTTTAAACATAAGAAACTACCACCTACCATCAAATGAACAATGAGGTTTGTAGACATCGAAAGGTCTAAATAGGAAGTATGGCAAAATCTTTAAAGAGGCCTAGGGAACTTGTGTTGGAAATCTTGAAGGGGGGAGGTGAATCAGTGTTTCTTTTCAATTGTTATTTTTACCAGTTAGATCACTTAATTAGAACACAAAATGAACAATAAGAATAAATACTTTTATTTATCAAGAATACTATGATTTCAAATACTATATATATATATATATATATATATATATATTTTATTAACAATAAATCAAGTACTATATAGTGTAGTGAGAACTCTAATTAGGAAGCATGACTAAAACTTTGAAGAGGAGAGCCAAGTAACCACAATGCACTTGTTAAATTTTGGGGTAGAAGAGTTTTTGTTTTAGAGGCATGAGAATGACAAACATTGACAGCCACAGCATAAATGCCTATTGAAATATAAGTGTTGGCAAAGAACTAGAACAAATACTTCAAACATAAGAAACTACCACCAACCATCAAATGAACAACGAGGTTTGTAGACATTGAAAGGTCTAAATAGGAAGTATGGAAAAATCTTTAAAGAGGCCTAGGGAACTTGTGTTTGAAAAACTGAGCTGAGGGGTAGGGGTGAATCAATATTTCTTTTCAATTGTTATTTTTACGAGTTAAATTACTTATAATTAGAACACAAAATGAACAATAAGAATAAACACGTCTATTAATCAGGAATAACAATGACTTCAATCTTCTTTTTTACAATAAATCAATCACAATATAGTGTAGGGCTCCAACACTTGATGAAAGACAATTCACTAGGGTCCAACTTTTACTTTGCGAAGCACTGACTTGGACTTTCATGAGGCTCCAACCTCTAGTGCTCGAACCCGATCTTCCCAAAGCTCTAACCTTGTCACTTTGAGGCACCAACCCATATGAGATGCCTGAAACCATATTTGTTAACCTAACTACCGTAACTCCACCAAATCAAGTTTAACTTAACCATATAAAACTCTAGCACAAAACGTGTCGTTGTAGGATTCACCAACTCGCTTGTTATTTTTGAATTGTTTCATCAAAGTTAAGCACAAATGCATAATTATATATAACTTTTTTTGATCTCCTAATCCATTCAGTAATATCTTTAATATAATTAATTTTGTTAATGTTCCTCCATAATCGAATTAATGTAGTGTTTTCATAAGGAGTCCAACAGAAGGTCAGATATGTCAACATATCTTACTGATAATACATATTCCGATGTTATAAAGGAAACGGTTTATCGTGTAATGATATTTTACACCAACTCACGATTTTTCTGAAATTATTGCGATGATTTCCTGGGCCGAAAAAAAAACTATTTCCGAAGGTGATGTTATTGTCGATTTGTACACTTCGCAATATATTGTGATATCTGGATATTTGAATGCTTGCAACATGGGAGTATGTGTCTTAACTTTTCAGAAAGTGTGGTTCAAGTTTTGTATTCCTGGCTGAGACTGAGTCAAGCAGGCTTTGTGAACTGAAAATTTGAAGGGACTTGAAGCAGGCTTTGTGATATGGAAATTTGAAGCCGCTTAAACCCATAGTGGCCTGTAAAGTAAATTTCATGAAATTGTTGAAGTCAGGGCTTCTTAGAGTTGGAGGATTCATTAGGGGACATGTATCTCTGGAGCTGGACTTTTTACTGCAGGTCCTTTTTGTTCATCACCACCACTTTGCTGGCATTTGGTGATTGATAAAACAGAATTTCTGAATTATACGTTGGTCATATTGCAATTTCAAGCATCTGCGTTATTTATAAACTCCAGAAATTTGAGTGTAACCCAGATCGTAGATATGCTGAAATTCCATCGAACAAAACAGAGAATAGAACTATATCTATGAATGTTGTATCTTGTAAGAGTATGCCTAGTATTTGTCACAATGGAAGAGGCTAGTGTACCGCTGTGACAACTAGGTAGATAAGGATATGTACGTAAGCTGACAACTAACACTTGCTTTAGTGTGATGCCGGTTGGTATTGTTTATGAGCTTCTTAGAGTTGGAGGATTCATCAGGGGACGTGTGTCTAGAGCTGGACATTTTATTGCGGGCCTTTGTTTTTGTTGGCATACTCTAAAGACTAACTAAATTGCCACCACCTTGTTGGCATTTGTTAATTGAAAGAACTGAATCTGAATCATGCTTGGTTGCTTGCATTGTAATTTTAAGCGGTTTTGTTAATTTGGATGGTATATATTCTGAAATCTGGGTTTAATTTGGAAGGTAGATATTCTAAAATTCCATTGAACAAAATAGAGAATATTTTTGTGAACTTATAAATTCGCTTAAAAAATAATGAAAATGCTGGTAAGATTATGACAAATTCTGGTATAAATTGTTGAAAATCTGGGTTACAGCTGTCAAATTTCAGGATTTTGGGTGCCTAGGCATTTTTTTTGGTGCTGAATCCATTTCCACCATAAAAAAACGATTCAAACACTCCCAGCTTTCTAATTTTTTTGATTCTTTTACCGGATTCCTGCAAGAAATCTGTCGTCCGAGAAAATCTGTGGTGTCTATAAACAACACCTATGCCTATATATGTTATTATTGTATGTTTTGCGATACAAATGTATACCCATTATTTATAACAACGGAGGAGGCTTAGTAGATAGTTGTGATAATAGCTAGGCAGATAAGGATGCCTACATAAGCTTACAACATTGAAAAATGATGCATTGGAAATACCAACGCCCCCCTTAAGCAAAGAAGATGGAGTAAACAAAGAAGATAGAAATGAGTTTTGACAACGTGGTCTAAGGTTATTTTCCAAGTACAAAATAGTTTCTTGTGAGTGGGTAAACATAGAACTCTATGAGAGCACACTTTTCGACAAAGAGAGAGATGCTAGTGTCGAAAAGGGCTTTGAAAGGTGAAATTCGAGATCTTGCAATGATGCATTGAATATCAAGAACATGAGACATATAGATGATGAAACCTCTAACTAGGAAACATGACCAAAACTTTGAAGAGGAGAGCCAAGGTTGAAGTGAAATTGTAGATCTCGCAATGATGCATTGAATATCAAGAACTTGAGCTTTAATTAGGAAGCATGACTAAAACTTTGAAGAGGAGAGCCAAGTAACCACAATGCACTTGTTAAATTTTGGGGTAGAAGAGTTTTTGTTTTAGAGGCATGAGAATGACAAACATTGACAGCCACAGCATAAATGCCTATTGAAATATAAGTGTTGGCAAAGAACTAGAACAAATACTTCAAACATAAGAAACTACCACCAACCATCAAATGAACAACGAGGTTTGTAGACATTGAAAGGTCTAAATAGGAAGTATGGAAAAATCTTTAAAGAGGCCTAGGGAACTTGTGTTTGAAAAACTGAGCTGAGGGGTAGGGGTGAATCAATATTTCTTTTCAATTGTTATTTTTACGAGTTAAATTACTTATAATTAGAACACAAAATGAACAATAAGAATAAACACGTCTATTAATCAGGAATAACAATGACTTCAATCTTCTTTTTTACAATAAATCAATCACAATATAGTGTAGGGCTCCAACCCTAAATAAATACACCACCCTCCAATCCACTAGGCTCCAACATGCTTTTGCCAAGCACCAACGAGACTTCACGAAGGCTCAACCTTCCTATCTCGATTGGGCTCCAACCTTGTCTGTGACACCAACCTCTGAGGGCTCCAACCTCCAACCCTATCTTTGGTCCATGCTCTAACTAGGTCTTTGGGGACTCATATCCTCTAGGGACCCAAAACTATTGTTCAATTTTAAGATAAGATCAATTGTTCTTTACGGTACAGCAATATCTTTTGCAACAAGCACGACAATATCTTCACCTTCAATGATCTCCAAGGCACTTAGCTCATCGATGAAAACTTTGTCTTCTCATGAAGGAATTGTCTCACAACTCTTTAAACATAAGAAACTACCACCTACCATCAAATGAACAATGAGGTTTGTAGACATCGAAAGGTCTAAATAGGAAGTATGGCAAAATCTTTAAAGAGGCCTAGGGAACTTGTGTTGGAAATCTTGAAGGGGGGAGGTGAATCAATATTTCTTTTCAATTGTTATTTTTACCAGTTAGATCACTTATAATTAGAACACAAAATGAACAATAAAAATAAATACTTTTATTAATAAGGAATAATGAGGACTTAAAGTCTTTTTTTAACAATAAATCAAATACAATATAGTGTAGGTCTCCAACTCTAAATGAAGACACCAATCTCCAATCCACTAGGCTCCAACTTGTACTTTGCCAAGAACCGACTTGAACTTCACGAGGCTCCAACCTTTAGGGATCCAGCGCTATCTTCCCAAGGCTCCATCTTTATCACCTTGAGGCACCAACCTCTAGGGCTCCAACCCTATCTCTTGTACAAGCCCGGACTTGGTCTTTGAGGACTCTTATCGTCTAGGGCTCCAACACTATGCTTCAATTTTAGATAAGATCAATAGTTCTTTACGGCGCCTAATATTTTTTGCAACGAGCCCTAACAATATTCACCTTCAACGATCTCCAAGGCACTTAGCTCATCAATGACAACTTTGTCTTCTCATGAAGGTGTCTCCACAACTCTTCATGTTATCCAGACGAAATTATCCAAGGTCACCTCATGATGACTAATGCATCATGGTCTCCAATGATCTCTACGAATCTTCAAAGGCATCTCCAAGCCCAAGGATGTATACTCTAGGATTGCCCCAACAAATATCTCAAAGAGGGCTTCTTCAAAATCACTGCTTCTTCAAGAGTACTTCAACCTTGTCTAAACCCAAGGTCTGCTTCACAATAATTCCTCAACAAGGTTCTTCAAAACATAACACTCCTTGGTTTCCAATCGACACTTCTTCCAACCTTATGGCCAGCTCCAAGCAAACAATTGCCAACCTAGTTCTTAAGTCCTTTCATGTATCAACGACACACAGGTCATTGGCCATTTGAGTTGAGGACAAGGAATGTCCCCAGTTTTTTTTCTCCAAAAACTACAGATCTAAGGAGTCCACAAGTTGTTCTGAGGTTAAAATCAACTCTACAAGTCACAGTTGATACAACTCCTCTAAATTTTTGTAGTATGAGGTTCCTCAGTGCTAAGAAAGATGTGGATGACTGTCCACAGGCAAGTTTGTATTCCTTCCATAGGTGGCTGTCACTATTTCTCTAGAAGACTTAGCTCCTTTTCTACTGATTCAGATCAAGCTTTAAAGGTTTGTCCCTAAAACTAGTTGTTTGAGCACCTTGAGCCTCCTCTGTAAGATTGTCGAGGTGTTAGTAGCTAGAGTTTTTTTAATGGTAATCTAAGCCTCCAAAACTCCATAAAACTGTCCACACAATCAGAGTTACTAAGGCTGGAATCCGGGTCTTTCAAACAGTGATCGGAGCTGCTGTAGGTGGACAAACTTCAGGTTTGAGGTAAGGTTTGCTATCACAGGTTCGAACCTTATTTACCACATGTTTTACCCTTTACATGTCACTAATTCGAATTGTTTAATAAACCAAGTTGAGTTGAGATGCTATACAATTTGTTGTAGGTTCGAGGACTGAAAGATAGCCCACAGTTCGAGCTTCTAGGCAGTGACACTGTTTCGACCCTTATTTTGCTTTAACTGTGATGGATAACCTAAAATTTTTTCCCAAACAATAAATTTTTGTCTTCTTTGGCCTCCAAAGTGTCTCTATCTTCTTGATTGTGTTTTCCACCGAGTTGATGGGTAAAACGATGAGTTTAGACTTCAAAATATACTAATTTTGACGTATAAACGAAAAGACATGTTTATTGATGAGACATGTCAGCCTACATAGGTCAGCTTAGGTCGGCTAGCATAAAGAATATATTTTTTCATCTTGAAAAATCATTTTCTCTTGGACTGTGAGGAGTTAGAAGGCGAGTGATAGCTTGTTGGAAAGAGGGAAAAATCCTCCACAAGCCTATGTCAATTCCACATTTAAATGAGGTCATTTTTCATCAATAAATTTATATTTTTGTGAATTGACATCATTAATTTATCATGGTAGCCTTTAGGATTATGGACATTTGGAATGTGGATGGGCTTCTTAAAATTCAAGGTCTAGGATGCAAGGGCGTAACTGAGGGATCCATCAAATAACTTTCAGGCTATGCACTTTTTCAATATGGGCTTCTTAATATTCAAGGTCTAGGATGCAAGGGCGTAACTGAGGGATTCATCAAATAACTTTCAGGCTATGCACTTTTTCAATATGTCTTCTTTCTTAGGGCATCCTTTTTGCCAATCAACATTTATCCATGCATCATTATTACATAAGGACAAGGGTGTATGCATAAGGTGAGGGCTTCTTATTGCATAATTAGATCATGCATTAACTATTTAGATCATGCATCAAGCTAGGAATTCTCATCATCTCATGCTTAGGGTTTTCTCTTATGGTTTGCACGAGGTTAGGGCAACAACGTTTATTCATGTATCACAAGAATATTTTCCATCTCTAATAACGCCATATTGACATCAATGATAACTTTGACCAACAATCTCCCCCTTTGTCATTAATGGCAATTTTTTTTTCTCTTTCAACAATTTCTCTCCCTTTGACATCAATGGCAAATGGGGTACCCAAGTACTCCCCCTATCACGCTGCTTCTTGACATGTTGCTCCATCGTATTTTCATCAGTGATAGATATGTTGCTTGCCTTGTCATGGTGCTCTTATTTAATGAACTTGCTCCCCTAAGCCTTTACACGCCTTCATGGAAATGAATGAGGTAGATGATTAACCAAGTCCACCTGCATGCATAAACTCTAGCTCTTCGTTTTTCTTTAGACAAGAAGGATTACTGATTTGCAATCAAGTGGAAGATATCTTCAACAATGGATGATTTTCTTCAATGGAGTTATTCCTGAGAGATGATTTATCAAGATTTTCCATGTGTGACTCATCAAGGGTTTCATAGGGCTCTTTAACTGATAACTTCTGCAAGAATGGTCAAGAATCATGAGTTTCCCTTAACAGTATGCATGGTCTCGTTTTTGGCGTAATTTTATCATCAAACGCTTGGAATATTACATCTGCCAAGGTTGTACTCATTAGATCAACAACATGAGTTGATGTCTTGAGTGTTCAAGACACTTTCTAATCCAATTTGCTTTCTTCTCCATGCTTATGTAACTGTCTTCTCTGGCTCGGTAGTCATGGTTTTAGCTTGTTTAGGGACCCAAATCAAGTTACAATCACAAGCCATATGTCCAATTTTATGGGAATTGAAGCATTCCATCTTGTTCATGAATGAGGAATCATGACTTCTTGCAAAGTTCTTTTTAGGGAGCTGATGTGGACCATTACATTTGTGTTTGTGGTATGCCCTACAATCCTTTGCCATGTGCCCAAAATTTGTACAAGAATAGCAATAACCAAAAAATATACTTTCGTACTTGGAAAATGGAGATTGTTTTGATGTACTTTTGAATTCATTTTGCCTTCGGATTCTTTGATGATATCTATTGCCTCTTGCATCCTTGACACCTTTTGTAGATTTTTTCCTCGATGTACTTCTAAGGTTGTTTTGCCTTAAAATCCTTTGGTCAAATTTATTGCCTCTTGCATTCTTCACACCACCTACAGAGTTTCTTCCAATGTCATCTTGACTGACTCTTCTCCTTGCTCTTGTTGGAATTGGGGGCATCAATATTTCTTCCAAGCTTCTCCACATCCTTGTTGATTGAAGCATTTAGGGTTTGCATCATTTCTGTTTGAGGGTTCACCGTCATAACCAATCCCTGATTTATTAAGAGGAAATCTTTGATGAATTTTGATGTCATCTAGGGTTTGAGAGCTCTTAAGACTCTTGTTCAGATAATCAATTTTTTTCTTTAGGAGATCAATTTCTTCTTTCATCATCTTGCATTCTTCATTCTTCTTTGTTAGATGATTCTCCATTTCTTACTTCATTCTCGTTGCATCACATGCTTCGGCCTTGAGAGAGGTGATATTGGATTTTAATTTGAAGATCTCTTCATCCTTTTGTTCTAGTTGGCATGTAATGGCATTTCTTTTCTTTTTTGCTTCATCGACTTCTTCTAGGAGTCTCAAAGCTTCCATCACCTTTTCAGCTCGTTGTGCTTGTTTCTTTGCTTCTTCTAGTTGAGATTCAAGGGATGAGACATCTTCCTTGTATTGATCAATTTCTACTTCAAGTTTGTTCAAGTCCTTGTGGCTTTGTTCAAGATAGCTTGACAAAGTGTCTTCCCTTTTCTTTGCTTTATCCAATTGATCTGTCATGGGTTTGACTTCTTCATGATGCCTTTTCTTGTTTTGATGAAATTCCTCCTTAAGATTTGTGAGCTCCTTATCTCTTTCTTAAACTTGAAGCTTGAATAGGTCAACTTCCTTCCTTGTCTTGGCAAGATTATGGTCACCATCTTGTGATTGCTTCTTGAGCTCCTCATTTTCCTTTTTCAATCTACTTATTTCTTCTAGTGCAACTTCAAGCTTTGCCTTGAGATCTCCTTCATTTTCTTCATATTCTAGGTCCTCCTTACTCTTGATGTCTTCATTCTTGTTCTCAGCTTCCTTATTGGGTTCTGGATTTGCGTCTTTCTTTCCATCATCTTCTTGACTAGAGGTCATGGTCAATGCACCATTTGAGTGAAGATCTTGAAGTTTGTCCCACATACATTTTGCTGAAGAACATTTTTCCACTTTGGCCTTTATAGGATCTGGTAGCCCACTCAAGATGGTGGCTTTTATCACTCTACATTATATTCCTTAGGTTCTTCTTCCATCATGCTTTCTGTAATCATTGATTCCCAAACTTTAAAATCTTGAGCCATTAAAAAATTCCTCATTCTCTCCTTCCATATATCAAAACTTCAATTGAACAATGGAGCTTTCTCAATTTGATTTCTTCTGCTTTCATAGTTGAAGAAGAGACAACTTTAGAAGGATTGGAGGCTTTCTTCCTTGGCTTTTCCATTTGTGTTCTAAAGATCAACCTTCAAGTTGTTAGGATTAGAGTGAAGACACTGGCTCTGATACCAATTGTTGGAAATAATGAGGGGGGGTTTGAATCATTATTTCTTTTCAATTGTTATTTTTACCAATTAGATCACTTATAATTAGAACACAAAATGAACAATAAGAATAAATATTTTTATTATTCCAAGGATCAACCTTCAGGCCATTTGGCTTAGAGTGAAGGTACTGAATCTGATACCAATTGTTGGAAAAACTAAGGGGGTTGAATCATTATTTATTTTCAATTGTTATTTTTACCAGTGATATCACTTATAATTAGAACACAAAATGAACAATAAGAAATTTTTATTAATCAAGAATAACAAGGACTTCTATCCTCTTTTTTTACAATAAATCAAGTACAATATAGTGTAGGGCTCCAACCCTAAATGAAGACACCAATCTCCAATCCACTAGGCTCCAACCTGTAATTTTCTAAGCACCGACTTGGACTTCACGAGGCTCCAACCTCTAGGGCTCCAACCCTATCTTCCCAAGGCTTCAACCTTCTCACTTTGAGACACCAACCTCTAGGGCTCCAACTCTATCTCTTGTACATGCTCCAACCTGGTCTTTGAGGGCTCCCATCTTATAGGGCTCCAACACTATGCTTCAATTTAAGATAAGATTAATAGTTCTTTACTGCTCCCAATATCTTTTGCAACGAGCCCTGACAATATCTTCACCTTCAACGATCTCCAAGGCACTTAGCTCATTAATGACAACTTTGTCTTCTCATGAAGGTGTCTCCAAAACTCTTCATGTTACCCAAACAAAATTCTCCAAGGTAACCTCATGATGACTAATGCATCATGGTCTCTAAGGATTTCCACGAATCTTCATAGTTAGCTCCAAGGCTAAGGAAGTATACTCTAGGACTGCTCCAACAAATATTTCCAAGAGGGCTTCTTCAAAATCACCGCTCCTTCAAGAGTACTTCAACCTTATTTAAACCCAATGTTTTCTCCACTACAATTCCCCAATAAGGTTCTTCAAAACCTAACACTCCTTGGTCTCCAATAGGCACTTTTTCCAACCCTGTGGTCAGCTCCAAGAAAACAATGACCAATCCAGTTCTCAAGTCCCTTCAGGTCTCAACAAGCACATGTCATTGGCCACTAGTCCAAATGTAAACCCTCCATAGTCCTTTACAATATGGATTATCAAGCTTTCGTAATCAAATTAGGGTGCCTTTACAATCCTCTCAGTTTGAATTGTCAAAGCTACCACAGTTTGAGTTGAGGACAAGGAATGTCCATCGTTATTTTTTTCTCCCAAAACCACATATCTAAGGAGTCCTCCTTCACAGGTTTGTTTTGAGGTTAAAATCAACTTTACATGTCACAATTGATACAAAACCTCCAAATTTCTGTAGTATGAGGTTCCTCACAATGCCAAGAAATATGTGGATAGCTGTCCACAGGCTAACAGTCTGACGTCTGTATTCCTTCCACAGGTGGTTGTCACTATTTCTCTACAGGACCGAGATCCTTATCTACTGATTCAAATCTGTCTTCAAAGGCCTGTCCCTCCAGCCAGCGGGCCAATCACCTTGAGCCTCCCACACAAGAATGTTGAGGTGTTAGTAACTACAGGTTTGAATGAGCTTTTTAAATGGTGATTTGAGCCTCCAAAACAACATAAAACTGTCCACACAATCCGAGTTACTGAGGTTGCAATCCGATACTTTCAAACAGTGATTTGAGTTGCTATAGGTGGACAAATTTCAGGTCTGAGGTAAGGTCTGGTATCACAGGTCTGAACCTTATTTACCATTGGTTTGACCCTTTATATGTCACTAATCGAAACTGTTTAATAAACCATATTGAGGTGAGATGTTATATAGTTCACTGTAGGTTCGAGGTCTGAAAGATAGCCCACACTCTGAGCTTCTAGGCAGTAACACTGTTCCGATCCTTATTCTGCTTTCACTGTGATGAATAACCTTAAAAGATTTCCCAAATAGTAAACTTTTGTCTTCTTTGGCCCCCTTACTGTCTCTATCTTCCTGAATGTGTTTTTCACCGAGATGATGAGTTTAGACTTCAATATATATTGATTTTGACCTATAAACGAAAAGACACACTTATTGATGAGACGTGTCAACCTACACAAGTTGTCTTAGGTTGGCTAGCATAAAGAATATATTTTTTCATCTTGAAAAATCATTTTCTCTCGTACTATGAGGAGTTAGAAGGCGAGCGATAGCTCGTTGGAAAGAGGAAAAATCCCTCTACAAGCCTTTGCCAATTCCACATTTAAATGAAGTCATTTTCATCAATAAATTTATATTTTTTTGAGCTGACATCATTAATTTATCATGGAAGCCTTTAGGATTATGGACATTTGGAGTGTGGATAGGCTTCTTAATATTCAAGGTCTAGGATGCAAGGGCATAGATGAAGGATCCATCAAATAACTTTCAGGGTATGCACTTTTTCAATATGTCTTCTTTCTCAGGGCATCCTTTTTTCCAATCAACATTTATCCATGCATCATTATCACATGCCGACAAGGGTGTATGCATATGGTGAGGGCTTCTTCATCCATCATTAGATCATGCATCAACAATTGATCATGCATCAACTATTTAGATAATGCATCAAGCTAGGAATTCTCATCATCTCATGCTTAGGGTTTTCTCTTAGGGTTTGCATGAGCTTAGGGCAACAAGGGTTTTTCATGCATCATAAGAATATTTTCCATCTCCAACAATGCCATATCGACATCAATGACAACTTTGATCAACAACTTGAAGTTGTCTATGCCATCGAAGATCCATGCAAAGATCCAAATAATAAATTTCAACTTTCTCAATGAAGGAGCTTGATCCTCTGAAATGAGTCTTGACAGAAAAATCCTGATCAGGTACTCATATATAAACAAAAAAACATGATAAAATAAGTGTCCTCAATGATGTGAATCCATCTCTCATTAGAGTGCATGGGTTGTTAGCGATTGTAAATGTAGAGTCAATATTAGGAATCAATGCTTGATACAAGTTTCACTCTTGAAAGATAGTTTATGTCAAAATGGCGAAGCATAAGTAATGATGCAGGGGCATGAGGCTTAGAGACACAAGGCTTCATTAATTATTCCAAAAATCCAAAAAAATGTTACAAGCAAAGGTGTTGGTACCTTTAGCTGTCAATTTACTGTTTTACTAGATAAGGGTTGAACTAGTATCTAGGAAAGTTGAACTGTTTTAGATTTGTTTCAGCATATGTAGCTTTAGTTGATAGAATTTAGGAAGATATGATGTAATTAGGATTTTGTCTAAATTTGAAGAAATTCGATCCTCAAGAGGAGGTTGATTGTTATGTAAAACCTATAAATTGTAACCTCTGCAAAGGAGAAACTCGGATTTGGCAGTAGAAGAATGGATTGAGAGGATTTTTCCTTTGTTTTAATAAAGTGGAAGAAATTTGTCTATCTGTGTATTCTTGGCAAGTTCTTAGAGGTTCATCCCTTCGAAATTTCATTTGATTTAATGTCTTCTGTTTAGAAATTGAGCGCAATTTGAATGTATGTTAACTCTGTGTAATTTGGAAGAAATTGTAGAGATTCTGGGTTTTGCTTGAGATTGAACATTATGTGGTTATTGAGATATTAACCTTCTGTGTAAAGGTTCGGAGAAAATCCAAGAACTCTGGTTCTTTGATTGAGTGCAGTAAGAACTGATCTATGTTGATTGATTTACAGAGCGGAGAGGAAAGGTCCCAAGTGAAAGTGAAGTTAAACAAAGGAAAGGTGGAAGAAAATCCATGTTCAAATGCGTTTGAATGAAAGTTGCAGGTTAGTGGTTTTGAAAAACCAAACCACTGTTTTCGCACAACGTTTGGACCGTGAGTGGTTTTTATGCAAATCAACGTGATCAAATTAAAACTTGACACGTCACACCAACAAAACCGGCGATTTCGCATTGCATTTGGTTGTTAAAGCTCTGGGGTTGAATTAACGCGATATCCGTCAGATTTGATCGGTCGGAGATCCGACGGTGGTCACATTTCAAGTTGCGTGGAGGTTTAAACCAAGGTATGGACCCGAAAAGTTATGAAGTGGTGTTTTATTAAATGTTGAAATCCAGAACATTTCCGAAAGTCTAACTTCCGAAGGTCTTTAACCATTGGTTAATACACATTATAATATTACATTGTCAAAAGGGTTTAAACATTCATTTTCGATGGCTTTTAAATGTTATAAAGTTCTGAAGGGTTTGAATATGGTTTCGAAGGTTTAAGGCACTGTTTTAAAAAGTCAATTATTATATTCCCGAGGGGTATTAAAACATTGGGTTAAGTGAGTTGTAATGTTTCTGAAGGGTTTTTAAACTTTGTTCCAAGATTTAACACTTTTAAAAGGTGCAACATTATGTTATGAAAGAATAAGGGGACAATTGATTCCGAATGTGCATTTTATCAATTTTATCAACAAAATTTGATAAATTTTGATGACCGAGAGTGTAAAAGGAGATCAGGATCAAATTCCTCCAAAGTTAGAGAACATTGTACAAAAGTTTGAACAACTCTCCTTAACAACTGCACCCACACTGCCATCATTTGTGGTATCAAAGCAGTCTTCAGAGCATTTTTCAGAAATTGAACAAGCTTCCAAAAGTTAGAAAAAGAAATCCAACATGGTTGTCAGAATTGGTAGAGGTGGTGCTGGTAGAAGAATAGGTAGACCGGTTGCAAATGCTGAAGTACTGGAGACTATGCAACAAATTCAAGCTAGATTGGGAGCAATAGAAGCAGGACACCAGAGAGATCCTGAAGATGTTAGTGAACCTGAAGCTGAAGAAGAAGAAGAAAATGTTGAACTTACTTCTGATATGAGATTATTTAAATCAGTTTTAGGTTCTACATCCAGGGCTAGACTTGAAGTATCAACTTTTGCAGGAGGATTGAATCCAGAAGAGTTGATAGTCTGGATCAATGAAATGAATAAATGCTTTGACTATGAAGAGATGGGTGAATAAAAGAGAGTTAAATTTGCTGTCACAAGGTTGAAAGGACATGCAACACTTTGGTGGGATGGAGTGCAAGTAGAAAGAAAGAGAGTTGGTAAGCAACCAATCAAGAATTGGAACAGAATGGTGGCAAAGTTGAGAGGTAAGTTTTTCCCTAGTGATTATCAGCTTTCATTATTTAGACAAATGCAGAATCTTAGACAGAGATTAATGACAGTAAAAGAATACACAAAAGAATTTTACAAAGTGATCATAAGAGCAAGACAAATTCAAGATACAACAGAGAAGATTGCCAGGTACATAAATGGTTCCAGAATGGAGATCCAAGATGAGATAAGTATATTGTCTCCTAAGACAGTAGAAGAGGCTTACCAGATGGCCTTAAAAGCTGAAGAAGAACTCCTAAGAAAGCAATCTGCTAAGGGAAGAGGTACTTTCCGAGGAAAATGAAGTCAAGGTGGTAGGGGAAGATCTACAACGCCAAGAGATGGAGCTAGCAGCATCTCACCTCAGTATGCACCCACAGAAGGTGATACAAGTGGCAGAAGGAGTTCCTATAGAGGAAGAGGAGGCAAAAACAGAGGAAGCTAAGTAAAATGTTACAGATGTAACAAATTAGGACATAGAGCCTATGAATGTCCAGAGAAAGAGAATGTGGGGACAAATAAGAGAAATGCAATTGTTGCTCAGACTGGAGAAGAAGCAGCAAAGTTGCCTGAAACAGAGAAATAAATTGTGCTAGAGAAAGGAGAATCTTTGGTGGTTAACAAGGTTTTGTTGAAACAAACAAAGGAAGTCGCTGAACCAATACAGAGAAATAATTTTTTTAGAAGTGTGTGCAAAGTTCAAGGGAAATGCTGTCAATTGGTCATTGATAGTGGTAGTACAGATAATTTGGTCTCTACAAAGGCGATAGAGAAGTTGAAATTGAAGACAAGGGAACATCCAACACCCTACAAGGTGTCATGGCTTCAGAAGGGATATCAACTGAGAGTAAAGGAACAATGTGAAATAGAATTGCAGATGGGCAGCTACAAAGATAAAATCTTGTGTGATGTGATGCCTATGGATGTGTGTCATATATTGCTGGGTAGACCTTGGCAGTATGATAGAGAAACAGTGCATGATGGAAAGAGAAACACTTACAAGTTTTTCAAAGATGGTATGAATCAAACATTGTTACCTATGGAAGAAGATGCATCAAATAAAAACTCTGATCCAAAGGCTTTATTGTTGAGTGGAAAAGAATACTTGCAACAGATTGAAGATGAAGAGGTAAATTTTGCTTTAGTTTGCAAACCTAAGGTAGTATTTACTTCTACTAAAATTTCTGATTTTCCAATTGAAATTCAAGAAATGTTGGAGAATTATTGTGATATTATTGTGGATGATTTGCCTGATGAATTACCACCTGTAAGAAGAATCAACCATCAGATAGATTTGATTCCATGATCAAATCTGCGAAACAAAGCAGCTTACAGAATGACTCCTACAGAAAATGAAAAAATTATAAAGCAAGTGCAGGAATTGGTTGACAAAGGTTTGATCAGAGAAAGTTTGAGTCCTTGTGCAGTACCTACAATATTAAGTCCAAATAAATATGGTGGATGAAGAATGTGTACTAATTCAAGAGCAATCAACAAGATAACAATCAGGTATAGATTTCCTTTACCTAGAATTGAAGATTTGATGGATTGTTTGAGTGGAGCAAGATATTTTTCAAAACTAGATTTGAAAAGTGGGTATCATCAGATTAGGATAAGGGAAGGTGATGAATGGAAAACAACCTTTAAAACAAATGAGGGATTGTATGAATGGATGGTAATGCCTTTTGGTTTATCAAATGCACCTAGCACCTTTATGAGGCTCATGAATGAAGTATTAAAGGAATTTATTGGTAAATTTGCAATAGTATATCTGGATGATATATTAATTTACAGCAAAACAAAGGAAGAACACCTGAGACATCTTAATTATGTCTTAAGGAAGTTACATCAAGAGAAGTTACTGATAAATTTAAAGAAATGTTCATTCATGAAAGAAGAATTGGTATATCTGGGTTTTGTTGTTTCTACTGAAGGATTAAAAATGGATCCAGAGAAGATAAAGGCAATTGTGGAGTGGCCTTCACCAAAGAATGTTTTTGAGGTAAGAAGTTTTCACGGTCTTGCTAGTTTTTATAGGAAATTCATAAGGAATTTTAGTAAGATCAATGCACCTATCATTGAAACCATAAAGAAGGACAAAAAACCATTTAAATGGAATGCTGAAGCTGAAAGGAATTTTCAGTTCTTGAAGAAAAAGATAACTGAGAAACGTGTCTTAGTTTTGCCTTATTTTAACAAACCATTTCAAGTGAAATGTGATGCCAGTGGAGAAGCTATTGGGGCTATATTAAGTCAAGAAGATAGACCTGTAGCATATTTCAGTGAGAAGCTGAATGAGACAAGGAGGAAGTACTCTTCTTATGACAAGGAATTTTATGCAATTATACAGTCATTGAAGAAGTGGAGACATTATTTAATGTCTAAAGAATTTGTGCTATATTCAGATAATCATGCTTTACAGTATATTATGCAACAGCCTAAATTGAATCAAAAACATGCAAAATGGGTTGAATATCTTCAAAGTTTTAACTTTGTATTGAAGCATATAAGTGGTCAAGCAAACAAGGTAGCTGATGCCTTGAGTAGGAAAAGCATTCTTGTTCAAGAAAGTCAAATTGAAGTGTTAGGTTTTGATTTTCTTAAAGAACTCTATAAGACAGATTTGGATTTCAAAGAAGCATTTGAAGCATGTTGTAATCTTGTTTTGATAGACAGAAGTCAGTGGTTAGATTATTTCTTGCAAGAGGGTTTATTGTTCAAAAGAAATCAGTTGTGCATACCAAATTGTTCTATGAGAGAAAATTTAATCAGGGAAAAACATAGTGGTGGACTTGCTGGACATTTTGGTGTTGATAAGACTTATGAGCAACTAAGTCATTTTTATTTTTGGCCAAAGATGAGATCTGAAGTGGAAAAGTATGTGAAGAATTGTAAAATTTGTCAATATGCAAAGGGAAAAGTCAAAATGCAGGTTTGTACATTCCATTACCTATTCCAGACAGACCTTGGGATATGGTAAGTATGGATTTTGTTTTAGGATTTCCTAAGACACAGAGAGGGAATGATACAATTTATGTTGTAGTTGACAGATTTTCAAAAATGGCACATTTTATTCCATGTTATAAAACCAGTGATGCTACTCATGTTGCCAATTTGTTTTTCAAGGAGATTGTCAAATTACATGGGTTACCTAAAAGTATTGTTTCTGATAGAGATACCAGATTTGTTGGTCATTTTTGGAGGACATTGTGGAAGAAGCTTGGTACTAAACTGAGTTTCAGCTCAGCTTATCACCCTCAGACTGATGGGCAGACTGAAGTAGTGAACAGAAGTTTGGGTAATCTTTTGAGAAGTCTTGTAGGAGAACATCCTAAATAGTGGGATCATATTTTACCACAGGCAGAATATGCATATAATGATTCACCTAACAGAAGTACAGGACAGAGTCCATTCCATATAGTTTATGGAATGCACCCAAGAGGAGTATCTGAATTGAGGAACTTGGGAAAATCAGAAATGAAAAGTGCTGAAGGAGAGGAGTTTGCTTCAGAAATACAAGCAATACATGAACATGTAAAGTAGCAACTACAAGACAGCAGTATCAAGTACAATAACAGAGAATATTTGAGAAAAAGAGAAGTTAATTTTGAAGTTGGTGATTTGGTTTTAGCACACTTGAGGCAAGAAAGATTTCCAAAAAGGGAGTATACCAAATTAAAATTTAAAAATATAGGACCATGCAGGATATTGAGAATTTTTTCTGCAAATGCTTATGAAATTGAATTACCATCTGATATTGGAATATCTCCAATATTCAATGTTGCTGATTTGTATATATATGAAGATGGTGGCACAGATGAAAGACCAGAAGACAGAGAAAATATTGACTGGGTAAAATAGTTACCCACAGTAAAGACATTACAGCTAGAGAGGATCTTAGACAAGAAAGTGTTTACGAAGACCAGGGGACAGGATTATTTTCAATACTTTATCAAGTGGAAGGATCAGCCAATTGAGGATGCTACCTGGATGATAAAAACCATGCTGCAGAAACTGGGCAGTTCTGTGGAGGAGCTCATGGACAGGAGCCCATGAAGATTTTTGTCTTCAGGAGTCTGATGCAGGGGAATGAAGCTTAGAGACAAAAGGCTTCATTAATTATTCCAAAAATCCAAAAAAATGTTACAAGCAAAGGTGTTGGTACCTTTAGCTGTCAATTTACTGTTTTACTAGATAAGGGTTGAACTAGTATCTAGAAAAGTTGAACTATTTTAGATTTGTTTCAGCATATTTAACTTCAGTTGATAGAATTTAGAAAGATATGATGTAAATAGGATTTTGTCTAAATTTGAAGAAATTCGATCCTCAAGAGGAGGTCGATTGTTATGTAAAACCTATAAATTGTAACCTCTGCAAAGGAGAAACTTAGGTTTGGCAGTAGAAGAATGGATTGAGAGGGTTTTTCCTCTATTTTAATAAAATTGAAGAAATTTGTCTATTTGTGTATTCTTGGCAAGTTCCCGGAGGTTCATCCCTTCGAAAGTTGATTTGATTTAATGTCTTATGTGTAGAAATTGAGCGCAATTTGAATGTATGTTAACTCTGTGTAATTCGGAAGAAATTGTAGAGATTCGGGGTTTTGCTTGAGATTGAACATTATGTGGTTATTGAGATATTAACCTTCTGTGTAAAGGTTCAGAGAAAATCAAAGAACTCTGGTTCTTTGATTGAGTGCAGTAAGCACTGATCTATGTTGATTGATTTACAGAGCGGAGAGGAAAGGTCCCAAGTGAAAGTGAAGTTAAACAAAGGAAAGGTGGAAGAAAATCCACGTTCAAACGCGTTTGAATGAAAGTCGCAGGTTAGTGGTTTTGAAAAACCAAACCACTGTTTTCGCAAAGCCTTTGGACCGTGAGTGTTTTTTATGCAAATCAATGCAATCAAATTAAAACTTGACACGTCACACCAACAAAACCGGCGATTTCGCGTTGCATTTGGTTGTTAAAGCTCTGGGGTCGAATTAACGCGATATCCGTCAGATTTGATCGGTCGGAGATCCGACGGTGGTCGCATTTCAAGCTGCGTGGAGGTTTAAACCAAGGTATGGACCCGAAAAGTTATGAAGTGGAGTTTTATTAAATGTTGAAATCTGAAGCTTTTCTGAAAGTCTAACTTCCGAAGGTCTTTAACCATTGGTTAATACACATTATAATATTACATTGTCACAAGGGTTTAAACATTCATTTCAGATGACTTTTAAATTTTATAAAGTTCCGAAGAGTTTGAATATGGTTCCGAAGGTTTAAAACACTATTTTAAAAAGTCAATTATTATATTCCCGAGGGGTATTAAAACATTGGGTTAAGTGAGTTGTAATGTTTCCGAAGGGTTTTAAAACTTTGTTCCAAGATTTAACACTTTTAAAAGGTGCATCATTATGTTACGAAAGAATAAGGGGACCATTGCTTCCGAATGTGCATTTTATCAATTTTATCAACAAAATTTGATAAATTTTGATGACCAAGAGTGTAAAAGGAGATCAAGATCAAATTCCTCCAGAGTTAGAGAACATTGTACAAAAGTTTGAACAACTCTCCTTAACCCCTGCACCCACACTGCCATCAAATAACCCCTTGAGGAAGAGCATTGAAAATTATGATGTAAGAAAATTATGCATAGTTATAGTGGGGCCCCTCTTAGGGAGCCTTGACTTGGCATATGTAATGCACAAATATGACCATGTCAACATTATTTTTATTTCGGTTAAATAAACACGATTATTTAGGATAGTCATTCTAGCCCTAACAACGTGAAACAATCTAACGCAAGTATCCAACCTCCACATGTAACAACCCCTTTTGGTTGCCCTCTCATTTAAATATTTTCATGTGCAAATTGTAAAAATTGTGGAAAAATATAAAAAAAAACTGGGTTGGGGGAGAGGACATTGACTTAGAGCTTGAGAGAAGAAGTTGCTTGGGGAAATAACCAAACTTAGAAATTGTGTTAATTGTCACCCATCTCACTATTGAATTGAAGGAAAGCTAGTACATACATTAAAAATGCGTATGGGCAAGAGGACGAGTAGTCCCGCTCTCGTGGGTCTTATTGGTTATGGTCAACACACAACAAAAAGAATGTCGAAAAGGAAAAATAAAAGGTGTTACAGTGTGAGACACCGGATGACGACAGGAGGACACAAGAGAGAACGTTATGCAAACAGGGATTTAAGAGAATGTGTAGTCAAGGAAATGTAAAGAGGATGTGCAGATATATCACATAAGGGAGAAATGCAAGCAAAATGTGGAATTGGCACTGGACATGGATTTGCTAAGGAGAAGTAACCTTTTTCTAGCTTGTGTTTTGTTTGTGGGATGATATCCCTTATGTTTTTCTTAGGTCTGTGTGTGCCTGTGATTTGGTTGGTCAATGAGAGTTTAATGGTGTTGAATCATCTAGTGCTAGCCTTAGGGTTGACAAACCATTGGGGTGTTAGCTGAAAGGAATTGATAAAACACTAAGTGCTAGTGTTGGGTTCGATAAACCACTTATGTGCGAGTTTAGTAAATTGATAAACAACTTCACAACTGAGACACCTAGGTGCTAGTTGAAAGGAATTGATAAACCACCAAGTACTACAATCAGGGTCGATAAAATACTTATTTGCTGGTTTAGTAAGTTGATAAACCATTTGGTTAGTGGGTTCCTGACTCCTGCAGTGCTAGCTTAAAGAAGCAACTGATAAGCCACCCATGTTGTGATATTCATCCTCCTGGAATTGAATTGCATGTATTTGAGATTTGGGTGAATTCCTGTGATTGATTTCTGTTGGGGTAGAGGTCATTGTGGTGTGTGTTGTTGGAGGTAATTGATAAACCTCTTGGATAATGGACTCCTCTTCTTGATTATTTCCTTGACTAGTATCAGTGTGAATACCCTTGAGCACTTCACTACTCAAGCTTTGAAATTGGCTCGGAGGTGGTTAATTGCAAGAAAAAATGGTGGTGTAGTTGGCCTATGGTTGGGAAGAGAGTTGATGTCCCTTTATCATTTTCCAGTCATTCAACTAATAAGATAAGTTGCTTACTTGCATCTTTGTGTATATATGTTGCACTATGAATTATATATTTTGTTTTTATATTGTAACAAATGTATCAACATTGTTAATGAAGGAATGTGTATTCCTAGGATTTTGCAATGAGATGGTTATGTGATTACTTTCATGGTGTAACAAATATAACGATTCCTTCATTAACGATGCATTCTTGTGAATGTAGATGTTATGGGCAAATCCATGCTCTTGAAGGAACCATGGTCGATTCCTTGAGATATGCCAAAAACGTTTGGAAATGTTAGAAAGTACCCTTTATCCGACCTATAGTAAATCGTTGCAAAATAGATATTTGGGATGAAGATACACCAAGGAATCTGGATATCAAGATTTATCACAAAGGATTTGGATTATTTTAAGCTCTGGATATTTCCACTAGACAAGTTAAAGTGGAGGCCATCTGGGTGGTGCCCAATTTGTTCTAAATTCATAGAGGGTCAGATTAATACTGCATTTGGTAGATATTTGGGGTGGTGTAAAAAGGTTAGGTGGTGGATGTGCCTGATACACAACGTCATTTGATGTTGTTTGTGGTTTGCATGCATCCGAGGATTCAATAGGTTGAAATGTTGTAAAAACTTGGGAAACCCGGATTGTGCCTATAATTGAATATACATAAAACAAAGGATTTACATGCTAAGGGTTGGACTCGTAGGGCCCATAGGCTAGGTGATGTGGTAGGTGCCATGTGGACTTAGCCATTACCATGTTGGTGTCATAAGTGACATGGAACCACCTAGGTGAGGTGGGGTTTCCACGCGAGTGCTATGTCGGTGCCACGTGGTAGGTCATATGTGCCAAGGATTAAATGACTAAACTTTAAATGTGCATTTCTTTTAATCTAGGCATCGAATCGAGATATGATTTATATCACTAGAAAGTTCTCAATGAGCTCTGTGCAATGATAATATCAAAAATTGATTATGAAAACTTTTTGGATTGGGGATTTTTGTAACTCCGTTTCCATGACAAACCTTGGAGGTTGGGTTAATTAAAAGTAACACCTTCCATTAAGCCCAGATTAATCTTAAGTGGGTGGGAGGTAGTGTTACAACACAATGGAGCCATGCATCAAACCCCTCATAAAAGTGCATTTAACACACAAACACATAATGTGATGCAAATATGATGCACAAGAACTGCATTCAACAATGCATCCAATTTGATGCAAAGGAAATTCATGTGGGGATGTAAACATCGATGCAAAGGCGATTCATGTGGGAATGCAAACATTGATGCAAAGGTAATGCATATTAACACAAATGATGAATATACAATGGTGACATTTATCATTCGGCCTTTTGTACATGTCAGGGCGTGCTTCTTAGAAAAACTTGATAGGGAATTTGTGATGCACATATGTGATGCCAAGGTCTTGGTTTGTAAATATATGATGATAGAGCTTTGGATTATAATAATGTCTCATATATAATCCCATATTGACATATTGGTTGTCTGGGATGTTTCTTATAATATGTAAGTCCCAACGTACCATGCTCTTTATGTCAATAGGTATCACTTAGTAAAATAATGATTGATTGGTTGCATATTGAGTATATGCCTCCTTACTTGGCCTTGCCCTTCTCTTCCCTTTTTATTGGGTGATCATTTTCTAACCTCCTGGATGAGAACACCCTTTTAAATGCATCTTGCTGTGTTGTTCTTGGCAGTGGACAACCTACATTGGTTTTTCCTTTTCAGTTTTAGTTTAGGCTCATATACGTAATTTCCACAACAACCCATGTTCCAAAATGACCTTGCAGTTACTCTCGACCTCTACAAGACATTTATTCTCCAGAGAAAGGTCTTTTGAACCATAGAGAAATAAGTGTCATGTGGAAGTTGAGAGTAAAGAGCTACTTTGCAACATTCTTAGCAGAATGAAGGAATCCCTTAGCAAGGGAATGAAGTTCCTCTCCTATCGTTAACAAACAAAACCATAATATTTTTCTCTGTTGTGAATATTTTCATGGGAGTATTTTTTAGTGGTTTTTGTTATGGGTCTGAAGTATGGTGATGATTTTGTTGTTGTCGTGTATTTGTTTTTCCTTTATATATAGGTTTCGATTTTTTTTTAATGAGTTTTCGATGAAATGTTCAATACTTTAACACACATAGGTAGGTTTCTTGATTTTGAATATCATTTTTGTTTTTTAACAAATATTAGTTGTTTTCTATGAGATTTTTATTAGCTATTTTAGGGTCTTTGGTTGAGGTGGGATCTCTCATATTTTAGTTTTTATTTGTTTTGATTATTTCAACCATGAAAGTATGAAGAATATGATGTATTTTTTATTATTCTAATCACTTTATTTTAATGTAATTTGGGAAAATTGAATCTCGATATATATTGAACTTGTCTTTATACCTATTTTAATGGCAATGCTTTTGTTTAGGAAAAAGTTTCTTGTTGTCATGAAATTTTTTGTTAAGGAAAAAGTTCACTGTTATCATGGAGATGTGCTCATGTTAAAGAGTGCAACTAGGGGCTAATTCCCCTTCTTAAAAGCATAAATAATGAATAATTAATTAATAATCAGTTTTTAAGAGTCATAGTTGAAAATAGTTCATACAAACGTAAATAACATATTTACCATTAGTTACTACCTACCATAATTTAATGTAAAATATGTGATAAGGAAAAAGATGTAAATAAATATACTTACTAAGAGTTACTGCCTACCATTATTTATGGACTTTTTAACACTTTAACAAATATAGGTAAAAATGTAAATCTCCAAACTTACTAGAGCTTGGGTATCTTGAGTATAAAATAAATTTAAAATTTTTCGTTTTAAACATTTCACTTATCATTTCATATATTTTTGTACTTATTGTTGATTTTCTATCTACAATCACTGTCAATGATGATCTAAAGTGAATGCGACTGAAGTTTTAATGTGATTGCTATTGGAATATGAAGTCAAGTTCTTATTGGGCTAATAAGACATAGAAGTAATTGTTGTAAACATAGAACATACCATAAAATTTAACATGGTATTAGAGCTTGAAGACAAGCCCAAGGAACAAGATAAGTAATCATTGTTGAATAATTGTTGGTGTTGAACAAGGTTTGTGTTGGATTATGTGCAAGGGAAAGTGGTGTAGTCTCCTTTAAATGCACTTGCTGCTGCGAGAACAAAGTATAAAAAATGTTAGGTAGAAGTTAAGAAAATATTAGTTGACTACATTCAAAAGTATTTAATCTTGTATATTTATGATATGGGAACTTCCAAGGAAATGTATGATACATTAATAGGGATGTTCAAAGTCAACAATACAAATTAAATTATCTTTCCCAAGAACAAGTTGAATGATATCAAAATGGACAAAGGGGAGTCTATACAAGCATATTCCATGAGAATAACTCAAGTAAAGAATGATTTTATATCTATTGGAGAAGTTATCGTTGACAAAGAACTCACCCTTATTGCACTTGGAGGTCTTACAAATCCATGGGAAGCATTTGTCACCACCATTCTCAACAATGACATGATCCATGGTTTTGATGAGCTATTGGCTAAATGCTTTCGAGAGGAAATACTGATGATGGATACAAATAAGTTTGTTAATGGAAGTGAACCTACGATTTTATCTACACATGCTAAAAGGAGAAATGATGCTGGCCCATCAAATTCAAGAAGGAAGGGTTTTGGATCTAAGAAGGGATTCCAAGGAAAATGAAAAGGAAGATGCTTCCTTTGCAATAAGTTTGGACACTATGCTAGAGAATGTAATAAAAATAAGAATCTTCCAAGGGACAACAACAACAATCAAAGAAACAACCAATCTAACAACAAAGGAAAATGGAATGCTCCTACTGCTCGAGAAGGAGATAATCGACCTCCAAAGAGGACAAGAAATGCCAAGTATGATGAAAGTAATGTTGTTGAAAAACAAGATGAGTATTATCTCATTTCTATTTTATCTATTGCCTCTCCTCAAGATGCCTTAGATCATTGGTTAATTGATAGTGGAGCCTCAAGGCATTTCACTGGTATAAGGAGGTTCTCTCAAATTTAGTTGAGAGGAAGACTAATCTAAATATTATTCTTGGAGATAATTCCACCTACCCCGTGAAAGGAATAGGAACTGTTACTCTTCACGTGAACTATGGTCAAACAATACATCTTCAATATGTTTTGTATGTGCCCGATTTGAAGAAGAATTTGGTGTCTATTTTTGTAATGGAGAACAAAGGCTTCAAGGTAGCTTTCACTTATGGAAAGGTATGTGCATGGAATAATAAATTTAGAGATTATTTTACTCTTGGGTTTAGGGTTTATGGTCTTTATCAAGTTTGTGAAAGTCTTTTGGGAGCTTTGGTAAATAACACCTCTATTCAATGTGAGCTATGACACAAGAGATTTGTTTATTTACATTACAAAACCTTGCCGAGTGTAAGGAAGATGGTCATAGGGACACCCAAATTTCATATGGATCATGAATGAATTTGTAAAGGTTGCACAACAAGGAAAAATACAAAGGGACCGCTCCATTCTAGTGAGAGGAAGATGACTAATATTCTTCAATTGATCCATTTTGACATGGCTGGTCCTTTGCCTATGACTTCATTGGGCGGATACTTATACCATGTGATATTTGTGGATGAATTCTCCTGCAAAAATCATATTTATTTCTTTAATAAGGATGAAGTATTTAGATGGTTTTTCTCTTTCAAAGCATTGGAGGAGAACCATACAGGCAAGAAGATCAATACATTGAGAACTAATAATGGAATCGAATATGAATCTAATGAATTCAACGACTTATGCAAAGAGGCAGATATTAAGAGGGAGCTCACCATTCCATACAATTCACAACAAAATGGAGTTGTTGAGAGAAAAAAATATACAATTATGGAAGTCACCCGTGCCATGATTCATGATAAAGGCCTGCCAAAATTTTTATGGGGAGAAATTGAGAAATTTGTTGTGTACATTCAAAATAGGTGTCCTCATCAAAGCTTGGATTCCAAGACACTCGAAGAAATATTCACTAGTAAAAAACCTAATGTTTCACATTTTAGAATCTTTAGTTGTCCCATATATTTTCATGTACCAAATTAAAAAAGGAACAAGTTGGAAGCCTCTAGGAAGAAAGGTGAATTTTTTGGATATAGTGAAGATTCAAAAGCATATCGAATTTATGTACCTAGTTAGAGAAATGTAGTAGTGAGTAGAGATGTTACCTTTGATGAAGACTTTTCCCTAAAAAAAGCAAGGGATTTCCCCATCACAAGGAAGGATGATGATGTTGTTAAAAGTCAAGAAGAACCTGCGATGGATGAACCTATCCCTGATGTTGATGGCCTGATGGATTCACTTGATCGACCTCCTTGCGATCCCTCTATCTCAAAGAAAAGACTACTATGGCTTCAAGATACACTTCAAGATGCATACAATCATGTTGCCCCAAGAGGAACTTTTCGTGAAAGTAAGAAGCCTACCAAGTATCAAGGATACTTGGATGCCATGAGCGCTACCATTCAAACCGAACCTTGCACTTTCAAAGAAGCTGTGAAGAACTAGGTATGGAAAGAAGATATGGTTGACAAATATGAGTCAATCATGAAGAACAATGTCTGGGAAGTGGTGCCTAGACTCAAGTACAAGTTCGTTGTCACTTTAAAATCAATCTACAAGATTAAATATGGAGTTGATGGAAGTGCTGAGAAATACAAGGAAAGGCTCGTGGCTTCTCACAAAATGAAGGAACCGACTATGATGAGATATTTTCTCCAGTTGCCTGATACACCACTATATGATGCATAGTTGCTTTTGCTGCAAATCAAAGATGAATCCTGCATTGTAATATTTCGTGTAGAAATAAACAACAATATAAAGCAACATAAACAAGGATTCACAACAAATAGAGAGACATCACATAAACAATGCAAAATATGGAGAACGCTCAGCCATTTTATTATATAATTGAAAGGTGCAATAAGTACAAAGGTGATCAAAATGATGGCACCTTGGCTTGCACAAGGCAAGCTGGAAATACTCTAAGAAATGCTCAAGGAACAATTTCTCTATCAAGAATTGCGTTATCTCCAAAATGCTGCTACTGCTGGAATAGGATGGCTCTTTGGGGCTGTTCCTCTGCTCAGAAAAATATGAAACTCTGGGAATGAGCTCTCCTCCAAATACCTAGAAAATCCCAGAAAGGGATTCCGGAATGGATGACACTGGAATTTGACCTCCCTTGAGGAATAACGCTATCCCAGTGAAATACACTGCCCTTGAATGATCCTTTGTAAATAACGGCCTTCTCCTGTACCAAAATGATGCAATAATGAAGGGTTGATCCCTTCTCACTATCTCGGGTTGAATCCCCTGATGAATCCTCACTCCCGGAATTGCCTCCTCCAAGAACTGTGCGATCTCTCCCTGGGACTGCGATGTCCAAGAAAGTGCATAGCCCCTGGATGAAGATTCTATGGCTCCCTCTTGAAAATTGATAGGTGGAACTCCTCACCCGAGTAGGCACTCGAAGTCCCTTGGGGTTGAGGTTGGTATCTCTGCTCGGAGACACCCGGTGTGCTGAACAACACTAGCAGACTTAGCTCAACAACAAAACGTGCTCAATGTCAAAAGACATAAATCATAGATTCATAATCGAATCCCAGAATGAGAAGCCTCCTCTCCCTTTTATGCTTGAGAGCCTTGCTCTCACTCGAGCCCCACTAAACTGCGTTGTCCCTCCTTGGCCATGCTGTCCCCACTCAACTGCGTTATCATGGGCCAATGCTGTCCACGTCGCCCCTTCCCTCACACTATCACTAGGCTCTCATGGGCTCCACACTGTCATCTGATATTTGCCTAAATAAATTTAGGGAGACTTTATTTCCTAAGTGTGGGTTATGGGTCCCATCACTTTTTTTATTTCCGCCCAACATTAGGATTTGCTAAAATTAATAAAATATTAATATTCCAATTAGCTGCATGTTGATTTAGGAATATTACAATCCTCCCCTCCCAAATGTTACTTGTCCTCAAGAAACTTCAAAGAAAAAATTGAAGAGCCTCCGCTCCTACTCCTGTAGCATCATATGATAAGTCTTTCCAATGAACAAGATGCTTTTTCATCAATAGGTCCCCAAGTTGCTCCTCCCAAGTAAGCCTTTGGTGATAAATCCAAATGGTTCTCATCATGAAAAGGTGGGATCTCCATGGAGGCAACTATATGTTTTATAGAGGCCTTCTTGATGCATGGAATCAGAAAATTATTGGGATCCTTCATTCCCATGTGAAGCTCCCATCCCCAAGCTATCATCCATACAAAATGAATCTCCCTCTAGAATGGTAATTCATAGAAAAACTCCTCTCAAATGCTCATGAGAGGCACCTCCCAAGTGCTCAAGTTAACCATATGGCTCACCTCATATGGAAACAAGAGGTCAAATGTAGCAATTATGGATTGTCCAATGTTCTCCCTGAAGTATGAGGCATATTAAATGTGGATAATATCTTCTCTAATGGGCACACCCAATCCATGTATCATCTCTCCAATCATGCCCACAACAATGATAAGGAAATCATCAACATATGGGATCATAATCAGATTCATACTAGCTGCCATGTGTAATACCGGAGAAGGACAATGGTCCCTCAAGTGAAACCAACGCAATTTGACTCCTAACTGCATCAGAATATGGCATGATGAGTGGTTTCCCAACCACTTGCTTGCTGCCCCAACCTTCTCACATGATTGGAGAAGGTGCATGATGTGGGGTGCAAATTGAGCACACCCTAAATAATACATAATCTCCCCAAAATATCCTAGGGAGTGTCCATCATCATCACTTCTTATGGCCCCAAGTACACCATGAAGTCTATAAGAAAGAGTGCCCCTCCTTGGAGCAATGGCCTGCACATGAATGGTAAGGAAATACAAATACATAATAAGTGAATCATGATGTACAAAAACACAACCTTTACCATGTGCTTTGTTCAAGCTAGTGAAGTGGCTCATAGATGGGCCTCTTCTCATTCCCAATGAGAAAGGAAGTGGCTGTGATAACTCTACCAAAGAGTTATGTCTCTCCTCAACCTCCAAACAATCCATGCATCTCCTCATATGATGGTGCATCTCTCCTTTGAAGCCTTCCCAATGAGTCCCTCCAGGATAGTATGGTATGCTCTTATAAAACCAGTGGGGCTGGAGAGCAAACCTTCATATGCTGCATGTAGTAGCTTTTCCTTGAGCTTAGAGGCTCTAGTCAAGAAGATCCTACTTTGAAAATAGATGACCCCATCTCTCACGGAATATATCTCATTTGATAACTGGCCATCAAGAATCCCGCATGAAAAAGATCCTTGGAGTATTCCACCAACAATTGGGATCTCCAATAAGGATCAATACTCAATAATGACAGCGCTGCTGATCTACAATGTAGAACACCTGTCATGTTGCTGCCCTCTTCTTTGACATCTCCCATGCCAAATTCATACACCGGGATGTTGCAATCTTGCCTCTGCTGCTCCTCCTGCAGCTGCTCATGCTCTAGTGAAGGTTGAAGTTTTTAGAGGCTAGCCTTCCATGGGAAGCTATCACCCATCAATTTTTTTTTGAGTTTGTCCAATGTAAACATGAGTGGCCACCAACCTATACCATGTGTGGAAGATCCATCCCTATGGGGAAGTATCTTCTAATTCTTCAAAGTCATGGAGTGGGCTCCTTGCACCATGATGGTGCCATCCATCCCTGAAACATCTTTTCTCAGCGCAAGATGCGTGGTGAGAGTGAGTAATACTGATATTGGGAGAATGTCTCCCTCCTCCTTGAGCCTACCCAAGACTCTCTGCGCTGTGTCAAGTCCTCCCAAGGTTCCCACTCCTCCTGGATCTATGAGTGGTGCAACTTGTTGCGAGACATCTTTCATCAATAACCAGCGCAACCATGCCTCTTGATGTTGCATGTCATCAATGATATACATGGCATGGATCCTGGGAATGTGAGATGTTGGGTAGTATCCATACTCACCCAAAAGTAACCAGCACAACCATGCTTCTTGCTACCCGGTATCATAGATCTGTAGAAAGGTAGGAGACCTCTTGCTTCTTATCCAGATCCATCCATCCCAATGTGGATGATGAATCCTGCCAAGATCAAACTTGGTATCCTCCCATTGTAGAATACCAACATCCTCCATGTGAATAGCTTTGCACTCCATGAAATGTCGAAGTACACATCCATTGAGGTCTCTCCATGAGATCCTCTTCTCATCAATGGCCCTCCAAAACCAATAAGGTTCTGGATCTGCTGCAGGTAGAAGTTTCTCTTTGAGTTGTGAGAGGCTCATTGAGAAAGAGTCATATTGAAAGGGAAAAAGATTGCCCATCTCAAGATGTCTACCATATATCATCCTCTTCTCCATCGCTTCATGAATGAAGCTGCCATTTGATTGCTCCCATAAGGAATAGGTCCTCTTCTTCTCACTGCTGCTCATTAACAACGCTTTAGATCTGCAAAGTGATGCATCTGTTGTCTCAAAGCAAGGCACAATGCTGAACTTATAGCCAACCATTTTAAATAGGATCATACTCATCATACCTTTGGAAACTATACATTTCAACTTGAAAGGTTGAATGTAGTTCATCAATGACAAACTAGGATAGTTCTTCATCTCTTCCTTGATTAGATCAAGGGTCCTCTGCGTAGTGCTATGATGCTGCTCCAAATCAACATGTTGTTCTAACCCTTGGTCATGCAATAAACCTGATGGCATGTCCCCATAAGTTTCAATAAGAGGTACTGAAACAATATTAGATGAAAGTGGTTGCATACCTTGGATCAACTAATGTGTGGGAACCTCTTGCAAGATCTCAAGAGTTCCTCCAACCGGGAAAATGGTGTCTCCAACTGCTGGTAAGAGTGATGGCTGATCTTCTATTAATGTACCAGCGCTGGTATCTGTATCCTCCTCATCATGCATCTCATGAGTAATGAATGGGGCTCCAAATGTCAAGAACTCAAGACCCTCTTGCAAATATGCAAGTGATCCTCCTCTTGATGTAAGTACATCTGCAACTGGTGGTGGTAGAGGCTCCTCCTCCTGAGTGATAATGAGGACATCTTCTTTTAGAACTTCGTGGACTATCTCCTTGATGATGGGAGATGTCACTATGTGATATGTCTCTGGTTTCTTTCTACCATACATCTTCTTCAGTTTTTGAATAAAATCTGCATAAATAGATACTTTCATATGGGACAAGTGACTGAACCACCAATCTCTTGCTTCACCATCTAGGTGCAGCGCTGCAAACTCCACAACCTCTCTTTTTGATATAGGATATTTCAGAAAGAAGGTAGCCAATTATTCCCTCCAAGTCTTCAATGTGCTTGTGGAAGATCTATCAAATGTAGGCAAGAAGAACCTGGATCTCCTCTCTTCCTTGAGTTGCAAAAACTGTTGGAGAGAATGATTCTCCTTCAATGCTCTAGGCTGTGACTTGAATTCAGATAGATATTCACTTAGGGTGTCATGCCCCAAGCCTTCATCATATTTAGACCAGTCCTCTTTCTCATCAAAGAAAGTGGATCTAGTGGAATAATGTGAAGCTCTTTGCTTCTCCGGTCTTCTTTGCTGCCGATAAGAAGTACTGGGACCTTCTTCTTTTTGAAACCTTTTTGGGGTTTCTCTTTGCCTCTGGTCTGCGGTAAACTTCTACCCCATCTCTTCTATTATCCTCAATAGCTCCTGCACAGATTTTAGGAGTTCCCCGAACTCCCTTCCTTCATATTTCTCACATGCCATCGGTCCTTGTACTTCCTTCCCCGGGAAGTGATATATGGTTTTCCTGCTAGTGTCATAGACAATCTGCTCCACAGGCTGAGCCAATTCTATGAGCTCTGATACCACTATAATATTCCATGTAGAAATAAACAACAATATAAAGTGACATAAACAAGGATTGACAACAAATAGAGAGACATCACATAAAAAATGCAAAATATGGAGAACGATGAGCCATTTTATTATATAACTGAAAGGTACAATGAGTACGAAGGTGATCAAAATGATGGCACCTTGTCTTGCACAAGGCAAGCTAGAAATACTCTAAGAAATTCTCAAGGAATGACTGCTCTATCAAGGAATGCGTTATCTCCAAAATGCTGCTGCTACTACTGGAATAGGATGGATCTTTGGGGTTGTTCCCCTTCTCATAAAAATATGAAACTCTGGGAATGATCTCTCCTCCAAATACCCAGAAAAGCCCAGAAAGGGATTATGGAATGGATGACACCGGAATTTGACCTCCCTTGAGGAATAACGCTATCCCAATGAAATACGCTGGCCCTGAATGATATTTTGTTTACAATGTCCTCCTCTTGTACTAAAATGATGCAATAGTGAAGGGCTGATCCCTTCTCACTATCTCGGGCTGAATACCCTGATGAATCCTCACTCCCAAAACTGCCTCCTCCAAGAACAACGTGATCTCTCCCTGCGACTGCGTTGTCCAAGCAAGTGTGTAATCCCTGGATGAAGATGCTATGGATCCCTCCTAAAAATCGATAGGTGAAACTTCTCACTCGAGCAGGCACTCGAAGTCCCCTGGGGCTGAGGTTGGGATCTCCGCTCGGAGACACCCGGTGTGATGAAAAACGCTTGCAGACTTAGCTCAACAACAAAGCGTGCTCAATGTCAAAAGACATTAATCATAGATTCATAATCGAATCCCAGAATGAGGAGCCTCCTCTCCCTTTATGCTTGAGAGCCTTGCTCTCACCCGGGCCCCACTAAACTGCGCTGTCCCTCTTTGGCCATGCTGTCCCCACTCAACTGCGTTGTCCCTCCTTGGCCACGTTGTCCCCGCTCAACTGCACTGTCATGGGCCTACGCTATCCACGCCGCCCCTTCCCTCACGCTGTCACTAGGCTCTCATGGGCCCCACACTATCATCTATATTTGCCTAAGTAAATTTAGGGAGAATTTATTTCCTAAGTGTGGGTTATGGGTCCCATCACTTCTTTTATTTCCGCACAACATTAGGATTTTCTGAAATTAATCAAAAATTAATATTCCAATTAGTTGCGTGCTAATTTAGGAATATTACATGCATCAAATGGATGTCAAGACCGCATTCTTATATGGCTCACTTGAAGAAGAAGTCTACTTGGAACAATCTCAGGGGTTTGAAGGGAATGATAGAAAAAATCATGTATGCAGGTTGACGAAAACACTCTATGGGTTAAATCAAGCCCTTAGGGTTGGTATGATAGGATTGATAACTATCTCATGAAGTTGTGATTTATAAGGAGCCATGTTGATCCAAATTATACTTCAAGTTTGAAAATGACATGCCACTTATTTTGGTCTTATATGTTGATGATCTATTTCTTACGGGTGCGTACCCTATCATTTATTAATTTAAGAGGGAGTTGACTTTTGAATTCAAGATGAAGGACCTAGAGTTGATTCATTACTTCCTAGGCTTGGAGGTTTTTCAAAATTCAGGTGATATTTTATTTTCTCAAGGAAAATATATCGTGAAGTTGTTTGAAAGATGTGGCATGGTGGATTGCAAGTCTGTGACTACATTGATGGAACTAAATTTCAATAAGTTATGTGGAAGTGATGTTGGTCCGGTTTTGGAAAATCCTACCAAATAGAGACAACTTGTGGGAGCATTGATGTTCTTGGTGAACACATGACTAGACATATGCTTCACTTTTAATACATTGAATCAATTTAGGGTTGAGACTCATCATATGCACTAGGTTGTTGTAAAGAATCTTCTAAGATACCTTCATGGTATTATCAACCATGGACTTAGGTACATTTTCGGGGATCTGAGATTACATGGATATAATAATGTAGATTGGGATGACAAAGTGGTTGATATAAAAAACACATGTGGATTTTGTTTCTCTTTGGGATTCGCTTCCATCTCATGGATGAGCTGAAAATAAAATTCTATTGCACTAAGCACCGCTGAATCTGCAATATAGATGAATCTGAATATATTGCAGCTAGTATGGCTTTTTGTGAAGCTATTTGTTTGAGGAATATATTCAGTGAGCTATTTGAGCATGTGCTAGATACCACCATCATTTATTGTGATAATAAAAGTGAGATTCACCTTTCAAATAATCTTGTGTTCCACGACTGATCCAAGCATATTGATATTAGGTACCATTTTATCCGAGATATGGTATAACGGGGAGCAATAAAGCTCCAACAAATCAAAACAGAAGAGCAAGGTGCTGACATCTTCACATAGACTTTGGGAAAGACCAAGTTCTTAGCCTTCAAAGATAGACTTGGAGTCATGGAAAGAACTTACCATAAGGGTCCTGATTGAGTTGGACATTGAGCTCTGGGAGCTCTTGGGGGCTTGGGGTACTTGGACCTATATGAGCACATTTGAGTGGTTCACCTTCCCTTGTGGAGTAAATACAGTAGCATGTGAGCATAAAATCAGTGGTTCACCTTCCCATATGGATTACACTATATGAAAACAATGTGAATGGTTAACCTTCTCCTGTGGAAACCCAAACATACATCTTGCCCTTGTAGTATGGGCCTCTTGGGAAGTACCTCTCATTTGGTCAATGAGTTGGGAAAAGTGGTTAGGGTTAATTAATACTACTGATGGATGCGTCAAGTACTACCATATTCCCTATAACTAGGATGCATGATGTTCAACAACTTGATCGCTAAGGATCAAGCTTGATAGGGGTTCTATCCGTGGAAATGAGGACTTGCCTCTGTCATTTTGGCAAGAGTGGCAGGGTCTTGTGACCCACCCTCTTTCAATCCTTTATTATTAGACTATGATATCAATCTTGAGCAGAGATGAGACAAGTTGCAAAGATGGCACATGATGGACATGATAACATAGCCATGGATGAATGTTGACTAGTGGAATTCCCCTCTAGTTGAAAGGGAGTGTTAAAGAGTGCAACTAGGGGCTAATTCCCCTTCCTAGAAACCTTATATATATATATAATGAATAATTAACTACTAATTAGTGTTGAAGAGTCATGTCTCTAAGGACATGGCCATTTGTTGAAAATAACTCATACTCACATAAATAACATATTTACCATAAGTTACTACCCACCATAATTTAAGCAAGTATTTGCGTAAAAGATGAGATAAGGAAAAATATGTAAATAAATATACTCACTAGGGGTCAATGCCCACCATTATTTACAAGTTCTTCAACACTTTAACGAATATGGGTAAAAATGTAAATGTGAAAACTTATTAGAATTTAATTTAAAAAGATACATGATATTTGTTAAAGCATTGAAGAATTTGTAAATAATGGTGGTAGGCATTGAACCTTGGTAAGTATCTGACAATTCACTTATCATCTCATATCTTATTGTACTTATCGTTGATGTTCTATCTACAATTATTGTCAATGATGGTCTGAAGTGAATGCTACTGAAGTTTTAATGTGATTGTTATTGGAATTTGAAGTAAAGCTCGTATTGGGCTAATAAGACATTGAAGTAATGGTTGTAAGCATAGAGCATACAATAAAATTTAACAGCTCAAGATGATCCTCTCATTAGTTTTGGTGGACACGATGGCGGAAGGACAATTTTAACCGTTTAGCCGAAACCAGGATTACGTCTAGAGGGTATTTCAATGGATGATATGTTCTAATATCGAAGAAAATGTCGGGGAAATAGATCAAATTGCCACCATCTTACAATTTTAAAACACTTTGTTCGAATTTGAAATTAACAGCAAGGGTATCGTAGGGTCCAAGAAAGAGAAGAATTGGGATGGACTCCAACACTCTAATGTTGTGAGCTAGTGCAACGAACATCATATATCAAAAAAATAAGAAGGATACAATGTAAAAGAAATTGTTTCTGTTGGAGACATCAACTCGGGAATTTGAAGAGATCTTTAGAGGTGAATTTCAGTGTCCAAATTGGCTTTCTATTGGCACTTAGAATTTGAATGATACTCAATCCTAGTCGGAAAACAAGCATAATTATACCATAAATAGTGGTAAATGAGTGGCAAGGCTATTCACCCGCAAAGGTAGCAGAAATGAAAATAGAGGAATTGAGAGACACGATAAGAGAGACACAGAAAATTGTATTTTATTTTGAATGTAAATTAAAAGCTCTCGAAACCTTTTCTTAAAGATTTCAACTTTAGTAAATTGTGGTGAGTTCTTTTCTAGACTTGTGATTTTTCTACCTTCTACAATTTTTTTCTTCTCATACCATTCTGGTGTTTGAATTAAATCAGTGTAATTAAGAAAATTCACAACCCATCCCCGACCAAAAATCTACTCGGTTAATTTAGGATGAAGAAATGATTGTAAAAACAATTTGTTTTGAACACTCTTCGAAGTTTTATTGATATCAATTCAGTATAAGTTTCGACATTAAGAAGGATATTATATTTTGGATTCCTGAATTCTTAATTGCTCATGGCATCTTCATACCAGAGTGATGATTATGTTAATTATTTAAAATGCGCACATAAAATAACTTTGTGCCATCTTTTAATCTTCTCCCATTTCTTATTAAAGTTTGAGGTTGCAAGTTGTTGTTGATTTGGCCTTGGGAATGGTTGAAGGAGAAACTTTTACATCAAAGAGAAATAAACACAATTTCTCCTAGTGAGTAATATTTTAGAAAAATTCTTAAATTTTAAGATTCCTCTAGTCTTATCTCAAGGATTACAACAATAACAAAATCTACAGACATAAATAAACTTCCAAATGGGTAGCATTATCTAGAATGTATGGTTAGTTTCTTGGTGGCAAAGAGTCCATGAGATCAATTCCCATAGATGTGAGGTTAGTCAACATTGATTTTTTATATCAAATGAGTTCCATTTTTTTTTCCTTTACTTTTGAGTGATTGTTTTTATATCAAATGAGTTCAAACTTTTATTTTTTTATAATTTTTAATTTTGTGTGATTGTTTTGAAAGACTTACTTCCCAACGCTTTTACTATGCATTTTAGGTATTTTTTTGGTTGAGGCAGGGTCTTGTTTGTTTTCACTAGTCATAATGTTACACCATAACGTTATTAGAATAAATGATTAAAATAGAGAGAGGTGTATTATTAACCAAAGAAAACACATTATATTGGTTGTTAATAAAATATAGTTAATAATAAATAATCAAAATGTATTTTTCAAAACAAATTTAAATATTTAAAATAAAATATTTTAATGTTCTCTATAATAATTAATAATGTTAATTAGAAAATGTAATTTCAAAGTAAATTTAAATATTTAAAATTAAATATTTTCTTATAAAAAAATAATATATCAAACTTACAAGAAAAACCATATTTCTACTTTTTTTTACACAGAAAAAATCACTTCTTCTATTATATGTAAATAAAAGTTACATGTTGTATATGTATTTTAACATATTCATATAATCTAGGGAGTTGTAAAAAAAAAAAAAAAAAAACATCTGAAATATAGTCCATCGATATGATTGTTTTTAGCACTAAAATGTAGTAGCGATATATATGTACATTACAGTGTATGATAAAAAATCTGCATAAATAGCCAAAATAAACCCGTCGTTGTGTTGCTGATTGAAACTATGTATCAACCTGCCCTTTGATTTGGTTCAAAGGGTCGATTGAAACACTGATAATAATTATGTTCATTCTGCTCTTATATCTCCATGTGGTCTCTCAATAGGTGCGCCACCTCCTTGGATAGGAGATCAGAAACCACATTCCTTTCCTTGTAAATATGTTGACATGAGATGAGATCAAAATGATTTTTGAGTTGTAGGACATCATCCAAAATATTTTGTAGTGCATGCGCATGACAAGTTGAGAGAAAATTGAACCAATCAATGATAATTTTGGAGTCACCAAATATCTGTAGTTTGTTGTAGTTTTTTGTAATGACAAATTGTAAAAGAACTAGGAGGCATGATAGTTCAACAAAATTATTTGTGCCACAGCCAAAACCAATCTTGACTTTGAAGTGGCGTTGTGTCGAGAGGTGTCGAATGAATCCACTGCCACAACCATCCTGCTGTGCTGTTCCATCAAAGAATGCCCAGGGGTAGAAAACACTGTTACTGATGAAATAGGGGTAAAAAACACTGTTACCGATGAAATAGGTAACCGCATTGTTACCTACTTTTTTTTGGTAGTATAAAAAGCACCCGATTTTGAAAAGTGGTGATGCAGAATCACCTTTTTGTTTTGTGCACATTTTTGACACTCTAATATTTTTATTTATGAAGTATGAATTTTCATGCTAATTTTGAAACGTATTGATGTAGCATCAACCTTTTTTTTTAGAGTGGCTATTTTCATGTTGGTAATAAAACACAAAACTTGGATTAAAAAAAATTATATAAAAATAAAATAAAAAACCAATAAAAATGTAAAAAAAACAAAATTAACTCGTTAATATATATATATATATATATATATATATATATATATATAAAGAAATGACAAAATTTGAAAAAAAAAAAAAAAAAAAAACCCTAACATTTTTTCTAAGTTATTAAAAAAACCATATCATTAAAAAAAAAAATAGAAAATTTAAAAATAATTAAAATTACAAAATTAAAATTTAGATAAAAAAAAACAAAATATATAAAAAAGAAAAATTTAAATTAAAAAAATAATAATAAGAAGAAAAAAATACAAATTTTAAAATAACACAACAAAATAAAAAATAAAATAAAATATCCATAAATATACTGTTTTTTTTTGTAAAGAAACAATTTATAAATTTTAAAAATGAAAAACTAAATAAACTAAAAGATTAAAAAAAAATAAATAAATTAAAATTTAATAAATAAATTTTAAATTTTAAAAAATAATTAATTTAAAATATTAAAAAATAAAATAAAATAAAATAAAATATTAAAATATTAAAAACAAAAAACAAAAAAATCAAATTATATATATATATATATATATATATATATATATATATATATATATATATATATATAATAAAATAAAAAAGAAAACTTAAAAAAAAAATCAAATTAATTTTTTTTTTAAATTAAAAATAAAAATAAAATAAAAATAAAAAAGAATTTTTTGATCATGGTGGCGCCGCCAATTGGCCTCCCGCCGCGGGAGGCTGATTCCGAGAATTGCCCTCGGCCACCACCCGGGCGGAAGGCCGATTGGCGGTGCCACCACGATAAAAAAATTCTCTCTCTCTTCTTTTTCTTCTTCCTTTTTTTTTTTTTTTTTTTTTTTAAATTTAATTTTTGTATTTGATTTTTTTTTTTTTTTTTTTAATTATTAAATTTTATTTTTAGTATTTTAATTTAATTTTTTAAAATTTAATAAATTTTGTATTATTCTTATTATTATTTTTTTATAAATTTATTTGAATTTATTTATTTTATTTATTTTTTTAATTATATTATTACATAAATTATATATACATATATTATTTCAATTAAAATTGTGTATTTAAAATTAGATTTATTTATTTATTTATTTATTATTATTATTATTATTATTATTTTTTAAAACTTAATATTTTCGAATTAATTTGTTTTTCATTTTATTTTTTAATTAATATATATATATATATATATATATATATATATATATATATATATATATATATTTTTTTTTTAAATTTAAATTTTAAAATTTTTCATTTTTAATTGATTTTTAAAGTTTTTTAACTTTTTATTTTAACGTTGTTGTTGTTTTTTTTTAATATTTAATTTTTTTTTTTTCAAAATTTATTTGTTTATTCATTTATTTATTAAAATTTAATTTGTTATTTTAATATTAACATTTATTTATTTACTTTTTAAATTTAATAAAATCTAATATATATTTTTAATTTAAATTCATATATATATATATATATATATATATATATATATATATATATATTATTTTTTATAATTTAAATTTAATTTATTTTTTAAAATTTATTTGTTATATATATATATATTTTAAATTTAATATTTTTATTGTATTTTATTTTTAATTAATTTTTTTTTAACTTTTAATTTAAATATATATATATATATATATATATATATATATATATATATATATATATATATATTATTTTATTTTTATTTTTTATTTTTTATTATTATTTTTTTAAATAAACATTTTCTTTTTCTTTTTTAAATTTAATTTCTATATTTTATTTTTTATAATTTCCTCCTCTTTTTTTTTTTTTTTTAAATTTTAATCTTTAAATTTTTTTTCCTTAAATTTTAGGTTTTTTTTAATGTTTGAATTAACATTTTTATTTTTTTATTCCTATATATTTTTAAATTTTAAACTTTAGAATGTTTGTTTGTTTTTATTTATTTATTTATTTTAAATTTTAGGTTTTTTTTTTAATGTTTGAATTTTAAAAATTAAAAAATGTTATTTCTATTTTTAAAAATGTCAAAAATATGACACAATTTTTATTTTTTTTTGGGGTTATTCCAGCATCAACTGGTTTTGTTTTGAGGGTGTTTTTTCAATCATTTTTTCAAGAAACAATTTTGTTTTTAGCATAATTTTATAAAATGTTGAAATTTGACCTTAAAAAAAAACCAAGTGCGTTCTCGAATACACTTTTTTTGTTTTTTGGCTGTTTTTTCATGTTTTTTGAGTCTTTTTGGGCTAGAGTTCTCATTTTGAGGTCAAGTTACCTATTTCATCGGTAACAGTGTTAGAAGTGATCAATTATTTCAAGTGTAATAGTCTGTGGGATAGGTGGAGGGGCATCATCGGGGATCAAATGATAGATATATATGGTGTGACCAGCAGATGTGATCTAGGTGTGTGGGGTGTTCTGAAAGATGGCCCGGCTACGGGTGATCCAAATACCCCAACGGACTAATGAGGGGAGGTTGCGGAGCTTGTGAGGAATAGATGAAAGCCACCAGGATTCCCATGCAGTAGGAACAGTCGATCCCTCCCATCTAAGGTGGAGGTTGAGGGAAGTAAGGATAAGGCCCCAAACGTCATGAGTTGCCGGAAAGGAGAGTAAAAGGTGCTCAATGTCCTCAAAGGCCGAGGCACAGAGGGCACATATGTTGGGTCCAATATGAGAACACATTTTTAGATTTTCCTCAGTAGGAATTTTCTCGGTCAGAATGCACCACATAAGTAGTCTAGATTTAGCAGGACATTTGAGTTTCCATAGGGTGCGCCACCAAGGGAGTAGTATTAAAGGCCGATGAGGACTGTAGATGTGTAGATAACCATCTTTTGGTGTGTATCTTCCGTGCTTGGAGGTGATCCAAATAAATTCATCCTTTCTGTCAGAGATTTTGACATGTGTTGCGGATAATGCATTCAGGTAGAGAGTCTAGGCTTCCTCCCATTGTGGATGTAAGTGTGGAGCACGATGACTCAGCCAACCTTGGGAGAAGATGGTGGAGTGATCCCTGTCAGAAATTTGATGAAGAGTGTATATAACAGCTTGATTAAGTGAGTCAATGAGAGCAGGTGGGAGGATATGGGCATTTCCACACCCCGACCAAGGATCACAACCGATATGAACCTTCGTGCCATATCCCACTTTATAGGCCAGTCCATTAATAATTGTGTGATGGATCCCAAAATTTCCCTCTAGATAGTAGATATGTTGGACTAGTGAGCATGGATATGTCAGATCTAATCAATTCTGCTATGAGGGAGAATGTACTTGTGGGTGACAACCCTGGTCCATAGATTTTTCTTAGTGAGGATCTGCCACCCAAGCTTTACAGCAAGTGCCTTTTCAAAAGTGGGGAGGTCTTTGATGCCCCATCTTCCCCATCTCTTTGGAAGGGCAATAAGCGTCCATTTGGTCCAAGCAAAGGTGTGTCCTTCTTTTTCCCCATTCCAGAGAAATCTTTTGCAGATCTTCTGTATCCTGTATAGAATTCCTTTAGGAATCCAGGCAAGGGAAATCCAATAGACCAGAATGGCCTCCAATACTGACTTGATGAGAACAAGCCTTCCAGCCTTGGAGAGCAATCGATGACACCAATTATTCAGTCTCTTTTCAATCTTAGTGATCAACCAAATCCAGTCAGCAGTTTTCTATATGATAGGCTTTAGATAGAAACCCAAATATTTCAAACCCGCTTCAAATCTAGCGAGGTTGAAGGGAACCGCTGTTGAGCATAATAGACCTCATATGGGGAGCAACCATGGCAAGTGATGGTGGATTTTCTATTATTATAGGTCATGCCTATTACTTTACAAAATAGCCAAAATACAATATTCACCACAGTAGTGTCACCAAGGGACCTATTCAGGAAAATGATGATGTCGTCAACAAAAAGCAGATGGGTGAGAATACAATCATTCGTGATATTAATGCCTCTCAGTATTCCTCTGTCCCTTTCTTCAATAATGCATCTGCTGAGTCCTTCCATGATCAGGAGGAAGAGTAGGGGGGACAGCAGACAACCCTGACGGAGGCCTCTTTCCGCATGAAAAAAATGTGGCAGCACCATTGATGAGGACACTGTATGAGACAGAGGTGATGAAACACATGATCCAATTGATAAGCTGAATGGGAAAGCCAAGATGAGTGAGGAGCATGCGGATGTAGAGCCAGCTAGCCTGATCAAATTCTTTCGCAAGGTCAATATTAAAAATCATTCCTTTGATTTTCTTGGTGTGCATGGAATGTAGACCTTCTTGAGAAATCCCAATGGCTTTATGGATCTGTCAGTTCTTAATAAATGAAAATTGTTTAGGAGAGATGAAATTAGGTAATATAGTTTTTAGTCGATTAGCAAGGATTTTAGCCATAATATTATAAATGCAATTACACAAAAAAATGGGGTAGAAATCCTTGAAAGAGGAGGGGTGATCAGTTTTGGGGATGAGGGAAATAAAGGTGGAATTGAATGCTTCATAGATGCGCCCAGATAACTGAGTCTCCTCCACCACCTCCAGTAGATCTTGTCCTAGCAAATCAAAAAATGCCAGATAAAATTCCACAGACCATCCATCAGGGCCGGGACTCTTATCCTTCTTGAACCATTTGAGGACGGATTCCAGTTCCCCCAATGTAACCGATGCGAGTAGATCCTCAGCAGAATGTTGATCCACATACCTGGGGAAGAGTGTGGCAACCTTGATGATCTCTGCTAGAGAGGATTGCCGTGGCACCTTGTAGAGATCTCTGAAATGGGTGATACCCTTCTGTGCAAGTTGTTCAAAGGTAGTAGCAGAGATGCCATCATCATTATCAAGCTCCCAAATAGTGTTTATGGCTCTCCTTCCCCTGACATATTGGTGAAAAAAATTGGAGTTTTCATCCCTCGCTTTAATCCATGTCGCATGACTTTTAAGCCTCCAGATTTCGTCTTTGTTCGGTAGAATTTTTAGTCGGTCTTTTTCCAGCTTGATGAGCTGATATTTAGCGGATTCAGATATAAAACCACCATCGATGGAGTTCTCAAGACTTTCAATTTCTTATTCAATGAGGGAGAGGGTTTGGTCTGCCAATATTTTTTTGTTCTTTTCCCATGTGATGGACTGTTTTTTGATGGAAATTATTCTGTGCGCGAAGAGATATGAGGGTGAATGTTCCCCTGGAAATTGTACTAGCCTCCATTTCTCATTGACCATTTATTTAAAATCATCATCTTAAAGCCAAACCGAGCAAAACTTAAAAGGAGAGGCTGGTTTGTTGAAAGCACCTGTAAGTTCAAGGTAGATCAAAGAATGATTGGATATGTCCCCTGAGCCAACCCATTATCTGTAAGAGCCTAGTTGTTGTAAGAGTTCCTCCTTGATGAGGAAGCAATCTAGTCTGCGGGAAACCATGGCGCTTCCAGTATGATGATTATGCCAAGTGGGGGAGGGGGAGGTTGATATAAGATTCTTTAATTAATGAAGTGAAAGCTGATGTCAGAAGTAGTTAGAGAGGGTATCCGATTGAGCATTTGAACCCCAATATTTTGCAATTCCAAGTGAGAAATTCAGATCACCTGCGAGGATAACATTGTCGACATAGAGCAAGGATGATTGCAGAAGAGTGGTCCAGAATTGTTGTCGGTGCTAACAAAGGCCGTAAACATTAATGATCCTGAATTGCATACCAAGAGTTTTTGAGGTGACATCCACGGCCAGAGTCCCCTCCCGGCCCCAAAATTTGAGACGTTCAATGTATCGGGGGTTAAAGCCAAGAGGTAATCCACTCGATCGCCCGATTGCATCCAGCGCATGAAAGGCCCAATAGGGAAAGAGGGTAGATAGAGTGTGAATGGATGAATCAGAGGAAGCGAGGGTTTCCTATAGGAGAATAATTTCCACAAGGACATAATCAAATAAGCACCGGAGAGCAAGGTGCTTGGATGGACTAGCCAACCCTCTGCAATTGAAGGAGAAGCACTTCATCGGGCAACTAGGTTGGGGGTGTGTCTTTCTCTAAGAACCCTTTCAATGGAGAGTTGTTTGTCAGAAGCAACATCAATTCCGACCTATAGGATGGCCTTCGAGATATTGGAGTGATGGCCTCAGGGGAGCTTGGTCTTGGTGGAGGGAAGGCCGAGGGGTGGACCGAGACCAACATGTGCAGTGGAACGGGAATGAAGGTTGTAGGGATGGGAGGTGGAGAAGTCAATGGAGTCCGCAAAAATTGAGGGAGAGGAGGAGGGGATAGGGTGGAGGGAGGGGCGGAGGGAGCGGGGGGCAGGGAGGAGGGGGGAGGGATAGAGATGGGGATAATGGTAGGGGGAGTAGGGGCGAAAAGTAATGGGGATGAAATAGGGGGCAGGTAATCGATGATACATGTAAGCCGACCAATGGGGATGCAGTTCATAAATGCGATGCAGAAGATGATAGAACAAACATAAAAGAGAGAGGAGGGAGAAAAGGAGTACTAAATCAGAATAAACCCCAATAGAAGCAGCGACAAACATGGAGCGAGTGACCCTGGTTGTATCACAGGCCACATCTTGAGTAACAGTCCCCAAAAGTGTAGTCACCAGATTCGAGAGGAAGCTCGTTAGCTGAGTCTGTCTACGCAAGGAAATTGAGACTAGGTCCAATGGTTGAAGTCCAGTTGATGAAGGAGCATTGGATGCAGGGCATATCAATGGAAAATCCTTATATACATGTCCCACCTTGTGACAATGGCGATAGCGAAACGGTACACCTTCGTAGTCCAGTATCTGAATCCAAACTGAGTTGCACCATTGTATTTTAAATGACTCCTCTAATCCCTCCATGGCGTCCATATGAACAAGGATGTGGGCAAATGCCATCTTTACTGACTCAATGTATGAGCTGTCATGGTCCAGATAAGTCCCCAACATATTGCCAATGTCGATAAAGATCTGCTCAGTCCATATATGTAGAGAAAGACTAGGTAAACGAACCCAAATAGGCCCAACCCCCAACTGTTCCCACTTGGGATCAAATAGGGGGCTCCATCTCTTCAGAAGAACATGAGGCATCTCGATGTGCCAGTACTATGATAGGACCCATTCAGTGGGATCCTTGGAAGTGAAACGAAGGGAAAACCAACCTTTGGTGAGGGTGTGGATCGTAGGGAGATAAGAAAGCAGTCCACCCCAAATCTACAGTACCCACTGTCACAGTCTCTTGTCCCCATATTTGGGGCCACCACACGGCCAACCAAAACTTTATCCATCATGCCTAAAACATCAACCATTTGAACTCCTACTCCAAGAGTAAGGAGACTGCCCCAGTTAAAGGCTTTGGCACATTTCGTGCGTCGGGGAGCACGAGGGGGAACAAGGGAGGAGAAGGGGGAGGTGCAGTAGTCGAGGGGGGGAAACTATGCTCAGGGGGGGTGATGTTGAAACGACCCGAGGGACGTCGAGGAGTGGGATGTGCGAAACTAGGGTTAGGGGAAGTGAGCGGAGGGGGCTAGGAGGATGTAGAAAGGGGGGGGGGTTAGTGGGGAGGGAAGAAGGCACATATGAGGGGGACCGGGCATGAGGGCCAAGGGTGAGGAAAATAAGGAGTTGCAACCGATAGGGGGAAGGTTTGTGAGAGGAAGGATAGAGACGCAGGGGACAGTGGGCGGAGGTCCGGGGAGGAGATGAGGTTTAGGTTGGACGCAGAAAAGATGGCAGGAGAATTAGGAGTGAAGTTGGGGACTAGGAAATAATCGAGGCCATAGAAGGTGTGGACAGGGGTAGATGCAGAGAAAGAGGGCATCGGGTCAATAGATAAATTAAAAGCAAGGGAAGCCGGGTGTGAGATTTGCATACCAGTCAAAAAGTGTCTAGACAAAGCTCAGATGTCTACCGAGGCATAGGGGTCCTCAAAATAATAAAAAATATCCTTATCCTGGACCCCTACCATTTTCAGCCCCAATAAAAGACCATTAAGAATACCGACAAACCGTCAGGAGAGGCACAACGCTGCGAATGGGATGAAACTGTTAGTGATGTCGATGCAAGCGAGAAAAATGGAGCGGTCAGGGTGTGGCACGGAGAACCAGGCATGAGCAGGTGGCAAGGAACGAAGGTAGGAAGTCCGTCGCGCTAAAACCATACAGGAGGTCCAGTGTAGGTTGAGGGGCCCAGAGGTCATGGGAACGAGTCCTCGGGCCCTTCGTTACCGCAGTTCGCAATCGACCTCATTCGCCACCCGCACAAATCCTTATCTAGAAGGATTTATTCTTTACCTTCTTATTAAGTGGAGGACACATTTTTACACTTTTTATAACTTGGTAGGAGGTTTTTATATAATTTTTTTATTCCTTAATTTGAAAAAAATAATTATTTTAATGTTGAAAATAAAGTAACGTGCAATGGGAAGAAATCCATATATCAACTTAAATGATATACACAATTTTATATTTATATGTAATTTTATTCACTCTCTTTGTGATAAGCTGATGATCGACCATAATTTTAAATTGAGAGGTTGATATAAAGGAACCCTGAGGTTCTTAGTATTTTTTGAGAAAGAGGTAAGAAAAGTAAGTTGAAATTGAGACTTAGTCTAAATGTGAAAGATTAAGTTTTAAGTCTAAAAAATTTCTGAGTGAGTTATTTTATTAGAAGTCATTATGAGAAGAAATCTCAACTTATTTTTTCAATAAAGTGAAATTCTTGAACTAAATTATCAAACAAGTGTGAAATTTAGGCCAAGACATCAAATAAAAGAAGACATCAACTAAATTTGTTGAAGTAGACAACCAATGAGTATGACTGCATCACATGAATGTGGATTTTTTATTGAACACTTTTGCATGTCTCACTTAATGGTTGACAAGATTGGATTTCAGACCTAATCCCCGATGAGAATTAATTCAACAAGAGGTCGATACAAGGGATTTGAGCATCATATTGACAAGTCTTATGGTTGGGAAAATTCTAATACAAATTAATATGACCCACTTTCAATCTATAAAAACTCTAGCCATCAACGACTGAGGAAGAATATTTTGAATGCCAGTGTGGAGGATCCTTACTCCAACTAAAACCTATCCATTTTCCAACAAGCCAAGTGACCAAAATATCAACAATATCTACTTAGTATTCTAGGTGGGCACAATGTAATAATGACTTTAATAATTTTAATCAATCAGAGTCTTTGTACACATGAATTTCATGCTACCATAGCCCTTTCGATCATGACCCTATTTGGTATTACACTCTCATATTCCATTTAATGAGGGTGCAAGAGAATTCTTAACATAATCATTGATTGTATAACCTTTAAAAGGAATAGAAGTAGGATTTGGTCTCTGGATTCCTAACACAAGGATGATATCATTGTGCATTTAAATATGCCAACGTGTTTTTGTTATTCTAATTGTTAAGCATCATCATAATCGTGATATGTGCCTAGTCCACGCTTGAGAAAATGCAAAATGGAATGTCATCATGCATTATGTTTTATTTTCTTGTTATCTTTGAACGAGATAGGTAGTGTTGTGACAATCACTACAAAAATGAAAAAATTTTGGGGACCATTATAGTGGTTTCAGGGCTTGTGCTAACCTCATTATAATAGCCTACCCTTTTGAAGGTAAAGGATAGCCCATAAGTTGAGCGACATAAGTTCACTATAACCATACAAAATTCTTCTAGTTAATTAGGCCTCAACATGAAAGTTGAATTCTTATTAGTTAAGACTTTCAGAGCTACAACTAAATCCACTTTATATATATATATATATATATATATATATATATATATATATATATATATATATATATATATATATATATATATATAGGAAAAAAACTTTGTATTTTTGAAAAGTATATATACATTATATATTGTCTTATAAATTATGCAGTATCAACACAAATTATTGATTCTATAGAGAACACACATAATTACAATCTTTCGACCCTTATAAGGCAATTTCTTTACTTTAATTGACTATTCTTAGTTTTGCTTATAATGCCTAGTTCTTTGAGTACATGTAAAATAGACAACATATTATAAAAATAAAGCTTCATAAAAATTAGAAATGGGACTCTATCACTTCTTGCCCTTGGCAATCAAATAAATTGTAAAAAGCAAAGGAAGCGTCCTCTAGCATCAATACCTGTTTTGAGATTTTCATAGCTCGATTTTCCTAGTGTATGACCACCTTCAAATCCCCTTGAAATTTCAATTTCTTCACACACTAATTGTTGGAAAAATAAAGCAATATCCATAAAGTTGAAAATTTTCTTTCATATCAGACTCTCTACTTGGTGCATATCTTAGAAGAAAACAATGGGAAAAGTTCAAGTATAGGGCCACTCCTATACCACATATGGGAGGATGCCCTTGGTTAGCACCATCAAAAAATACCAAAGGGGCTTTGATATCCAATGAGGGTGTGGCTAGATATTTGGGGAGCTTCCTTTTGGGATCCCAATTAAACTCGAGAGAGTTTTTAAACCATCCTTGCTACTAATTTCACTGGGAGAAACTTGTCTTATAAAATACTTAGATTTTGAGTTGACCAAATACCATAAACAAGGTGACATGGAAACAATCTAAAATGGGCAACAAAGGCGTCCAAGAGACATTCTTATACATAGTCCTTCAAACTGGGATTATTCTAGGACACCTTGGACTAAACATTTCCCAATGTTTGAATGAAAAAAATGCATAGTTAAGGGGCAATGCATGAAAAGGTGAAGGACAATATTCACTTCCACCTGCAAATCAAACTCCCATTAGGACTAACCCATCTCCTCCTGAGTTTATTTCCCCATGTAAGAAGTTTATTTTGAAGTGCAAGGCACAAGATAAGATAAGATAAGATAATTATATTTATGTCCAACTATTGACAACAAAGTAGGTCAAAGGGACTGTTGAGTACAATGATGTCCATACAATGCGGGAGAAACAAACATTCTCCTATGAAAAAATACAATGCATGAATATATAAGGTACACTGAAGGAACATAAAAATACAATTTATGGAATTCCTTGGCAGAGAAGATCCAGGAGTTAATGGGTCCGAGGATCAGACACATCTCTCCTAACATCCGAGGTTGAATGAAAACTAAAGAAACTCCACAAAGTCTGTTTCCCAAATGAAGGGTCGGGGGAAAGTGTGGATTGTCCACTAGATTGTTGCCTGGGGGAGTTCACACATTGCTGAGGTCTAGAGGGCCTAGTATGTCTCCCAAGAATGGATCTGTGATGGATTTAATATTGAAATCTCATGTGGCAGGATGAGGTTCCATATATCCTCATTGATTTAGAGTCTAGATATGAAATGGTATTAAACGGTCACTTGGTGCCCACTTCTGAAGGTAGTACCCTGAAAAATGTTGTGATCCTTTGTGTGGGGATTGGTATGATGGGAGGCTGAAGAATATGCACTGGGAACCTGAGAGCCTCCTGCATATATAGGGCCTAACATATCTGATCGAGATACTTGAAAAAGTCGGCGAGGGTCTGAGAATATATGAACATGCAATGTAACCTTCCTCTGATCTCGTAGTAGACAGGGCATCCAAAAATGAAGTGCACTACAGTATCTACTTCTTGTAAATGAAATACCTAGCAGATTCTGTTTGGTCTATCAATTTGGTGGTTTTTCACCACCCAAAGTCTATGGGAACCTACTTTGAACGGCCCAGAGGAAATCGAAGAACATGCATCCAGTGGTGAAACATATACTGGGGTCAAACAATGAGCTTGTCTCTAAAATCCAAGAAGTGCTCAACATAGAAGGCAATATTTGGGCGCAACCCTCCCGGAGGATTGACCCAAGTCACCTGGATGAATTGCCTGTATATTTCCTCCCCGATGATCTTGTTTAACTCTTGTATAGTAGGTAAAAGGTGACTAGGAGAATCTAAGGAATATCATCAAGGAGGGATATGATCCAACTGAATGCCCACTGATTCTAAGAGATATGAAACTCCTATAAACCAACATCTATCCCGACTCGAGGGAGTAGAATGGGTAATAGTCTCAGAAGAACAATATGCTAAGTAAGGATATCAGTCCCTACTCTTTATCGGTTCTACAAAGCCCTAAAAACGATTCAAGAATGAGACCAAACTGAAGACTATCTCAAGGTGAAAGGGCTGAGCTCCAAACTTAGCAAGGATGATGTGTTGAGGTACTGTATTTTTGAATCTAATGATGTGGCAGAGAAGAAGAATCTAGACTCTCTCAACTGAAGCCCAATCCAACTCAAGTAAAGATGATCCCAAAATCTCTGAGCCATATAGAACAGTGGGACGGATCAAGGTGTCCATGAGGCTCATATTGGACGAGATGTCTTAGAAGTGATGTCAAAAGCACTGTCTCTCAAGAAGGGCTAAGGATCCATATCCTTTGTTTATTCGAGGTTGAAGTGTTGGTTGAAAACTGAAGTGGGGACATGAGAATTTCACCCCTAACTAAGTATATGTGTTGGTTATCTCAACCTCCTCCCCTATGAATAAAAAGTGAAAGTATGATTTTTTCTTCACCCCATTGAAGATCATAACCTTGGTTTTACCTAGGTTGACCGTGAACTGTCGAAGACCGAAAAATAGAGCTAAGGCATCAAGTTGCATCCATAATCCTTCTGGAAATGAGGAGAGGAGGACCACATCGTCAAAAAAGAGTATAATAGATATCAAAACCTTGTGAAGAAGGAATCCATCGATGTCCTGGATACGCTCATGTAGAATGCCTCCAACTCATCAATATAGATCCCAAATATGGTAGGGGACAATGGGCAACCCTTTTTAACCCCAATAGTGCTTCGGATGAAATCAAACATCCCATGAGCCATGCGGATAAAACCAAGGATAGACTCATATAGGTGCGTAATAATTGTTAGTATGGTCATCGAGATGCCAATATCTCTAAGTCTCTGGAGTAAGGCTTCCTTCGGAAGAGAGTCAAAATATTTCCGAAAATTTATGAAACAACAGTAGACTTTCGAAGATCAGTGTCATGCTTCCTCAATCACAACGTAGAGGGTGAAGATGTGGTCAATGGTATGATGAGATGATCGAAAGCCTGCTTGTCCCCTAGCTCTGAATTGTCTCCGCTCAAGGTCACTAGAGAGATTCCTATGTAGAATAATAACATACAACTTCGAGAACGTGTGGCCCACCATGATCATTCTGTAGTTATTGGGATTTGAGCCGGAACCTGATTTGTGGATTGGATAGATGATGTGGTGTGACCATGTTGGTGGAAAACCTTCATAGACTTCATGGTTGAAGAGATTAGCCAAGTAGCTAAACAAAGCACGTAAACCATGCTTAAGGAACTCTGCTTGGTATCCTTCCTCATCAACTTCTTCGTTGTTGTTCGTCACCCAAATTTCCTCTCTAATATCTCTGTCTGAGAATAGGTAACAGGAAGAGGGTGGGGAGGTAACATGAATTTGGGCCTCCCCTGGAATATCATAAAGGTTGGAAGTGTGAGAGAACATGGATGTAGGATCAAGGTTATATGGAATAGGGGAGTGTCGGGGAAGGATGGTATGCCAAAATTGTTTAGGGGAGTGGGCAAGGAGAGCAGAAAGTTCCTGTCTTCTATGAGAGACAAAGAGTCATTTCTTGCTACGAAGGAGAATACGATAAGAAGCTTTGAGGTCAGAGTAGAAGGGTTGAGAGTGGGTGAAAGCATATCAAATTTCTCGATGTAGAGTCTTTCATTCGTCATTATACCATTTGTTCATGGGGAAATATCCAACTTTTCGGGAGATTGAAGTGGAACGAGTGGAGTGGGGGAAGGATTTGAGTGATGCTTCCCAAATGGAAGATGAAAGACAAGTGTATTTAGTGGAAGAAGAATCAAGCAAGGAGAAATGGGTCTTTGATGGGAGCATCTTGCTTAGGGTAGATAAGAATATGTCAGGGTCTCCTTTGTAAAATCGAAAGGTGGTTGGGGGTGGGGGGCCCCAAGGGAAGGGATGGGGTAGAAGGGGAGGGTCAAACTCGAGAGAGAAAGAAAAAATTGCATGATCAGCAAGGGGGATGGGGGAGACCGAGAGATGGTGAATAAAAAGTAGCAAGTTTTGGCTAGCGAAGACATAATCAACTACACTCGCACCCCCCCCCCCCCCATATGGCCGACATGTGAAAAAGCGGGAGTCTGGGAAACAAGGGAGACCATTTAAACTCAACTCCTATGTGTAATATTCCCAATTAGCAGCAGCTAATTGCTGCTAATTGGAAAAATTAATTTTGACTAAATTTGCCTTTATAAAGTTAAAATATAAATAAAGTGGGTGAAGGAGCACTTAGCTCACACTCAAGATAAAAACATTCCCTAAAGTCACTTAGGAGATATAACGTTGTGGTCAAGGTGGGGCCAAGGGGGCCAAGTGACAACGTAGAGGGGTGACACACTTAGATAGCGTGGGCCCTGCCAGCGCAGTTGAGTTGGCAGCGTGGGCCAAAGAGAGGCAACGTAAGCATGGTGGGGCCAAGGAGAGAGGGAGGCTCACCCAAGATAAATAGAGAGGAGGCTACCTCATTTCTCTCATTCATGTTTATGCATCTTGGAGCTTGTCATTAGACTTGGAGCACGCTAGTTGTTTAGCTTTTCTGCAGTACTGTTTAGTACACCAGGTGTCTCCGTGCAGAGATCCCACACTCAGCCCTGGGAGACTTCGAGTGCTTGCTTGGGTGAGGTATTCTATCAGCATTTTTGCATGAGGATTGGTGGTTGCATTCGTGGAGGAGCAGAGCTTAAAGGGACTGCACAGTCTTGAGAAAGGGGGACACAATTCATCTTGGGAGAGCTCCGGATTGGAGCCATTTTGGAGGATTTAGGACGGAGGATTGAGCAAGGGGCCAGCCCTTGCCTATTGGAGACATTTGAAAGAGAGGGAGACCATATTTTGGAGGGTAGCATTCAGCACCAGCGTGGCCCTTGGGAGGATAGCATAGATCCTCAAGGGAGGCATTTTCGGGGGTCGACCATTTCAGAAATGCTCTCTGGGATTTTCTGGGTATTGTGAGTAGAGGCCGATTCCAGAGTATTATAATTTTCCGAGTAGGGAAGCAACCCCAAAGACTCATTTTGTTCCAGCAGTAGCAGCAACACGACAATATTTCAGCAGCTTGGAGTTAGAGCAGAGAGCAGCCATTTCCATTGATATTCTAAGAGTCTACCTACACTTGCCTAGTGCAAGTCGAGGTGCCACCATTCTGATCACCTCTTGTACTTATTTCTATTTCTCAGTATAATAAAATGGCTTAGCATTCTCTATTTTCTGTGTATCCGTTCCATGGTTTATTTCTAGTACCATATGTCTTGTTTGTGTGCTTTATATTACTGCATATTTCCCTTCAGGATATTACAGTGGTATCAGAGCCTCATTCTTGGCTCAGCTGTGGGGATATTTTTCTATGAACAAAGAGGGTAGGCAGAATCTTACCCACCAAGGCAGTAGAGGTGGAAAATATGGGGGAGTCAAAGAGAAAAGGGGAAGCAACCTTTGGTAACATTTTTAAGGCCCTAAATGATTTAGCCAAAAGACAGAAGGGAATGTTGGAAAGACTCAAACAACAGAATAAGAATGAGAGCATCCACCAGGAATCCCTAGTTGGGAATACTTTGGGGGTTTCACAACAGTGTGACCACCCTTTACCAGCTACTCACCCACCAGCCTTCAGTAGGCCAACCAGGATCACGATGCCTACATTCTTACCTCTAGTACCGAGGGAGAAAGGTAGGAGGCATGATCATATACCTTTGGGAGATTATTTCCGCGAATGGAAGTCCATGGGGGAAAAATTCAGAGCAACTTTTCCCTTCAGATATTACTGTCAGCTTAGGCAGGATGAAGGAGGAAGGAACAGTGGGGGGTCTAGCATGCAGAGTTCAGAGTTGCAGCGTACCATTGGGAGGACACCTTTTCCCATGTTTGATGGATCCACTGATTGCATGGTTCGGGATCGGGTGGAAAAGGTGGATACCTCTTTCCAGCTTAACCGAATAACGGAAGGGGAAGCCATCAAAATGGCTACTTCGCACTTGGAGGATGAGGGCATAGTGGATCATGGGGAGCATGTAGATACACCCAGTATGACGCAGGGGTCACCTATGTTGGAGACTTCTTTGGCCATATCAGTTGACATCTTAGTAGAGAGAGTAGAACTTACCCCAATAGTACCATCCATTGAGGTGATGACCGGGGTAGTGTCTGATTCTTCGGGTGGTAGCAACACGTGATAGATGGGTGAGGTGCCAGGAGATGTATCCACCTTTGATGGGGCACTAGGAGATACAGATATATTAGACGATGGTCAGACACAACGGTGTCATCAGCTTCGAGCCGATGATCCGGATTTATGCAGGAACGCAACAGAATAAACACATAACCATAAATACAGAGATGCAGCGGAAATAACACTTCATTTCATTAATATCAAAGAACTGAAATTTGCTTACAGACAGAATGGAAATAAAACTAGCTAGGGCACTGGTAGCTATCTCTGAGAAGAGATGTGGCGGCTACAGGCCTCTGAACTGCGTTACAATGAGGCTCGAGGGCCTATTTATTATTGAGAAACAATGGAGAACCCTAAACCCTAGGAGATGAAGCGCCAAAACTATGGGCCCCGTTTGGGTAAATTGGTGTTTCAACTTCCCAGGGACGTAACTTTGGCATACTATCTCCGTTTGACGCACATGATACATCATTAGAAATCTCTATCCGAGGACTACAACTTTCGGGACGAATTTGATGATCAAATTTGCTAGTAAAACGATGCCCAAAAAACGTCGTTTAGGGCCTCAAAACAACTCTGGAAGTTCAGGACCCGAAAAAAATGCTAAAAATAGTAAGTTATGCCGAAACTGAAAAACTGAAAGAGACAATGGTGGGGGGGCCAGGTGTAATAGGTGGGTGGCCACCAATATCCACCTGGATAATTCCTCCCCCCTTAGGAAGCAATGGTCCCCATTGTGTTAAGTTCCTCCATGAGATGAGGAAATTTCTGCTGAACTTGGTCCCTGGTGAACCACTTTCCTTGGTGCAGGAGTTGGCCAGCTTTGACAACCCGATACAGTTGGATCCTCTGTTGGCGAGTGTTCTTAGTTTGCATGTCCATGATACAATCTGTGGTGGCCTGTTCCATCGATGCAGGTTCATCTGTTGGTGTGAGTTGTTACTGCCGATGTCAAAGTGTCCGATGAGGTGGGAAGTAAGGATGAAGGCGATCCACATTGAAGACTGGGTGCAGACCAAGGAATGGTGGAATACTAAGCTCGAATGCATTGCTCCCTACAGCCTTGGTGATGGTGTACGGCCCGTATCGGAGCGGGCGAAGCTTGCGGTGGGGTCCAGTGAGGCGCTCCTTCTGCAAATGTAGCCATACTTTGTCGCCCACATGGAAGTTGTGTGGCTGAGCAGTTGCAAATGGCATGGCTACGTCAATGGGGCATAGTGGCTGGAATCCCAAGCCCACCTGAAAGGGGCTATGGCCGATTGAACTATGGAGAGCTCGATTATAACTATGTTGTACATAAGGGAGGCTCTCGTCCCATGTGCGAGGATGCTTTGAATTGTACATGCGAGAATGTGTACAATCATTCTGTTGACGACCTCTGTCTGGCCATCTGTTTGGGGATGGAAAGCTGTGGACTTGGTGAGCTTGGTATCCAACATTGACCAGAGGCTAGACCAAAATGTGCTGAGGAACCTGCTATCCCGATCTGATATGATAGATTGTGGGATCCCAAAGTGCACCCACACTCGTTCAAAGAAGAGTTTAGCAGTGGCTTCTGCTGTGATATTCTTCTTACAGGCCGCCATGATGGCCATCTTCGAGAATTTGTCAACGACCACGAAAACACAGTCATTTCCATTCTTAGTAGAAGGCAGGCCCGACATGTAATCCATGGAGATGGATTCCCACGGTCGACTAGGGGTAGGTAGTGGAGTATATAGGCCTTGCTTCTTGATGGTGGGTTTGGCAATGGCACAAGCAGTGCAGGATCTGATGTGCTTCTCGACATCCTTTCGAAGGTTCGGCCAATAGAAATACTTCTGTAGTATTGCTACTGTTTTTTCGACCCCGAAATGCCCAGCGACTCGACTGTAGTGTGCTTCCCATATCATCTTGGCACGCTCGCTTGAAGGAACACAAAGGTGTCCCAGGTGACATAAAAGTGCATCTTGGAGGTGAAAATTTGGAACTTGCGTGCCCCCCAAGAGTGCCTTGTAAGTGTGGTTGAATTCTGGGTCACTCTCATAGAGAAGCGGCCAATCAGAAGTCTCGTGCCCACAAGAGTTGAGCACAGTGGTGAGCGCCATGATCGGTGGTCGGCTAAGGCAGTCTGCAACATGATTGGTGCTACCCTTCTTGTACTTGATGTTCAAATGAAACTGTTGCAGATATGTGGACCACTTCTGATGGCGATCATTCTGCAACTTCCCTTGTGTCTGTATGAACTGCAGGGGCCGGTGGTCTGTGTGGATGAGTGTTTCCTTCCCCAAAATGTAATGCTTCCATTGTCGACAGGCTTGCACAATGGAATACATTTCTTTGTCATAGGTGGGATACTTGCGAGCTATCTCAGACAATG